>LR812537.1:53622443-53649943 GCA_903798195.1 Danio kyathit | reverse complement strand
AAAAAGAAAAACGAGCCGTTTTTTTGAGTTTCGTTTTAAAATTAAAAAACGAAAATCAAAAAAACGCATTGAATTTCAATTTTCGTTTCTTAATTTATAAACCGAAAATCAAAAAACGACTCGTTTTTCAATATCTGTTTCTAAAATTAAAATCCAATGACCAAAAGATACACTGACCGTAAAAGCATGCAGAGCAGCGTCACGTGATGGAAATCACTCCAGACGCACCGGACATCTCCCATCTAGTAAAAATCTTACCTGCATTGCTTATGAAGAAAAAAAAAGAAATATTGGAGAAAGAGAGAGATACAGGGAAACAATTTAAGATGTAATGCTTACAGGAATGTAAAAATGAAGAATCTCCCTTAAAAATAATAATAATAATAATAATTTCATGATGTTAATGTGTGCCTTGAAACCCAAATAATAATAATAATAATATCACTGTTTTTATTTAATAAACATCCACTGATGAATGAATCAAAAACAAAAGGCGTGAGATGAGATGATAGGGTATGCATGTGCTGCATGTTCACAGTATGTACAACTGATGCGTCATGTAGTGTGGTGTGTGCATGATTTGCAGGGGATCATGGCTGTTTCCTGTGGGAGAATGGCAGGTCGGAGTGTGAGAGGTCAGTGTCTAAGGGTCACGTGAGTTAGAATGAGGTCAGACTCGGGGCAACTGCTTTTCAATGAAGTCCTTCACAGCAGACATCACCTGCAGAGCAATCACAGAGGAGTTTGGGGTGTTAGAAGTTGTGCGAACATATTTAGAGCAGCTACTGTATTGCAGAGATGCAGATCTAAGAGGGTGGGGCAATGTAAAATGGGGTGGGATTAATACTGTGGTGCTCCTAACTACATGCACCGCGAACAAGATTCACAGCGACAAGCAATTTGGGCTAATACGTGACACAATTAAATGTCAGGTAAAATGGTGATTAAACTCACATTGGTAGCATTTAACACTGAATTAAGCACATAATCAGTACCTGAGGCTAGGCCTGTTACAATAATCAATATATGGACTTATCACAACACATGTACATGACTTCAATCATTTTGGGTGATGCAATATATATCGTCCATTAAGGGTTGTGACAAGATCTCGTTTGGACGAGATCTCGCGAGATTAAATCACGACGAGATTTCTCGTCCAGATGAAAAGTTGTCTCGTGAATTGAGATTTTATCATGATGGAGCGTGAGGGTGAAATTAACATTGAAGATTGGAAGCAGGATTGAATTTAAACCGCAAATTAAGTGCTTTGCACACACTTGGTAAGGCTGGCCTCTGTGTTACACATGTCACTTGGTTTGGGCGGGCGGGTGTGACGTAACCGCTTTTTTTTTCTCACCGGAGAGTTCAAAGGCTGCTGCGTTATTCATGTCCAAGCAGAGGCTGCAGCCACTCAAGTTAACCATGAACATTACCACGCGATGGAATGTCACTTTAGATGTGCTGAAAGTCGCATTATTGAAGTGCAGTACAGATATGTAAACACCGAAATCAAACTATTACGCTACCATCGTGTAGGACTTTTAGCCACATTTGCGATAGAACAGTCCACACATCTGTTTGACACAATATTCTCTGCACCTACACACATCTCTAAGTGCGCCACACACATACTGAACTGCTGGAGACTCAACACACCCGCTGTCATCATTACCAAACACGTTTATGCTGTACGTGAAAAGCGGACGGTTTCTTTTCCTGGTTCAAGTGACCAAATTCCACACAGGGACTAAAAAACCCTTTATATGTGTGATGTAGCACAAGTATTTAAGCATGTTCACGAGAGAGAAAGAGAGCGCAACATCCGCCACGTAACCAACATAAAATAATACTGTTGCATATCACGTGCAGAAATCACGCCATGGACATTACATCAAGATGCCTACTGGTTTAAAAGGCCTAGATTAAAAGAATATGGCCAAATGAGAACGTTTTTGTCATAAACTATAGCAAAACAACTTGTCAAGAAGAAAATAAAAAAAATGAAACCATGCGAACTGAATAAATACAGGAATGGAGTAAAGAGCGCTTTTTTATTATCAGCTGTTAGTCAGCGCCCGCACTGTTTCTGGTCATTGCGCCTTTTGCCGTGTGCAGTGTAAATGCAGACAATCGGATACGAGTCACCTTTAAAAGATGATAAATGTAAGCAGGTCATCAAAAAAAAAATTAAAAAAAATAAAAATAAATAAAAAAATCGGACACTGTCAGAATTGACCACCAAGATTTGCAATGTAAATACTCTAAATTCTATAGGAGAAAGCATGTCAGTAGAGTTTGCTATTTTCTATTTAAATATTAACAAATATTTGCAGTGTTTGCATCATGTTCATTGCATAGAATTCAATTTAAACTAATATAAAACTATTGCATACATATAATTATGGAAATTGCATACATAAAAAATGGAAGTAAATTCTTTACTAGTTAAGAAAAACACCTAAATTGTTTTACATTTTGTGATTTATTTATTTTATAAAACTCTATTTTCCATTCATATATTAGCAAAATATTTGAATTCTAAGATTATTTCATTGATACGTTTCATCATTAAGAATTTCTTTAAAATAGTGTAAAAATCTCGTCTCGTTCTCGTGAACCCAATCTCGTGTCTCGTCTCGTGGAGTAGGCGTCTCGTCACACCCCTATCGTCCATACAGAAAAACCAATTCTGGCAACATTTTAGCTGATTGTGCAACATCTCTGACTCTATTGGAAGTGTCAGTATGGTTAAAAAAACACTATAGTATTTACTATAAATTACTTGAGTATATTTTCATGTGGGTGTCTGACAACTGAAAATAGATCTGCTATCAAATATCACGGCCTCTGTTACTTTTGACCTTGCACCTTTTTGTTAACATTTATTATTATTTATTTAGGATATGCGTTTTCACATTATGATTCCAATGTCTCATTATTAAAATGTTAAAATGACTGTAATTAAATTAAATTGTCTTAAGAAGAGAATATGATGTGCTCTTTGGAAGAGTGTACTTGCATTGTGATGATATTATATTGTCATTCTGTCATTATATGATGAGTGGCATAAAATGACAGTCTTAAATGACAGTAATATAATTTATCGCAATATATTTTAGTGCGATATATCATACAACAATAAATAGATATCGTGACAGGCCTAGCTGAGGCGATAATATAAAAATATTTAATGCCATGATAACTTTTCAATACTATAGCTAATCGTTTAAATGCTAACGGTTATAATCTAATTAATACATATTACACTGAATTTAACATTAAAAGTACATAAGTTGAGTGGCTGATGTTGTTGGTTTGCACTGACTGAGTCTCAATTCTGACTTTCATTTTTAAACTGCTTGCTAGTTGTTTTATTTTCAAGCTCAGAGGTGAACTATCTGCTGCTGCTTTCAGTAGTATGCCAATAAATGTCACATAAAATGGTGTTTAAACTCACATTGGGAGCATTAACCACTGAATAAAGCACATAATCAGTACCTGAGGTGATCATTGTCATAGTAGTTTATGCTGTTGTTCAGCCAAGACGTCGCAGAAATAGAAACTGTTTCTAAAATAGAAATTTGGCTGTCTGCACCAAATGCCGACATAACAGAAACAATTAAATACTACAGCCAATGGCATAGGCTGTGTTGGCGATACTGATGTTGTTGGTTTACACTGTCACAGTTTTGACTTTCATTTTCAAACCGTCTGCTAGTTATTTTATTTTCAAGATCTGAGGTGAACTGCTGCTTTCAGTAGTATGGCAATAAATGTTATGTAAAATGGTGTTTAAACTCACATTGGTAGCATTAACCACTGAATAAAGCCCATAATCAGTACCTGAGGCGAAAATATAGAAACATTTAATACCATGATAACATTTAAATACTATAGCCAATCGTTTAAATATCGCACTCCCAGCAAAAAGGTAAGGGTTATAATCTAATGAATACATGTTAAACCAATTTAACATTAAAAGTACATAGGCTGAGTAACTTAGTGACTGGTTTACACTGAGTCCCAGTTCTGACTTTCATTTTCAAACCGTCTGCTAGTTATTTTATTTTCAAGCTCTGAGGTGAACTATCTGCTTAAACTTACATTGGTAGCATTTAACACTGAATGAAGCACATAATCAGTACCTGAGGTGATCTTTGTCATAGTAGTTTATGCTGTTGTTCAGCCGAGACGTCGCAGAAATAGAAACGGTTTCTAAAATAGAAATTTGGCTGTCTGCACAAAATGCGACATAACAGAAACATTTAAATACTACAGCCAATCATTTAAATGCTGCACTCCCAACAAAATGCTAACGGTTATAATCTAATTAATACATATTACACTGAATTTAACATTAAAAGTACATAAGTTGAGTGGCTGATGTTGTTGGTTTGCACTGACTGAGTCTCAATTCTGACTTTCATTTTTAAACTGCTTGCTAGTTGTTTTATTTTCAAGCTCAGAGGTGAACTATCTGCTGCTGCTTTCAGTAGTATGCCAATAAATGTCACATAAAATGGTGTTTAAACTCACATTGGGAGCATTAACCACTGAATAAAGCACATAATCAGTACCTGAGGTGATCATTGTCATAGTAGTTTATGCTGTTGTTCAGCCAAGACGTCGCAGAAATAGAAACTGTTTCTAAAATAGAAATTTGGCTGTCTGCACCAAATGCGACATAACAGAAACAATTAAATACTACAGCCAATGGCATAGGCTGTGTTGGCGATACTGATGTTGTTGGTTTACACTGTCACAGTTTTGACTTTCATTTTCAAACCGTCTGCTAGTTATTTTATTTTCAAGATCTGAGGTGAACTGCTGCTTTCAGTAGTATGGCAATAAATGTTATGTAAAATGGTGTTTTAAACTCACATTGGTAGCATTAACCACTGAATAAAGCCCATAATCAGTACCTGAGGCGAAAATATAGAAACATTTAATACCATGATAACATTTAAATACTATAGCCAATCGTTTAAATATCGCACTCCCAGCAAAAAGGTAAGGGTTATAATCTAATGAATACATGTTAACCAATTTAACATTAAAAGTACATAGGCTGAGTAACTTAGTGACTGGTTTACACTGAGTCCCAGTTCTGACTTTCATTTTCAAACCGTCTGCTAGTTATTTTATTTTCAAGCTCTGAGGTGAACTATCTGCTTAAACTTACATTGGTAGCATTTAACACTGAATGAAGCACATAATCAGTACCTGAGGTGATCTTTGTCATAGTAGTTTATGCTGTTGTTCAGCCGAGACGTCGCAGAAATAGAAACGGTTTCTAAAATAGAAATTTGGCTGTCTGCACAAAATGCGACATAACAGAAACATTTAAATACTACAGCCAATCATTTAAATGCTGCACTCCCAACAAAATGCTAAAGGTTATAATCTAATTAATACATATTACACTGAATTTAACATTAAAAGTACATAAGTTGAGTGGCTGATGTTGTTGGTTTGCACTGACTGAGTCTCAATTCTGACTTTCATTTTTAAACTGCTTGCTAGTTGTTTTATTTTCAAGCTCTGAGGTGAACTATCTGCTGCTGCTTTCAGTAGTATGCCAATAAATGTCACGTAAAATGGTGTTTAAACTCACATTGGTAGCATTTAACACTGAATAAAGCACATAATCAGTACCTGAGGTGATCATTGTCATAGTAGTTTATGCTGTTGTTCAGCCAAGACGTCGCAGAAATAGAAACTGTTTCTAAAATAGAAATTTGGCTGTCTGCACCAAATGCGACATAACAGAAACAATTAAATACTACAGCAATGGCATAGGCTGTGTTGGCGATACTGATGTTGTTGGTTTACACTGAGTCACAGTTCTGACTTTCATTTTCAAACCGTCTGCTAGTTATTTTATTTTCAAGATCTGAGGTGAACTGCTGCTTTCAGTAGTATGGCAATAAATGTCACGTAAAATGGTGTTTAAACTCACATTAGTAGCATTAACCACTGAATAAAGCCCATAATCAGTACCTGAGGCGAAAATATAGAAACATTTAATACCATGATAACATTTAAATACTATAGCCAATCGTTTAAATATCGCACTCCCAGCAAAAAGGTAAGGGTTATAATCTAATGAATACATGTTAAACCAATTTAACATTAAAAGTACATAGGCTGAGTAACTTAGTGACTGGTTTACACTGAGTCCCAGTTCTGACTTTCATTTCAAACCGTCTGCTAGTTATTTTATTTTCAAGATCTGGGGTGAACTATCTGCTTAAACTTACATTGGTAGCATTTAACACTGAATGAAGCACATAATCAGTACCTGAGGTGATCTTTGTCATAGTAGTTTATGCTGTTGTTCAGCCGAGACGTCGCAGAAATAGAAACGGTTTCTAAAATAGAAATTTGGCTGTCTGCACAAAATGCGACATAACAGAAACATTTAAATACTACAGCCAATCATTTAAATGCTGCACTCCCAACAAAATGCTAAAGGTTATAATCTAATTAATACATATGACACTGAATTTAACATTAAAAGTACATAAGTTGAGTGGCTGATGTTGTTGGTTTGCACTGACTGAGTCTCAATTCTGACTTTCATTTTTAAACTGCTTGCTAGTTGTTTTATTTTCAAGCTCTGAGGTGAACTATCTGCTGCTGCTTTCAGTAGTATGCCAATAAATGTCACATAAAATGGTGTTTAAACTCACATTGGTAGCATTAACCACTGAATAAAGCACATAATCAGTACCTGAGGTGATCATTGTCATAGTAGTTTATGCTGTTGTTCAGCCAAGACGTCGCAGAAATAGAAACTGTTTCTAAAATAGAAATTTGGCTGTCTGCACCAAATGCGACATAACAGAAACAATTAAATACTACAGCCAATGGCATAGGCTGTGTTGGCGATACTGATGTTGTTGGTTTACACTGTCACAGTTCTGACTTTCATTTTCAAACCGTCTGCTAGTTATTTTATTTTCAAGCTCTGAGGTGAACTGCTGCTTTCAGTAGTATGGCAATAAATGTCACGTAAAATGGTGTTTAAACTCACATTAGTAGCATTAACCACTGAATAAAGCCCATAATCAGTACCTGAGGCGAAAATATAGAAACATTTAATACCATGATAACATTTAAATACTATAGCCAATCGTTTAAATATCGCACTCCCAGCAAAAAGGTAAGGGTTATAATCTAATGAATACATGTTAAACCAATTTAACATTAAAAGTACATAGGCTGAGTAACTTAGTGACTGGTTTACACTGAGTCCCAGTTCTGACTTTCATTTTCAAACCGTCTGCTAGTTATTTTATTTTCAAGATCTGGGGTGAACTATCTGCTTAAACTTACATTGGTAGCATTTAACACTGAATGAAGCACATAATCAGTACCTGAGGTGATCTTTGTCATAGTAGTTTATGCTGTTGTTCAGCCGAGACGTCGCAGAAATAGAAACGGTTTCTAAAATAGAAATTTGGCTGTCTGCACAAAATGCGACATAACAGAAACATTTAAATACTACAGCCAATCATTTAAATGCTGCACTCCCAACAAAATGCTAAAGGTTATAATCTAATTAATACATATTACACGGAATTTAACATTAAAAGTACATAAGTTGAGTGGCTGATGTTGTTGGTTTGCACTGACTGAGTCTCAATTCTGACTTTCATTTTTAAACTGCTTGCTAGTTGTTTTATTTTCAAGCTCTGAGGTGAACTATCTGCTGCTGCTTTCAGTAGTATGCCAATAAATGTCACGTAAAATGGTGTTTAAACTCACATTGGTAGCATTTAACACTGAATAAAGCACATAATCAGTACCTGAGGTGATCATTGTCATAGTAGTTTATGCTGTTGTTCAGCCAAGACGTCGCAGAAATAGAAACTGTTTCTAAAATAGAAATTTGGCTGTCTGCACCAAATGCGACATAACAGAAACAATTAAATACTACAGCCAATGGCATAGGCTGTGTTGGCGATACTGATGTTGTTGGTTTACACTGAGTCACAGTTCTGACTTTCATTTTCAAACCGTCTGCTAGTTATTTTATTTTCAAGATCTGAGGTGAACTGCTGCTTTCAGTAGTATGGCAATAAATGTCACGTAAAATGGTGTTTAAACTCACATTGGTAGCATTTACCACTGAATAAAGAACATCAACTGTACCTGAGGTGATCATTGTCTTTGTAGTTTATGCTGTTGTTTTGCTGCAACATTGCGGTTTCTAAAAGTCGCAGATGATTAGGACAAATACTCATTTTAACATGTACAAAGATACCTTTTTTTTGCTTCTAAGCAACTGAACAGTAATAATAAATATTTTTGAACCCTTAATAGAATTTTTAAAAGATTATGTGACACTGAAGACTGCAGTAGTGATGCTGAAATTTCACATGAATAAATCACATTTGCAAACGTATACTACGATAGAAAAGAGCTATTTTATGAAACTTTACTCACCCGCAACTGGTTCTTTATGGTTTCTGTATTCTGTTGAACACAAAAGATGATATTTTGAAAAATGTTGGGTTCCTGTAACCATTGACTTCCATAGTAGAAAAAAATGCCATGGAAGTGAATAGTTACAGTTTTCCAACATTTTTCAAAATATCATCTTTTGTGTTCAACAGAAGAAAGAAACATTAAGGTTTAGAACAAGCAAAGGATGAGTAAATGATGACATAATTTTCATTTTTGGGTGAATTATCCATTTAAGTAGGTAGGTAGGTCCAAAAATAAAATCTGATGTTTTTTTATTTTTCACATTAGACAAGCTCGAACATTACCTGCTTTTAAAAACCTTCTGAAATTGCATCTTTGTCCTTTAGCATTTGAGCCTTTTTAATGCTGAGGGGTTTGCTTTTGTTTTAGTTGTTACTTACATGCTGTGTGATTGGTTATTTTAATTAGTATTGATTGTGTTCAGCACTTTGGGAAAAGCTGTGTTAAGTCTAACGTCACGCGAACAAATGGCAATAATAACAACAATAACAACAAATGGCAATAATAAACGTTTACAAAGCGATGTAATCCGCTTGTTAAGTGGTGACGTGTTGGTGACTTATGTAATACTGTTTCCGGGTCCAAGCCGCCACTCATTTGAATTGACAAAATATTCGTTTATGATCTCTTTTTATTCATATCACACATTAAGGTGAATTTTATTTAAAGTCATAGTGTACACAACGATTACTGGGCTTGCTGCATCACAAATACCAAAATTTTAACAATTTATAAAAAATGTATCACTTTCTGGCCATCAGATATTAGGCATGGACATATATATTGCGATCGTGATTTTCGAAAGTATTACAGCGCTTTGTAAACGTTTATTATTAGCATTTGATGAGTCTCCTCATTCCGTTTCATAGAGCGCTTGGACCCGGAAGCCCCTTCGCGTGACGTCACACTTAACAAGCGGATGCCTTCAGAAATCATGATCGCAATATATATAAAACCATGCCTAATATCAGACGGCCAGAAAGTGATTAGCTTTTTATAAATTGTTAATATATTGATGTCTGTGGTGAAGCAAGTCCAGAGACTGTTGTGTACACCTTGATTTTATATAAAAAAAAAATGACTTTAATGTGTGATATGACTAAAAAGGGTCAAAAACGAATATTTTCACAATTCAACTGAGTAGCAGCTTGGACCCGGAAACGTATTCCATACGTCAAGACTTAACAAGTGGATATAAATAAACTACTACTCCTATTTTCTGCATTAGTTTTTATAAAAGCCCTCTTAATGACCTCAAATATGCTGAAGTGCCAGGAGACCGACCTGAGGAGAGGAGCTGTGCATGAGATTCGGGAAGGTGCGGAAGGTGATTTTCTCTGGAGGAACGATGGTCCTGAGCTTATCTGCTGTCATGGCCCCAAACTGCACCGGGATCATAGGATCCATCTCACCGTGACACAGAAGAATGGGAGTGTTTTTGTTTGCACTCAAACCTGCAGCCTAATGGATTAAAAAAACAAGCAGATACACATTGACAGACATCCATATGTACATATGAACTCAAATACTTATTACTAGGCTTATGACGGCATCACATCTAATAATTGCTGAAGCTTTTATCACAATATTGACCTAAGGCTAAGCTCCCAAAAAGTTTACTCTAACATATGGCTGCCAAATAAAACGGTATCGGTATTTATTGATGGCACACCATTGTTAATAACGATTCAAAAATGTTCTGTATGAAGTATTGTAGTTTTATTCAAATGCAGCTAGATGAGCGTACACCTTTTCCTGAATATCAACAGCCTATCAGATGTTCAGATGAACGAGGGCGTACTCACACTAGGTACAGTTGCCTTGAACAACTCTTCCAGAGCACCGATAGTTAATCTAGAAAAAAACTGTTTTTCTAGGAAGCCCTGGGTAAAAAACCTGGGTGTTATTCTGGATGATGGCTTGAGCTTTGACAAACAGATTAACGCAGTGGTCAAATCCTGCTTCTTTCAGCTTCGACTTTTAAAAACAGTCAAATCTATTTTATCTAGAAAAAAATTTGAAAAAATAATCCATGCTTTTATTACCACTAGATTGGGCTATTGTAACTCATTATACTTTGGGATTAGTCAAAAAACCTTATCCCGGTTAAAATTAGTTCAAAATGCTGCTGCAAGGCTTTTAACAGGTACCAAGAAACATGACCACATTACACCAGTTTTACGCTCTTTTCATTGGCTGCCTGTGCACTATCGAGTCACTTTTAAAATTCTTCTCTTGGTTTTTAAATCTTTAAATGGCCTGGCACCTTCTTATTTGTCAGACATGTTAATTGAGCATCAGCCTGGTCGATCTCTTCGGTCATCTAATCAGAGACTGTTATGCATCCCTAAGTCGAGGCTGAAATGCAGAGGTGACCGTGCCTTCGCAGTAGCTGGTCCTAGGTTGTGGAATGCTCTGGCCCTCTGTATTAGATCTGTTTCATCCCTGTCTGTTTTTAAATCTAGGTTGAAAATTTACCTCTTTGATCTGGCATTTTATCAGTGAGAATTGTCTGTTTTAGCTATAATTTTATATATAAAATTGTTTTTTTCTCTGTTTTGATTTGTACTGTGCAGCACATTAGTCAACCTCTGGTTGTGTTAAATAGTGCTATATAGATAAAATTGACATTGAACTGTGCCAAAGTGCGCTTGTCCCCCCTGTTCAGTTTAACAGGAAGAGAAGTGTTCTCACTCAGCACAGCAGACATTGCTTAAGTTATATCGTATTATTTTTAGTCGTTTGGGATGCAGTGACACAGATCCACCACTTTTGATGCTCATAAATTATCATAAAAGTCCTCATGCTGCACTTAATAGGAGGTTTTCTGAAGGTGCAGTTGACGAGATGTACATAATATCTGTGTGTGCTGGCGCCAATGACTGTATAAAATATGGACGACGCGACAGCGCCATTTTCCATTAAACGCTGTGAGGGAAAAATCGCCTTGTGACGGGCACAAACTGTCGCAAAAGACTGCTGAAATTGGAGCCTGGACATGCGCAGAAGGACTCCCTGGTGGAGCCAGAGGAGGAGCTGCGGAATCGAACTTCCAACCAAACGCTTGTACATCAAATCAACCACGCCCCCCGAACTTCTCACTTGACCGCCGGTGTCTGCACCATAACAAAGGCTTGCTAATCCTAATACACTTTGCGTTTACATAGTAGCCTGCGTTTTGCTGTTTTATCAACACAATGGTTGTAATAACGTTAACAAAGTTGAGGTTTATAAAATGAAGATTCAATCACGCCAGCTCCGGGCCGCAGCGCACATTACTCGCGGGCCGATCCGGCTCGGATGCGGCAGCGTCGGCTCGCTAACGGCCGCCGCATCTGACCGGATGATTATGGACTGACTGCCCGAGTCAATCGGGCCAGATGCGGCGGCCGTTAGCGAGCCGACGCTGCCGCATCCGAGCCAGATCGGCCCGCGAGTAATGTGCGCGAGTAGGTACAGCAGACGGAGTCGGGCCGAGGGGTAAGTCTCCGGCAGGCGAGAGTCTAGCCGGAACTGGCCCGAGTGTATTTTGCTATCTGGGTGGTTAGGTGTGTATCAGCAAACCGATAAAGCCCTGACCTACCGAATAAACACTGTTCCACCAGATCCTGTATGTCAGAAACTATAGTTTACTGCTGAACAACTTATTTTATCATGATAAAATAACACAGAAGTCGAATAATAACACTTCAGTCTCCTGCCGAAGCTCCGACGTCTGCTTTGAGAAACTGTCAATCACAGCTGTCAATCATGATGACACGCCCTGCATTAAATTACCGCTCAAAACATACTCTTTACAAAAATGAAGATCTGCACCTATATCAGCACGATAACCAGTGCCTTAACTGACCAGAACCATCTTTCGGGACATTTTATTGCAAGTGTAATCAATTTTCTTATTTGGTCTCATGTCTCCTTCATTAACACGGAGGAGGCGGGCTTTATGACTTGTACTGCAGCCAGCCCCCAGGGGGCGATCTAACGGCCGAGACCTTCACTCAAGAGCAAGCGTGCGGCACACTTGGCTGGCGCTCACTGGCGCACTTCACATGCACACGTGTCAAACAACTGAAGCAGAGCTTGAACATAAACAAACAGCGAATCATCATAAGCATTTTATTGATAATTTTTACACAGTTAGCATTAAGAAGGAACATAGAAACGTTATCTGACTAACATCTAGCAGCTAAATGTGTCTGGAAAAATATTCAAAGGCTTTTATTTTCATAAACAGCGCAGATGTGAATGCGTCTGAATGTTCTGATTGGCTGGAGTAGACGTCTCACGTCAGCGCGTTCAAATCATGAATGCGCTCTTTCCAGCAATTGTCCTTCTGCTTTCACACAAAGCAGCATTCCGGCAAATTACAGGTAATCTTACAACTTCTCTTTCTGGAAAATTGCCTGAACGAATTTACAGGTATTTTTAAATAGGGCCTCTTCACACATGATCTCTTTCCAGAAAATAGCTGGTAATTTTCTGGAAAGGTCTGTATGTGTGAAAAGGGCTTATGACAGCTTGCGTTCATTGAAAAGTAAAAATGATTAATAAATCTATATCAAACAGTCACTTAAAAGTCTTCAGTTTCGCGCTCAGGCGAACCGCGCCAAAGCCCAACCGAACCGTGCTCTGGCACACCTCTTCAAAACGGGTCAGGGCCGGTCAACTGAACCACGCCTGGGTACGATTCGGAGCACTCACACCTGTCAAACGAACCAGGAAGCGCGCCTGGGCATGGTTTAGATAGCCTAGTGTGAGTGCACCCTGAGCGTGCAATAAGCCAATAAGCTTACGCAGCCACACATCATTGCAAACTCAGGTCAGAATAACACACATTAAAATGAGTGCTGTGCCTAGTAGCAGCTCACACTTTTTTGCTTTCTTTTCTTCTTAGGAACATTAGAACAACGTTGTGTAAAAGCTTTGCAAAAATAAAAGAACTTCCTGGCCAAGTATGGAAAATAGTGATGCTCCGATTGATCGGCCATCGATCACGATCGGCCGATATTGGCTAAAATAGCTTGATCGGCTAACCCCAAAAGCGCCGATCAAAAAAGCCGATCACTTGACGTAAATTACTCGCGCGACTTTTTCACACGTGCATGCAAGGCGCACAGGTAAACAACAGCAGAGCGGAGCGTACCATTGGCAACGTGAGTTTCCCCCTCTTTTTCAAAGTGTCCAATAAAGACGTAAAGTTAGCCGTTTGCAATGTATGTCGTGATGAAATCCCTCGAGCAAGCAACGGCATTTTAACAGCACTAACATGATTAGGCATCTTAGAACACGCCACACAACTAAATATGCTGCGTATGAGAATCCCTCAACCAGCCGACTGTGAGTGATGCATTTAAACGACGTGAACCATACAGCAGGGATAGTACGAGGTGGAAAGACATCACGTTCAGAATTATGGAATTAATTTGCCTCTACGAACAACCTGTGATATATGGAGTGCAGATGCCAGTCCAATGTGTATGTGTGTGTGTGGGGCACACACTCTCCAGCTTGTTGTGCGTGTATGGCAAGCCGTTTTTACATTTAATCTATAACCCGTACTAGTATCTATTTTCATGTTACTTGTGCTTATTTTTTAGATACTAGTATCTTTTCCATTAAATACTTGTGCTTATTCATTAGATACTAGTGCTTTTTAAAAATATACTAGTGCTTACTCATTAGACACTAGTTTATTTTATTAGATACTAGTACTTATTCATTAGATACTAGTACTTATTTTAATAGTGACTAGTAACTATTCTGTTGTTACTAGTAACACATTTTTATTTTTTCCATTGATTTCTATGGGATCTGTCATTGAGATATCAACTGTTCAGTTTTGACTAGTATGTATTCCAACTGGGACTAGTACATATTTTTATGTACTGCTAGTTAATCATTAAGCACGGGTACTTATTAATTAGATACTAGTACCTAATTAATAGATACTAGTAATTATTTATTAGGTACTAGTACTTAATCGTTAGATACTAGTATCTATTTAATGTACTAGTACTTATTCATTAGATACTAGTTCATCTGGTTGTTCCTCCTTGTTTCTCTGCCTTGTTATTTAGGAAGAACGGCATTGGCTTACAGTAGCTTACTACTTGGTTCCTCAACTACATCAGACGTTCATAATAACAGTCAGTTAACAAAACACTTGCCATATTGTCCTTTGTGACATTTTCCAGTTTTGGTGTAACAAGGTTTACATTTTGCTGCCAATAATAAAATGTAATCAGTGTATTAAGAGGCTACATCCCATTAAGCTGATCTGATGTGTGTTGGTCTGCCTGACCCCTCTTTGTTTGGAATAATTTTAAGTTACTCTGCCTTATTTGGGAAAGATGGCACACTTTATTGACTCATTGACTTTATTGAATGGCCATTCACCTGCCATTCTGTGATCGGCAATCGGCAGATCATGATTTTGGTGATCGGTAATCGGCCCCAAAAATGCTGATCGGAGCATCTCTAATGGAAACATGAGCAACTTATTTTATCATCTTATCAAGATTTTATTTATTACATTTAAGGGTCTCTTTAACACTTATTTTTATTTTATTATACGACATACAAGACTGCAAATACAATGAGACCATTCTAAAAAAAAACACTCTCGACGTTTAAATCATAAACAATTATTTGATATATTTTTGAATCTATATCAATATTGTGCATGTTCATCATCACGGCATATTGAATTATTAAATATCAGAAGTGTAAGTCAGAATTATTAGCCCCTCTGTATATTTTTTCCCAATTTCTGTTTAAAGGGAAAAACAAAACTTTTAAACATGATAGTTTTAATAACTCATTTCTAACAACTGATTTCTTTCATCTTTGTCATGATGACAGCACATAATATTTACTAGATATTTTTTCAAGGTATTAGAATTCAGCTTAACGTGACATTTAAAGGCTTAACTAGACTAATTAGACAAGTCAGGGTTATTAGACAAGTCATTGTATAGTAATGGTTTGTTCTGTAGACAAGGGGTTTTTAAACGAGAATTTGAGGTGTGCACGCGAGTAAATTATGATGACGATTTTTATGCGTTCACTAGAGTGAATCGGATTAACGTTAGTTCCACATCTAACTATCAGGCACCTGTAGAGTTTATGCTTTCCAGTAAAATATATGCAAATAAAATGGACCAGGTGCTTTTTAAAATGAATGACGGTGAATGAAAGTCAATCCGGTGAGCGTCTGACAAAAAAGTGCCCTTCTGAATCAAATCAGCAGGATGCCCTTTTGGATCTTTCACTTACTTTGAAGACAAACGACATGAAGACATACAGACTACCTTTACATGGACATCAGTTATAGTTATTTGCCTTAATGTGAATAAGACAATAATATAATTAAGGTGTTACGTGAAGTGCTGTTTGAAAGTTGCGTCATCAGGCCCACAGAGATCAACATCCCATCCCATTCCTGCAGAGTCTCATGTCATTTCGGGTGTTTCATCTTTAATTTTTCGACTTTAACTGCAGTTCGGCACTTTCATTCATGAATATTTCATTCATGCCCCCATGACAAACTGGGGTATTAGACGCGAATATTTAGTAAATAATGGTGGAAGATGTTTACATGGGATTTGATAGCGCACGCCAAATAGAAAGAAAAAACTTCCGCATTTCATGATCAGTGTTGCCAGATGTAGCTGACTGATTCCAGCCCAAAAGCTATCCAAAACCTGCTCAAACGCAAATTCAAAACCGCCCAATCTGGCAACACTGTTCGTGATGTGTGCCTTGTGTGTGCATCTTGTCGCAAAATGCAGCGAAATGTCCTACATGACGGTAATAGTTTGATTGCGGTGTTTACTTCAATATTGCCACTAATATCTGCATACTCCATGTCTTAATTCCATTTCTGTTTAGTTCAGTTATGACTTTAGTCAGATTAAGGTAGTCAAAAATCGCTGTTTACATGGTGACTCTTAATCAGAGTATTGTCTTAATCGTATTAAAATCATATAAAAGTATTGTTGTCCATGTAAACGTACTCAATGTTCGACTCAACCACACCGTCAGGGCTCTGCGTACTTGGATTTGCGAAGCAGCATTTTCTGTACGTACATCAAAACCAGGTAGACTATGGCTCACGCTTATTGACAGTGGAAGACGATTTATGGTTAGTCGCGTCAGTAATCCAACCACGGAAAAAAGGCTCAGCCATCACACTGAATCAGGTAAGCTGTATATTTATGTTTCAATGTAATTAATGCTACACAATTTAAACGCAGCAAGTAATATGTGAATGATGTTTGCACATGGATTATAAGTGAAATTGGACAATCTTGGGGGGTGGTGTCCTAAAAGTTTGAAAACCCCTGCTGTAGACAATCTACAAAAAAATATTGCTTAATGAGGCTAATAATATCGACCTTAAAATTGACCTAAAAAATTAAAATCTGCTTTTATTTTAGCCGAAATAAAACAAATAAGACTTTCTCCAGAAGAAAAAATATTATAGGAAATACTGTGAAAAATTCCTTGCTCTGTTAAACATTGTTTGGGTAATATTACAAAAATTCACAGGAGGGCTGATCATTGTGACTGTGTGTACTGCTGGCAGTCTTGTACCTGTGGGAAAGTCTTATGAAGTGGAAGCCAACAGCTGAGTCCAAAGACGCCGGCGAGCTGCTGCTGAGAGGTCAGAGCGGTGTAGAGAGACAGAGCTCCACCCTGAAGAGCACAGGACAACACAGCACATCTGTAGCATCAGCCCTTTCACTCATAACACAGGCAGGCATTCAGGGTCCACCGCTCACCTGAGAGAAGCCACCGAGGACAATACGATTGGATGGTATACCGTTCTTCACCTCGTGATCGATGATGGCTTTTACTGTTAAAGAGAAGGAGAGCAGTGTAGATTTGGTCTCACTTTATGTTAAGTGGCCTTAACTAATATGTGTTTACAGTGAAATTAATCATTTGTTGCAATGTACTTATTGTGTAAAGACATGTTTTTATATTGTACTTATGCTTGATTAAATACATGCATGGAAATACATCTGTAATTACACTGTTGACCATCCCTTACACCTTAACCTACCAATAAACCTACCCACATACCACCAAACCTGACGCTAACCCGACCCGTATCCCACTAAAGAGCGCCACAAGTGTTCTGCAATACACTTTGAACACATTAAGCACATTGTATTTATATTTTGAAGCAAGTACATAGTAGTTAAGGACACCGAATATATAGTGGGACCCTATATTTAGATGCACATAATCAAATTTGAGGATATATAATATATTCTTGTATGAAATGTCTACCTAAGAAAAATTAAAAGCTTCTTTATGTGTGTGTGATTAATTGAAAAATATTTCCCAAGTGTTGCTTAATGAAGCAAAGATTTTTCTTCAACACATTTATAAAGACAATAGTTTTAATAATTATTTTATAATAACTCATTTATTGGTGACAAATGGCCCATTTCCACTGAATGGTACGATACGGTTCGGGTCGCTACGGGTCACCTTTATCAGGCTTGCATTTCTACTGCCAAAAGGGTACCAATGGCATGGTGTATGACAGAAAGTTTCAGTCGAAGTCATTCACGCTGGAGGAAATGTCAAAATAAAGCTGTACGGGTCGTTCACATATCATATGAGAAGCACTTCTCTCAAAACAGATGCTTTACACACACAAATACTTGTGTATAAATGTTCATTACTAACCTTACTATGAACATGATTTGATTATAACTGCAGATCAACGACAGTGCAAAATAGCCTACTGTAACGTCTGCGATTATGTTAAATAAATAAATGCAGCATATATAAACACATACAGCCCCTTACAGTCTCCGATATGTTACCAATTACAGTAAAACTACACACACCATACATTTAGTCCTTATTTGGGTTCAAAACAACATGCAACATTTAGCCCAGTCAGTGCAAACCTCTCATCTGTATCTTTAATCTTCACCAGCACATGTAGCCTCTTGTTAGAATTCGTCATTCTGAGTTCATATTAGTCCACAAGGTGATGATAATAGTTAAACATGGCAGTTTGTTCATGTTTTAGGTTGCTGAAAGAATCATTTGCTCCTTTGTTTTGACAGGGTTCTCCTTTGTTTTTTCGCGCTTCACTGTCACGTTTGTCCGTTTCTGTCAGTTCAATAATCACGCGCACATTATTATCATCAGCTCAAGAAGTTCGTTATTTCAAATATAGACACTCAGCGAGTGCTCGCAAGTGAAAACGCTCAATCTTTTAGATGGCCTTGTAAACATCTACGGGGCAAAGGGTAGATTCTGCTCTTCTTCTTGGCTTTGTGGCTGTTCATCAAGACGACGACAAGGTTTGTTTAAGCTTGGGTTGACCATGGCTGGTTATTATATGTAAATATTATTATAAAGTCTCGGCTGTGTATTTAAAAGTGGAGCTTCCTTTGTTTTCATTCTCCTAGCTTGTGCACGAACTAGTGATGTATCTCTGTAAACCAATAGCGTTCAGTTGCGTGTCTAGCTCCGCATTTTGGTACCCTTTTGTTGTGCTAGGTACCCTTTCAAAAGGGTACCCAAAAAGTGGTATGGTAGGGTTTGCTTTTTGGTACCTTTTGACAGAGGAAACGGCCATAAAAGCGTACGGAACCGAACCAGTCAGTGGAAAACGGGCCAAAACAAACAAATATATATATTTATTAAAGGGGCTAATAAGATTAATATTAAAATAGTTTTTTAATCCAGCTAAATGAAAGAAATAACACTTTCTTAATGAGAAAAAAATAGGGAATACTCTGAAAATGTCCTTGGTCTATTAACCTTGGGAAATATTTAAAAAAGCAATAAAGGAATTCACAGGAAGGCGAATAATTTTGACTTTAACTGTATATTACAGTGTTCATTTATGGGTCAGTTCATGTTGTTTTCAGAAAACTGATGATGTTTGTACAAAAAACACTTTTTCCTCACTGCTCTCTGCTGCTCTCTTAATCCCTGCTTCATCCTCCGGTGATTCCGGGCTTAAGCCCGACAGATCAAACCTGAAGAGGAAAAAAAATACATTACACAAAAATGAAAAAACTAGTATTAAAAACAAAACAACAAAACTAGTGAAATAATTGTATTGTTTGGATATTTTTTTTTATAAAGTGAGCATTATTTTCCATAACGCATAACATTATATTTTATTAACATTTACTACTATATATAATATACTACTATAATGACTACTATATTAAATTATTAGTTTATATTGTTATATAATTATATTATAAGGTCAGAAGTGTGGTTTTGTAGGTTTTTTTAAAGTTACAAAATACAATAAAACACCAATATTGTAAAAAATATTACAATTTCACGAGTTCACACATAGATATTGCTTGATATTAATAGCAGGGTTGGCATGCTGTCCTGGGAGAGAACCCTGAGCTCAGAGATAATTGAGCCAAGGGCTCCCGCCTGGTCAATGGGCATGTAAGGGGGGTACAAGATCAGGTAGTTCTCGAAAGCTCCCCCCGGTAAAGGAGGAAAGGGGGAGATGGGGTGGATGGGGGGATTCTTCAAAAACAAAGATAAGGGAGTAAGGCGAGATGGGCTATTTATTATGAGTTTGGAATAATCTGATTAATCTGATTTATTAATGATTGCGAATGAGAGACAATCATATCACATGCTCTTCTTGAAATTAGTTTGTGAAACTTCTCTTAAAATGGCTGCGTTGTGCTTGAAAACAATTTAAATATTTATTCATTTTTTTGATGCAAAGCTGAATTGAGTAGTATTACTGTGACATGATCTTCAGAAATCATTCTAATATCATTGATTTTTATGATCAATGTTGAAAATAGTTGTGCTGCTTCATAATATTGTTGACATGGTTCTTCAAGACACTTTGATGAACAGAAAAAAGACCCTAAACAAATATATATATATATTTATATATATATATATATATATATATATATATATATATATATATACAGTTGAAGTCAGAATTATTAGCCCCCCTGAATTATTATCCCCCCTGTTTATTTTTTTTCCCCAGTTTCTGTTTAATGGAGAGAAGGTTTGTTTTTTCAACACATTTCTAAACATAACAGTTTTAATAACTCATCTCTATTAACTGATTTATTTTATCTTTGTCATGATGACAGTAAATAATATTTGACTAGATATTTTTCAAGACACTTCTATACAGCTTAAAGTAACATTTAAAGGCTTAACTAGGTTAATTAGGTTAACTAGGCAGGATAGGATAATTAGACACGTTATTGTATAATGATGGTTTGTTCTGTAGACTATCGAAAAAATATATAGCTTAAAGGGGCTAATAATTTTGACCTTAAAATGGCTAGCCAAAGTAAAACAAATAAGACTTTCTCCAGAAGAAAGAATATTATCGGTATATATATATATGAATGGCCCAGCCAGAGCCCAGACCTAAATCCTATTGAACATCTCTAGAGAGATCTGAAAATGGCTGTACACCGTCGCTTCCCATCCAACCTGATAGAGTTTGGTACTGCAAAGAGGAATGAGCAAAAATTCCCAAAGTGTGCCAAGCTTGTGGCATCATATTCAGAAAGACTTGAGGCTGTAATTGCTGCCAAAGGTTCATCAACAAAGTATTGAGAAAAGGCTGGGAATACTTACGTACATGTGATTTTTCAGGTTTTTTATTTTTAATAATTTCAAAAAATCCTTTTTCACATTGTCATTATGGGGTATTGTGTATAAATATATATTTATTTATTTACTTTTCATTAAAATGATGCATCCATGCTGAATAAGCATAGTAATTTATTTATTTTACTGCCCCTAAACTCTTGAATACTATATTAAATAAAAAAACATTTTGAATGACATGACAACCTTTTCATTGCACATGCTTTACTTTTCTTTTTTATTCTTTACTTGCATCATGAATGTAGATTAGCTGAACAAGCATAGCGCAAAACATGAAACATTTTACATCCTACATATTCTTTCTATTCAATTTCTCAAATCCCTAAAAAAAAAACATTCAATCCCAAGTTTATATCACACTCATAATCTCATTTGTACTTTATAATGCAATATTATCTGCAGCAGAATCCTCTTACCATGACGACATGATCATCTTCAAGTTGAGCGTTACAGGCATTCTGGGCCTAAAAATAAAATTAAGTTAAAAATTGCATTAAGTTGCAAACTAACAATACTTCTGCACTGCATAACAATCAACAATGCATCTAAAATGTTGATGAGTTCACAGGCTGTCACTTACGCATGTGGGCAGATGTATTTGATGTACGGGAGTCGAATCGATGTCATGGCATCACCCCAGCCGTGTCTATAATAAGCAACATGACAGAGTTATTTCCACAGCAGGTCGGGGGCATTAAAAGATCCCGCAACCTGCAGGTAATGAACAGAGCTTTACCCTGTATCGCCCAAGCCATGAAGGAAGATCACCTGCAACAGAAACAAGAAACATGATGTGAAACCAATATCATCGCAAAGCCCAAAAGAGGCCCAATTTCCTGTGTCTCATGCTGACTCTGGGTTATTTGATATGAGGGTAGCATCTCAATAGCGCACTTGAGCTTTCTGTTCAGTCTGTACTTTTAAAATCTAAGTTTATTTGTCACATACACAATAGGATATACAGTAAAATGGTTATACAACTGCCTGTGATCTTAAAAAATAATAATATCAATAAGAATCTAAATTATGGAATATAATTAGTAGTAAAAACTGAGAAAATTTTAGATATAAAAATGTAAATTATAAGTACACAAAATAGGAACAAATATAATATTGTTAAAACACACACACAAATACACACACACACACACACACACACACACATATATATATATATATATATTAAGGATGTAACGATACGCGTATTCGTATCGAACCGTTCGGTACGAGGCTTTCGGTTCGGTACACATACGAACCGAACGATTCAGACAAATATCTAAAAAGATAAAAGAGAATAAGTGTACAGAATATAATGTTTTCAGCGCAACAACGCTCAACAAGGCATCCCATGATGTGACAGGCAACATCTGCCTTCCCCGCCCACCTCCAGTCAGGCACACACTGCACTCAGGGTCGGAGTAAGCTCAACTGGCGCTCAAACCGAAAGTTATGCCGCTTTCAATCCGAAAAAGCCGGCGGAGCTGGGTGTTGAGATGATGAGGGGTTTGTCCCGGACAAAAGCGAAGACCGAGGGGCGCTGAGATGATGCCGGGTTTGTTCCGGACGAAAGCGAAAGGGTGGAAACGGGTTGTTGCTAGATCGGATACGTTTGCGGCCGGAAGTGAACGAGAATTATTTATGTTATTTATGAAATTTCTGATTTATTGTATTTTATAATCGTCTACTCCCACCCCAACCCTAAACCCAACCGTCACAGAAGCGTAAAAACAGTAGTTGTACCGAGTTTTATTTATCTTATCTATTAAATTACCCAATAAATTGTATTATTTAACCCCTACCCCCACCCCAACCCTAAACCCAACCGTCACAGTTCTGTAAAAATATTCATTATTGTTATACAGTGTCATAAAAAAATGCCGCTATATTAATGTGCATATCGCACTTCCGGCCGGCCGCGTATACGATCTAGACTTTACCGTGGAAACGCGCCGCGGACTGACTGCACTACAGCTAGCAAAATGGCTAGTAGCTAACATTAATGTAATCCTCCTATAACCAACAGCGGGTCTGGCGTTTGGGAGCACTTTGCTTATTCCTGCTTTCAGATCCACTGAAATGGCAGGTGACGGTCAAATCAAGCAGATCTCGGTTGTATCCACATGTGCTGCCGTTAATCCGTGAGTCAGGTAATCAAAAAATAGGTTGCATGATATTTAAGTATACGTGGGTCACGCGTGGGTAAGATCAATTATTGGTGATGCAAACTTTAACTATTTACTCTAAAATATTAGGTGTTTCAAGCAATCTTGACAGACTGGCACAAATATGCTTTCATTTAAAAAAAAAATCGCTCCTCACGGCTATATGCGGTGAACATCTCCGTTCTCACAGGTTTCTGAGTTTTCTCATCATCAATCACTTTCAGTCTGGAAACATGTTCAGTGCTGCGAATTTTGTTTTAAGCCTGTCCTGCAACATCGTGTATTGAGGAGGATATAGGCAAAGATATTGCAGAGAGCTGAGATCTACAGTATGACGACTTTTAAGACGATTTTTAGCTTGTTTCGCATTAATGTAGATATATTACATGTTTTAATTACATTATTGAATAAAATGAATAGCATTATTATTTTTAATCATCATCATTAATAATAAATAAACTAAAAATAATTTGACAGCTTCAGCTGTTCACATCAACATGACCGGCACTTTCAGACTTCAGCACCACATGTCTTTAGCATGAATTGAAATAGACCTTCCCTCCTAAAGGAAAAAATACAATAATTTTTAAAATTGCAATGCGATTAGTCATGTATTTGCAATTTCACAAAAATCAGCATGCGAAAATTTAATTAGCCTATTTCCATTGCGCTCTTTCTCTCTGCAGCAGCAGTTCACGCGCTCTGGATAAGCGCACTACACAGCCACATCTTGTAGCAAATTAATTTGCAACTTTGTTGTATAAAAATAGGCTAAATAACAACATTTAATTAACAAACAAATGAAATAAAATTATTTGTAAAAATGAAACTACAGAAAAAAGAAAATGAAAAGAACTGAAACCAGCTCAAATGTTCTGTTCTGGAATAACAGGTGTTGCGATCAAATTAATTCGATGGAATAATTAACACAGACAGGCGCATTTTTCAGAAAATAGCCTCTTTTATTTTATTTAAAAATATGTTAGGCCTATATTTATTATATATATTTTTTTAAATAGCCTATATTAAATTACCATTCATTTTGGCTTTAACGAATTATTGAACAGATTATTAATAACTTATCAAAAACATTTTACTGAGCTCAGTGTCGGCGTCACCGGATAAAGTCCAATCTTTCTTTAATTTTTTGACTTTTGTTTGAAAGCTTAGTGGCATTGTAGAGGTCCAATTTACTGTTGTATGATTTAAATTATAGCCTATATATGCGCCAATAAACAAGTCAAAGGAATGAGTGAATTAATAAAATGATTCTTAAATGTCGATATTGTTTTTACTCAAAAAAAATAACAAATGTTTTATAAAAATAAAAGGAGCAATTTTCATAATTTATACGATTCAGTTAAATATAAGTTGGACATTTATGGGGCCATGTAACATGTTTTTGTGTTTGTTTTTTGTTCTAGTGATCTTTAATATATACTGGGTAGCTACGCAAAATATTTTCTAAAATGTCAAGCAGGAATTTGTCGATTAGCTTTAATTATGAAGACAAAGAAATATTAAAAATAACAAAAATAAAATGATAAAAAATACAAAGATAAAAAGAGCAGCATTTTGCTAAATATAATAGTCCTTTATATGCTTTAAATCCTGCTATGTGTTGTTTCATATTCGTTTTTATTTTACTTGATGCATTAGTTATTTAATGTTTGAATGCTGAAAGAAATAACAGCCGTCCTTTAAATCATTATTTTACCATCAAAATGTAGTATATTTTATATTAATATCAACTTTTGATATAAAACCGCTGTGTAATTTAATTGATTGTTAAAAATGAAATAATTTTATGGCATAACAGTGTTTAGTAGTTGCTTTCGCTTTCGTTCTTCACGGAAGCTTTAACAGAAGCGTGTGCCGCATTCACCTCTGACGTGGCTACTCAGCCTGTAGCCTAGTTTGGGATTATTTCGTTGTGACGATTAAGCAAGAATCATAATGCATTGCATATTCGGCTCATTCTTCAGTAGCCTCAACACAGGCTGGTAGCCTAGATTTAAACGGATTGTTTATAAGAATGAGCGATTAATAGATTAATTGGTCGTTAATTTAAATGATCATTGATCACTGGATTTTGTAGAAACTAACATCCCTAGTTCAAAGTAAAAAAAAGAAAAGAAGAGAGATCATGCTTTTATGATGTTAGTTTTCATACAATAAAAAGATTTCAATCAGAGAAATCCTCTGGCTTTTTTCCTTTTTTTTTTTTTTTTTGCTGTATCGAAAACATACCGAACCGTGACACCAATGTGTCGTATCGAACCGAACCGTGATTTTTGTGAACCGTTACACCCCTAATATATATTAGGCATGGGCCGGTATAAGATTTTGACGGTATGATAACCTTGGATAAAAATATCACGGTTTCACGGTATCACAGTATTGTGATTACTGCTCTAAAATATATTCTTTTTAAATGTCTGGGTAAAAAACTAAAAGCTTTTCCCCCTTTGAACACAATATATTTTATTTTGAGAAGCATTTATAATATTTTGGAGCAGTAAACGTGCCAGGCTAAATAATGAAAATGAATCGTTGACTTCTGCTGTCTTCATTAGTTTCAAAAACACAGATTTATTTACAATTTAAAATGCCATCTTTCGATATCTTTTCTGCTGGAGATGCTGTTGTTAAAAAAAATGTAAATAAAAAAATCTTACACATACCTTAGGAACGGTATTAGAGAAAATTTTGGCGGTATGATAACCTTGACTTTTCCACACCGCGGTATACCTTGAAAACGGTTATCGTCCCATGCCTTATATATATATATATATATATATATATATATATATATATATATATATATATATATATATATATATATATATATATATATACATTCATACATACATACATACAGGGAGTACAGAATTATTAGGCAAATGAGTATTTTGACCACATCATCCTCTTTATTCATGTTTTCTTACTCCAAGCTGTATAGGCTCGAAAGCCTACTACCGATTAAGCATATTAGGTGATGTGCATCTCTGTAATGAGAAGGGGTGTGGTCTAATGACATCAACACCCTATATCAGGTGTGCATAATTATTAGGCAACTTCCTTTCCTTTGGCAAAATGGGTCAAAAGAAGGACTTGACAGGCTCCGAAAAGTCAAAAATAGTGAGATATCTTGCAAAGGGATGCAGCACTCTTAAAATTGCCAAGCTTCGGAAGCGTGATCATCCAACAATCAAGCGTTTCATTCAAAATAGTCAACAGGGTCGCAAGAAGCGTGTGGAAAAACCAAGGCGCAAAATAAACTGCCCATGAACTGAGAAAAGTCAAGCGTGCAGCTGCCAAGATGCCACTTGCCACCAGTTTTGCCATATTTCAGAGCTGCAACATCACTGGAGTGCCCAAAAGCACAATACTCAGAGACATGGCCAAGGTAAGAAAGGCTGAAAAACGACCACCACTGAACAAGACACACAAGCTGAAACGTCAAGACTGGGCCAAGAAATATCTCAAGACTGATTTTTCTAAGGTTTATGGACTGATGAAATGAGAGTGAGTCTTGATGGGCTCGTGGCTGGATCGGTAAAGGGCAGAGAGCTCCAGTCCGACTCAGACGCCAGCAAGGTGGAGGTGGAGTACTGGTTTGGGCTGGTATCATCAAAGATGAGCTTGTGGGGCCTTTTCGGGTTGAGGATGGAGTCAAGGTCAACTCCCAGTCCTACTGCCAGTTTCTGGAAGACACCTTCAAGCTGTGGTACAGGAAGAAGTCTGCATCCTTCAAGAAAAACATGATTTTCATCCAGGAAAATGCTCCATCACACGCGTCCAAGTACTCCACAGCGTAGCTGGCAAGAAAGGGTCTAAAAGAAGAAAAACTAATGACATGGCCTCCTTGTTCACCTGAATTGACCCCTGTAAAGAACCTGTGGTCCATCATCAAATGTGAGATTTACAAGGAGGGAAAACAGTACACCTCTCTGAACAGTGTCTGGGAGGCAGATCAAAACACTGACAGAATCCATGGATGGCAGGCTTTTGAGTGTCCTTGCAAAGAAAGGTGGCTATATTGCTCACTGATTTGTTTTTGTTTTGTTTTTGAATGTCAGAAATGTATATTTGTGAATGTTGAGATGTTATATTGGTTTCACTGGTGAAATAAATCATTGAAATGGGTATATATTTGTTTTTTGTTAAGTTGCCTAATAA
>LR812537.1:53602443-53619943 GCA_903798195.1 Danio kyathit | reverse complement strand
GTAATTATAAAGCATTCTGAGATATGAGATATTTTGAAAAAAACTGAAAACACCATTGACTTCTGTAGTAAGAAAAAACTAATTCAATTGAAGTTAATGGGTACCGGTTTCCAGCGTTCATCAAAATATCTACTTTTGTTTAGCAGAAGAAACTCAAACGGGTTTGAAATAAGTGAATTATTACTTTAAAATTATTACTGAAATTATCAAAATAAAATTTTAAATCATTACTGAAAAACAGAAAACCTGTAACCAATGACTTCTGTGGTAGAAAAAACAAATACTGTGGAAGTCAATGGTTACAGGTTTTCAGCATTCAAAACATCTACTTTTGTGTTTAGCAGAAAAAAGAAACTCAAACAGGTTTAGAATGTCATAAGTGACCCACACGGAATCTGCACGCGCAGAATTCCGCAGACTTTATCCCATCATTAATTCTGTTTATATACTTGAGTAAATGTGTGTAAATCTAAATGTATTCAGTTTTTAAATTAATTACAGTAATAATATTGACTAATATGAAAATGTTCATTTGATTTATGTACAAAACAGTTTGTAAAGTAATATTTTCTGTCTTTTAGTAAAGATATTATATGAGAGACTTTCTTTGTTTACCAAATAAAGTGGATCTAATTGGATTTGGATTTTAAACATTAAATAAAAGTTAAAAAGGTATTATTTTTTTATTTCACATATTAAAGTTTTAGTTATACTCCCAAAAAATTCCGTAGAAATCCACAGATTTTTACCAAAATTCTCTGCAGAAATAGCAAAAAACGTCCGCAGATTCAGTCTGGCCCTAGTCATAAGTTAAATAAAACTTAAAATGATTACTGAAAATAACTGAAAACCTGTAACCATTGACTTCTAAGGTATAAAAAACAAATACTATGGAAGTCAATGGTTACAGGTTTCCAGCGTTCATCAAAATATCTACTTTTGGGTTTAGCAGAAAAAAGAAACTCAAGCAAGTTTAGAATAAGTCATAAATTAGAAACTGTTACTAAAATTATTACTGAAAATAACTGAAAACCTGTAACCATTGACTTCTATAGTAGAAAAAACAAATACTATGGAAGTCAATGGTTACAGGTTTCCGGTGTTCATTATAACTTAAAAATTATTACGAAAATTATCAAAATAAAACTTAAAATTATTGCTAAAAATAAATTTAAAAAACCTGTAACCTGACTACTATAGTAGAAAAAACAAATACTATGGAAGTCAATGGTTACAGGTTTCCAGCGTTCATCTAAATATCTACTTTTGTGTTTAGCAGAATAAAGAAACTCAAACGGGTTTGGAATAAGTGAAAAGAGATTAAATGATGACAGAATTTTCATATTTGAGTGAACTGTCCCTTGTAACAAAACTTAAATACACTCCATCTCCCATGTCTAGAATTTCTGTGTCAGTTTACCTGATATATTATTACACATCACCAAAAGCCATTGACATCTCCACGAAATGACAGAAAAATCACTTATTTTTTCCATTTAATGCACCATTATCAGTAGTTTTGATGAAGCAATGAATTATTGATGCATGCTAACAAGTGACCACTAATAATCTCCAATGCGTCAGTAAAATAATCCTTCACATGAGTCCTCGATCATACATTCATAAAGAAAAGGAAGGAAGGGACAGGCTGACAAAACAATAGATCAACGGCCGAAGCTTTGCTCAATATTTCCCCTCATTCTGTCATAATCAAGGACAGAATAGGTGTATAATAAATCATCTAGGTCGTTTCATTAATACTCAGGCGACATGTTAGGTAGGTTAATCCCGTTTCGCCTGTATTATTGTCACAATGAATCCACAGCCTCATAGATGGAGCCATCAGAATCGCTCTACCCCCGCGTTTAATCCCACTACTGCGCTGCTCGAAGACAAGCCCTCGCCAGTAGAGCGACCGATAAAGCCATGGTCAGGAGGTAAACTAAAAAATTAGGGTTCAAGCATTTTAAAAAAGCAGAATTAAACAGCGGCCCACTGCTGCAAATTTATCGACTCACCGCTTGCTATCCCAGGTCACAACGGAACTTCCGCTCCTTCAACCGGAGAGGCGGAGACTTGCGTCGTGACGTCATCGCGTTCGTTCAACCGCGTGAGCTTGAATGTCGAAAATGCACTAGAAGAAACCGCCTTAAAGGTTTTAGGTAGAAATGTGTGCTTGTTTTTAAAGTGTAAGGCTTTAAACGCCATAAATGCAAATTAAATGTTTTCTGAAGGGCAATCAGAAGTAGTGTGATATCCCTGAAAACAGGATAATCAGTTATTTTTTAATAATAATTCTTAATAATATCAATATTTAAATATTTTTGTGCACATTGTGATACATTTCACTTCTCATGACTGACGGATAGAAGGTTCAAAATAACAACAACAACAACAAAAACACTGGAGAAAGTCAAATTCAGCTTCAGTTATGAATTGAAAGTGTATATATTCAAGGTCAAGAATCTTGTGTGATTCTGAAGTCAGATCTGAATTTCAGTAGTCATGTCAAAGCAGTAAATCAGCATACTATCATCTCAAAAACATTGCAAGAATCAGATGCTTTGTTTCCAGTGAAGACTTGGAGAAACTTGTTCATGCTTTTATCAGCAGCAGGGTGGATTACTGTAACGGCCTCCTCACGGGCCTTCCCAACAAGACAGTAAGACAGTTGCAGCTCATCCAGAACGCTGTTGTCAGGATTCTGACCAGAACCAGGAAATCAGAGCACATCACACCTGTCCTCAGGTCTTTACACTGGCTCCCAGTTACATTCAGAATAGATTTTAAAGTATTATTACTTGTCTGTAAATCACTAAATGGCCTAGGAGCTCAATACATCACAGATATGCTCACTGAATACAAACCTAATAGACCACTCAGACCTCTAGGATCATATAAACTAGAAATTCCAAGAGGTCAGTCAAAGCAGGGTGAATTGGCTTTCAGCTACTACGCCCCACGCTGCTGGAATCAGCTTCCAGAAATGATCAGATGTGCTCCAACATTAGGCACATCTAAATCCAGACTGAAAACACATCAGTTTAGCTGTGCCTTTACTGAATGAGCACTGTGCTACGTCCCACTGATCACACTATTATGTCTTTTTCCTTTTCATTCTTTTATAACCCGTTTTAACACATTTTAATCAGTTTTTAAATCATTTTATTATTTATTAATCATTTTATTATGTCTCATTTATTCCTGTTTATGTAAAGCACTTTGAATTGCCACTGTGTATGAAATTTGCTATATAAACAAACCTGCCTTGCCTTTTTATTATAATGGGTAAGTTTAAGGTAAAAATCAAATTCTGGCTATTTTTTAATTGACTATAAGTAGACCCACATGGAATCTGTGCACACAGAATTCCAGATTTTTAGCCCATTATTGATTCTGTTTATTTACTTATGTAAATGTGTGTAAATTTATATTTATTCAGTTTTTTTATTCATTTCAGTAATATTACTATCTAATTGGATTTGCATTGTAAACATTAAATACAAGTTAAAAATGTATTACTTTTTATTTCATATATTAAGGTTTTAGTTATGATTCTCCCAAAATAACTCCGCATTAATCCGCAGATTTTTAACAAAATTCTGCACAGAAATAGCAAAAAATGTCCACAGATTCCGTCTGGCCCTAACTATAAGTCATATTTTGTCTTTAATGGGCATAAAAAACAAAAAGTCTTTTAAAAGTCAAAAATGGCTTTCAATGATTAACCTTATATAATTTCCCCTCTGGTCTCAGTTTATTTTTTAATTTACTTTATATGTTTTATTTTTTTTTCTTCTTTCTCCCTTCTTTAAAATGTATTATGCAGATTGTAACAACATCTCGGTTTCTGCAATTTATTTAAACCAATGAAAAAAAAAAAAGTGTTTTAGGTAGCAATGTGAATGTAAAAGTGTTTAGCTTTAAAGGGTGTAAATGCAAATTAAATGTTTTCTGAATGCCAAGCAAAAGTAACATGATATTCCTGACAACAGGATGATCAGTTATTTCTAAACATTTAAATATTTTCATTTTAATTCTCATGACTGACATATACTGTAGAAAGATCAGAATAACAAAAACACTGGAGAAATGTTTGCTAAAGAATTCCGCCTTAAATAACAGCAATGAACTACAATTTATTATATTCACATCAAAAGATTTCATTTTAATTTGTTTACTAGTATTGTTGTTTTTATGTATTTGTAATCAAATTAATGCAAAACACTTTAAAAATTCTTTTTTTATGCGTTTGTGAAAAAGACATGAATTGAAATCGTTACTTTAAAATGTGTAGCATTCTCTCCCAAATATCAGAGCAGATAAAGTCATTATAAAATAAAACTTGTGAGATTCACATTTTTTTTTTGTACAGACTGTGTGAATCCATCAATACCATACACTTGAAAATGAATAGTTCACCCAGAACAGAACATTCTGTCATCACTTATTCACACTTCACTCGGCAAAAACCGGTTTAAGTTTCTTTCTTTTGTTGAAAACAAAAGAAGTTATTTAGAAAATTTGGAAACCGGTAACCATTGACTTCCATAGGATCTTGTTTTTCCATACTTTAATTATTACTTCAATAATGAAAACAAAATACTATGCAAGTCAAATGGGGTATATGCACACACACTTTTAAATTCAGTCCACCAGCCCCGGGGCTTCCGGTTCATTGTCATCCTATACAAAAATCGCTGCGTTTAAGATCTGATTCCTTTAAAAAAAAACTGCAATATTCACTGCCTGGCTGAGATACGATATAAAGTGGGCCAAACAAGAAGCGCTGCATTAAATTATATTTTTCTGTGTCTTTAAAATATGGAAATTAATTTTACCCCAGTATTTTTAATGGAATTTCTGCACTAGCCTGCCGCTAATGACAGTGCCTGCATTTAAATGGTCGTTCATCTCTTTTTACGCTTTTACAACCAAATGAATGCTTAAGTCCATCTAACTGATTGTATTTTAATTACATTACAACGTCAATGCTGTAAAAGGAACCTTATGAAATTAAAAATAGTCATATAAAGCTCCAACCGGAAGTTCTTTGTTACACTAGCTGTGCATATAGCCCATTGCTACTGATTTCTACCAGAAAAAGAACCACTAGTTGATGAGTAAATTAGGAGTAAATTTTAATTTGCACTGACCCAAAGCAGTGCCGTAAGAATTTGAATCGATGACTACGATTCATTTATATGACAGATATAATAAAAATCTAAACTTTTCATTTGCATTTTTTAAAAACCTTTTGCATAGACATAAATCTGCATGCCAGGCCAGTAGGTGGCAATGTCCCTTTGAATAGAAAGACTACACATCTGCACTCATAGGCTCCTGTATTCTGCTATTGTTGTTTTGCATGTCAAATACTGACACGTCAAAAGACTCAACAAATAACATGCAGGACCTTGACATTACCTTTTTAAAAAAAAAAATCATGCTTGGTAGTTTATGCACAGACATTCATTCATTTTTTCGCCACAGCGGAATGAACCGCCAAATTATCCCGCAAATGTTTTACGCAGCGGATGCCCTTCTAGCTGCTCATACACTCATACACTACAGACAATTTAGCCTACCCAATTCACCTGTACCGCATTTGGACTGTGGGGGAAACCAAAGCACCCGGAGGAAACCCACGCAAACGCAGTGAAAACATGCAAACTCCACACAGAAATGCCAACTGACCCAGCCGAGACTCGAACCAGCAACCTTCTTGCTGTGAGGCGACAGCACTACCTACTGTGTCGCCATTTATGCACAGACAATAAAATTTTATTCTTAAAAACTTGCATTTTGAATCCTGTTTTCGAAAGCGGCCGGCAGCTATCTCTCTGCAACTGGTCACATGGTCGCCCACTGAAGCCAAGCAGGGCTGCGCCCGGTCAGTACCTGGATGGAAGACCACATGGGAAAGCTAGGTTGCTGCCGGAAGTAGTTGTTAGTGAGACCAGCAGGGGGCGCTCAACCAGGAGTCTGTGTGGATCCTAATGCCCCAGAAGGCATGTGCAAAGGTGGGGGCTTTGGGTGCTTGAGCCCCTGCCCTTTTTTTCTCCTGGAGAGAAAGTGCCCTTTTTTTCCTGGGGATAATAATTATTTCATAAATACTACTACTACTACTACTAATAATAATAATATATGTATAAGTTAATGCGTGTTCTATTTAAGGACAACTTTCTCGGTCAGACAACAAAAAAAAACTAAATTTTAAAGTATATCTTGGTTTTAGTCTAGCCACTCCAAGCAAGCCTCGAACTGGCGATTTGGAAAGAAAAACCACATGCCAGGGGAATGCTCTAACGAAGACTCTATTTACATTGTTACTCTGTCTTTAAAAGTGAAGTGTCAACAGTGGAGTAACGTCTATCAGCGCTTACGCCAACTCCTTTGACAGCTGGATAGTCAAAATATTGCCCACTCGTTTTTGCAGTCATTTATTCAGAATATATAATGTTAACTGAAGCTATAAAACATGTACATATAGGCTAGCCATGGAAGTCTGGCTATCAGTGTGTCCTTCTTCAAAATATTTTATTAACAACAAAAAATACTCAAACAAAAATCATAGATTGAAAAGGGATAGTTCACCCAAAAAATTTTATTTACTCACCCTCAAGTGGTTCCAAATCTTTGTCTCTTTATTTTGTTGAACACTAACGAATACAAGATTAAAATATATATTTTAAAGAAAGCTATAAACTTAAAATCATTGACTTTCAGAGTAGGAAAAACAAATGCCATGAAAGTCAATGGTTACAGGTTTCCTGCTTTCTTCAAAATATTATTTTGTGTGTTCAACAGAAGAAAAAAAGTCAAATAGGTTTGGAACAAGTAAAAGGTGAGTAAATGGTGACAGAATTATCAGTTTTGAATGAACTATCCTTTTAAGGGTGAGTATATGGTGAATTTAGGGTAACATCTCCTTAATAATCTCCATAAATTTTATTTTATCTACTAAAGTGCAATTATTATTATTTAATAAACAGTGCCCTTTTTTCCACTTGTGCCCCCCTGCCCCTTAAAAGGTCTCTGCACGTCCCTGTGCCCCAGTATAGTGATGGGGACTCTATACTGCTCAGTGAGCGCCATCTTTTAGATGAGACGTTAAACCGAGGTCGTGACTCTCTATGGTCATTAAAAATCCCAGGATGTCCTTCGAAAGAGAATAGGGGTTTAACCTCGGCATCCTGGCCAAATTTGCCCACTGGCCTCTGTCCATCATGGCCTCCTATCCATCCCCATATCATAACTGGTTTCATCACTCTGTCTCCCCTCCACCAGTCAGGTGGTGTGCAGTCTGGCGCACTGGTGGTGGATGAGGAGATTCTCCTCAAAAAATGTGTAAAGCGCTTTGAGTGTCCAGATAAAGCGCTATATAAATGCAAGTAATTATTATTATTATTAAAAGTTTAAGCCCCAAAATGCATTTCCATGTCATGCAACGTCAATTAAACACTCCCGAAGACATAAACATTCTCAGAAGAATAACAATATTTTCACCAGGTTTAGAGATTTTTTTTTAAAGGACAGACTTCTTGCACAGCTCATCTGCTGTTAGCTGAAGAATAGTTTATTTAATGATGAGCATACATGAAGTAACTACGCTTCATGTTAATTGGCACTTTAGCAGAATTGCAGATAAACAAACCCTTGTGAATAAATCCACATCAGTCCATTATCTCACTGTTATCAAAACCCAAGCACACCTCTATAGCTTCACACAGCACGCGCGGGCCTCTGCCTCCTCCTTCTGTCATGATATGAACTGTGTCTGAGGTGTAATGCTCTCCACTTTGTGATCTGCTGGGTTTGCTGCTGCTTCATAGTTGCAGATTGTCACCTCATGCCTGTGAGCCTGAAAAAGAGATGAAGAGAGAACGATTATCTAATCCCACTTTCCTTTCAAAGTTTAAACATTTCTAGAAACAGAAACGTGAGCATTAGAGCTGTGGTGAAAAAAAAAGACACTTAGATACTTAGATCTTTTTTCTCTCTTGAATGTATTCTGAGCTTAGTTTTAAACAGCAGATGGCGCTCTAGGCTAGTGTTTACCAGCAGAAGGCTAGTTTTTACCAGCTGATGGCTAGTTTTAGACAGCAGATGGCGCTCTAGGCTAGTGTTTACCAGCAGAAGGCTAGTTTTTACCAGCTGATGGCTAGTTTTAGACAGCAGATGGCGCTCTAGGCTAGTGTTTACCAGCAGAAGGCTAGTTTTTACCAGCTGATGGCTAGTTTTAAACAGCAGATGGCGCTCTAGGCTAGTGTTTACCAGCAGAAGGCTAGTTTTTACCAGCTGATGGCTAGTTTTAAACAGCAGATGGCGCTCTAGGCTAGTGTTTACCAGCAGAAGGCTAGTTTTTACAAGCTGATGGCTAGTTTTAAACAGCAGATGGCGCTCTAGGCAAATTTTTAACAGCAGTCGAAGCTAGTTTTAAACTGCATAAGGTGCTCTAGACTAGATTTTAACAGCAGACAGTGAACTAGGCAAGTAGCAGTTGGTGCTCTAAGCTTGTTTTTAACAGCAGATGGTGCTCTAGGCTAATTTTTAAAAGCAGACTGCGCTCTAAGGTAGTTTTTAACAGCAGATGGCGCTCTAGGTTAATTTGTACCAGCAGATTGCGCTCTAGGTTAATTTGTACCAGCAGACGGTGCTCTAGACTACTTTTGAACAGCAAATGGCACTCTATGCTAGTTTTGAATAACAGATGATGCTCTAGGAGAGTTTTGAACAGCAGATGGTGCTCTAGGCTAGCTTTTACCAGCAGACGACACTCTTGGCTAGTTTTTACCCAGCAGATGGTGCTCTAGGCTAGTTTTTAAACAACAGATGGCGATTAGGTTAGTTTTTACAGATGGCATGCTAGGCTAGTTTTTAAACCACAGACGGCGTTCTAGGCTAGTTTTTAATAGCAGACGACGTTCTAGGCTAGTTTTTACCAGCAATTGGCGCTCTAGGCTTGTTTTTACCAGCTGATTGCGCTCTAGGTTAATTTGTACCAGCAGACGTCGCTCTGGACTAGTTTTGAATAGCAGACCGTTCTAGGCTAGTTTTTACCACCAGTTGGCACTCTAGGTTAATTTGTACCAGTAAATGACGCTCTAGACTAGTTTTTACCAGGAGACAGTGATCTGTTAGTTTATAACAGCAGACAGCACTCTAGGCTAGTTTTAACCAGGAGACGGTTATCTAGGCTAATTTTAAACAGCAGACGGTGCTCTAGACAACTTTTGAACAGCAAATGGCTCTCTAGGCTAGTTTTGAATAACAGTCGATGCTCTAGGAGAGTTTTGAACAGCAGATGGTGCTCTAGGCTAGCTTTTACCAGCAGACGGCGCTCCTGGCTAGTTTTTACCAGCAGACGACACTCTTGGCTAGTTTTTACCCAGCAGATGGTGCTCTAGGCTAGTTTTTAAACAACAGACGGCGTTCTAGGTTAGTTTTTAAACAACAGATGGCGTTCTAGGATTGTTTTTAACAGCAGATGGTGCTCTAGGCTAATTTTTAAAAGCAGACTGCACTCTAAGGTAGTTTTTAACAGCAGATGGCGCTCTAGGTTAATTTGTACCAGCAGACGGTGCTTTAGACTACTTTTGAACAGCAAATGGCACTCTATGCTAGTTTTGAATAACAGATGATGCTCTAGGAGAGTTTTGAACAGCAGATGGTGCTCTAGGCTAGCTTTTACCAGCAGACGACACTCTTGGCTAGTTTTTACCCAGCAGATGGTGCTCTAGGCTAGTTTTTAAACAACAGATGGCGATTAGGTTAGTTTTTACAGATGGCATGCTAGGCTAGTTTTTAAACCACAGACAGCGTTCTAGGCTAGTTTTTAATAGCAGACGACGTTCTAGGCTAGTTTTTACCAGCAATTGGCGCTCTAGGCTTGTTTTTACCAGCTGATTGCGCTCTAGGTTAATTTGTACCAGCAGACGTCGCTCTGGACTAGTTTTGAATAGCAGACCGTTCTAGGCTAGTTTTACCACCAGTTGGCACTCTAGGTTAATTTGTACCAGCAAATGACGCTCTAGACTAGTTTTTACCAGGAGACATTGATCTGTTAGTTTATAACAGCAGACGGCACTCTAGGCTAGTTTGAACCAGGAGACGGTTATCTAGGCTAATTTTAAACAGCAGACGGTGCTCTAGACAACTTTTGAACAGCAAATGGCTCTCTAGGCTAGTTTTGAATAACAGTCGATGCTCTAGGAGAGTTTTGAACAGCAGATGGTGCTCTAGGCTAGCTTTTGCCAGCAGACGGCGCTCCTGGCTAGTTTTTACCAGCAGACGACACTCTTGGCTAGTTTTTACCCAGCAGATGGTGCTCTAGGCTAGTTTTTAAACAACAGACGGCGTTCTAGGTTAGTTTTTAAACAACAGATGGCGTTCTAGGATTGTTTTTAACAGCAGATGGTGCTCTAGGCTAATTTTTAAAAGCAGACTGCACTCTAAGGTAGTTTTTAACAGCAGATTGTGCTCTAGGTTAATTTGTACCAGCAGACGGTGCTCTAGACTACTTTTGAACAGCAAATGACACTCTATGCTAGTTTTGAATAACAGATGATGCTCTAGGAGAGTTTTGAACAGCAGATGGTGCTCTAGGCTAGCTTTTACCAGCAGACGACACTCTTGGCTAGTTTTTACCCAGCAGATGGTGCTCTAGGCTAGTTTTTAAACAACAGATGGCGATTAGGTTAGTTTTTACAGATGGCATGCTAGGCTAGTTTTAAACCACAGACGGCGTTCTAGGCTAGTTTTTAATAGCAGACGACGTTCTAGGCTAGTTTTTACCAGCAATTGGCGCTCTAGGCTTGTTTTTACCAGCTGATTGCGCTCTAGGTTAATTTGTACCAGCAGACGTCGCTCTGGACTAGTTTTGAATAGCAGACCGTTCTAGGCTAGTTTTTACCACCAGTTGGCACTCTAGGTTAATTTGTACCAGTAAATGACGCTCTAGACTAGTTTTTACCAGGAGACAGTGATCTGTTAGTTTATAACAGCAGACAGCACTCTAGGCTAGTTTTAACCAGGAGATGGTTGTCTAGGCTAATTTTAAACAGCAGATGGTGCTCTAGACAACTTTTGAACAGCAAATGGCTCTCTAGGCTAGTTTTGAATAACAGTCGATGCTCTAGGAGAGTTTTGAACAGCAGATGGTGCTCTAGGCTAGCTTTTACCAGCAGACGGCGCTCCTGGCTAGTTTTTACCAGCAGACGACACTCTTGGCTAGTTTTTACCCAGCAGATGGTGCTCTAGGCTAGTTTTTAAACAACAGACGGCGTTCTAGGTTAGTTTTTAAACAACAGATGGCGTTCTAGGCTTGTTTTTAACAGCAGATGGTGCTCTAGGCTAATTTTTAAAAGCAGACTGCACTCTAAGGTAGTTTTTAACAGCAGATGGCGCTCTAGGTTAATTTGTACCAGCAGATTGCGCTCTAGGTTAATTTGTACCAGCAGACAGTGCTCTAGACTACTTTTGAACAGCAAATGACACTCTATGCTAGTTTTGAATAACAGATGATGCTCTAGGAGAGTTTTGAACAGCAGATGGTGCTCTAGGCTAGCTTTTACCAGCAGACGACACTCTTGGCTAGTTTTTACCCAGCAGATGGTGCTCTAGGCTAGTTTTTAAACAACAGATGGCGATTAGGTTAGTTTTTACAGATGGCATGCTAGGCTAGTTTTTAAACCACAGACGGCGTTCTAGGCTAGTTTTTAATACCAGACGACGTTCTAGGCTAGTTTTTACCAGCAATTGGCGCTCTAGGCTTGTTTTTACCAGCTGATTGCGCTCTAGGTTAATTTGTACCAGCAGACGTCGCTCTGGACTAGTTTTGAATAGCAGACCGTTCTAGGCTAGTTTTTACCACCAGTTGGCACTCTAGGTTAATTTGTACCAGCAAATGACGCTCTAGACTAGTTTTTACCAGGAGACATTGATCTGTTAGTTTATAACAGCAGACGGCACTCTAGGCTAGTTTGAACCAGGAGACGGTTATCTAGGCTAATTTTAAACAGCAGACGGTGCTCTAGACAATTTTTGAACAGCAAATGGCTCTCTAGGCTAGTTTTGAATAACAGTCGATGCTCTAGGAGAGTTTTGAACAGCAGATGGTGCTCTAGGCTAGCTTTTACCAGCAGACAGCGCTCTTGGCTAGTTTTTACCAGCAGACGACACTCTTGGCTAGTTTTTACCCAGCAGATGGTGCTCTAGGCTAGTTTTTAAACAACAGACAGCGTTCTAGGTTAGTTTTTAAACAACAGATGGCGTTCTAGGCTAGTTTTTAATAGCAGACAACGTTCTAGGCTAGTTTTTAATAGCAGACGACGTTCTAGGCTAGTTTTTACTAGCAGACGGCACTCTAGGCTAGTTTTTAACCAGGAGACGGTTCTCTAGGCTAAGATGTACCAGCAGACATCGCTCTAGACTAGTATTGAACAGCAGACAGCACTCTAGGCTAGTTTTTACCAGCAGTTGTGCTCTAGACTAGTTTTTACCACCAGTTGGCACTCTAGATTGATTTGTACCAGCAGATGACGCTCTAGTCTCCTAGTTTTTACCAGGAGACGGTGCTCTGTTAGTTTATAAAAGCAGATGGGGCTCTAGGGTAGTTTTTAAAAAGCAGATGTCTCTCTAGGCTAGTTTTCAGAAGCAAAGAGCGCTCTAGGCTAGTTTTTACCTGGAGACATCTACGTTAGTTTATAACAGCAGATGGCGCTCTAGGCTAGTTTTAACTGTACACAAATAAGCAGGTTGCACACCAGAAGCTCCGCTCGGCGACGCCCAGGGTCGTGCCATGCAGCACCATGCTTTTTAGAATTCTAAACAAAGGTTTCTATCAGGATACACACACCGGCGCCACAAGTCACAAGCCCAGCCACGACTCAGGACACTATTCATGATTCTTCCGCGCCACAGAGCGCCATCTAAACGGTTTCATTTTAAATAACATGCGAATGTGCGCGTCTGGTGTGCGATACTTTCAACTGTCATGTGCGCGCTGTGTTGTGATGCATCCGGTGTGTGATGCCCTATACACAGGGTAGAGCACTTGTGATTAAGTCGATATCAATTTCTCGAACTATTTTTAACCACAGCTCTAATGAGCATTATGTTGTCAATATATGGTGGATTTCCATCAGTTAATGAACAGAATGATTTTTAATTTCGGCACTGACCTCCGTGTACTCTCCTCGCAGGCCAATGTAAAACACACGAGTGGATTCTGCTCCAAAATTTCGAGATATGTGGATTGATAAGTGCTCCACATTGGAGAATCTCGCAATCCTGTGCAAAATGTTAGAGGTGGTCAACACAGTGTGCAACAAATAGGATGTGCAATTTATGTGCTCATGCACATGTTAATATTAAAACAGCTTACTTGGTCGGATACTCAAGCTCAGCCCGCGGATCCCTGTTTAGACGAAATGCCTGTTCTGGCTCTCTGCTTGTATCGTCAAACGACATTTGGGGTATGTTCTTGAACCTGCTCAAAAAGCACTCAGTACCAACAACTATTCGTGTAAACTGTAATTGCATCATGCATGTTAGATGTTTTTTTTAAATTAATTAATTAATTTTTAAAGGGAAAAATCTTCAAAAAATATTTAGGACTAAATGTGTATTTTATGTCCTTTTACATTTTCCCTTAATAAAAAAACTAGTATTCTATTATTAACAAATGTCAATGAAATTAAAGTCTGAATCCTGAGTTTATATCTAGCTTTTTTTCAATGCATTTCTTTTTCTTTTTTTTTTTACAAAATGTGTATTTAACAATTGCAAAGTTAACATTCTGACTTTTTTGGCATTCTATAAATAAGTCATTTGGGCAATAACAATCTAACATACTCTTTATACACATTGTTTTATGTGAAATGATTACAGCAGCATGTTAACTTTAAGACGAACTGCTTTAGATGAATACTCAAGTCTCTGCAAACACAACCCTGTATCCACTTGCAGCACTCATTCATGTAAACTGTACTTGCATTATCCAAATGAGAGTCTGCCAAAGGTCTCATTTTACAGTGTGATCAAACTCACAGTCTGATTTCAGCTGGATGAGACTCATCATCTTCCCCAGAAATAATGATCCCTTTCAGCTTCACGCTTCCTGTAAACCTGCAGATACAACCAGATGCATCCATTAAACATCCAACTTTGTTGGAAAAGCATTTTATATTTGATTAATATTAACTTAATTAAAAAACCAAAAGCAGTAAAAGCATGTCCAACAGAATGAATGGATGCTATTTGATACATAAATCTTACGGTATATTGAACAGTAGCTCCTCGTCAGCATCGCTTTCAACAAACTGAAAATAAAACCAGAGACATGAATTAAAACAAATCAATCATTGCATGTAATTAAGGGTCTCTGCGAGTCTTTTTAAAGACCCTTTGAGGATCTAGTAAAGAGGATATTTATTATTATTTGAAGGAAATAATTTTTAAAAATTCTTAAAATCAAGAAGCATTTTCTAGACAAGCAAAAAACATTGTGCAAAACCAATGGGATAAGCAATATAACCTCGTTTTCATTTTGACGCAAGATTATTTCGTTTATTTTAAGGAAACAATTACTTTCAATTTTGGTACATTATTTCTTAAAACAAGACTATATATTTTGCAAGTTTTGCAAATGTTGGTAGTGACTAAATGGGATCTATTATAAATTATTAATGTAAATTGTATTTTTATTTGATTTTGGTATAGTTTCTATTGTTTTAGTTTACTGTAAATTTGTTTTCTTATTGATGATTTATCGTAAATTCGTCATTTTATTTGTTGGACCCCAGGAAGAATAGCCACTACTATGTTGGTAGTGCCTAATAGGGATCTATGGTTTAGTGTAAATTGTTATTTTATTTGGTTTTGCTATAGTTTCTATTGGTTTAGTTTAATGTGTATTTTGTTTGTTTGTTTAATGATGACAACTTAATGTAAATGGGTCTCTTTTTTTTTTTGTTGGACCACAGGAAGAATAGCCTATAACGTTACAGTAGTGGCTAATACTTTTTTCTCTTATTTCCAGTACAAATATCTAAAAATTATTATCAAGAAGCATTTTCTAGACAAGCAATTGGTTTTGGTATCGTTTCAATTTAATGTAATTGTTTGGTATTAGTTTTGATGATGGTTTAATGTAAATTTGTCATTTTGTTTTGTTGGACCCCATGAAGAATAGCCTATAACGTTACGTTGGTAGTGGCTAATACTTTTACCCCAGGTTTCACAAACAAGGTTTAAGGATAGTCTTGGATTAAATTGCATGTTTGATCTGTCTAAACTGAAAATAACTTGCAGTGAGAGGTCTTAAAATATGGCAGTGCCCTTTTTTTTGTCTTCAGGTGCACACCAGTAATGTATTTTTCTAAGGCCGTTTTTATAAATGAGGCTTAAATAGCCTAATTTAACTAAGGCCTAGTCCTGGCTTAAGCTAAGCCCTGTTTGTGAAACTGGGCCTTTATGTCTTGTTTCTAGTCCAAATATAAAAAAAAATGATCATCAAGAAGCATTTACCAGACAAGTAATTGGTTTTGGTATTGTTTTAGTATCGGTTTTGATGATGATTTATGGTAAATTTGTCATGTTATTTGTTGGACCCCAGGAAGAATAGCCCCTACTATATTGGTAGTGCCTAATGAGGATCTATTGCACAGGTGTCAAACTCAGTTCCTGGAGGGCCGCAGCTCTGCACAGTTTAGTTCCAACCCTAATTAAACACACCTCATCAAACTACTTGAATCCTTTAAACTTCTTTGAAATCTACAGGTAAGTGTTTTGAAGCAGGGTTGGAACTAAACTGTGCAGGGCTGCGGCCCTCCAGGAACTGGGTTTGACACCCCTGGGGTTTCAAACTTAAAATTGTTATTTTATTTGGTTTTGGTATTGTTTTAGTTTAAGGTCAATTGTTTTAGTATTGGTTTTGATGATGTTGATTTAATGTACATTTGTCATTTTATTTGTTGGACCCCAGGAAGAATAGCCTACACGTTGGTAGTGGCTAATACTTTTGTGTCTTGTTTCTAGTCCAAAAAAAATATCTAAAATTATTATGTCAAGAAGCATTTTCTAGACAAGCAATTGGTTTTGGTATCATTCTAGTTTAATGTCAGTTGTTCTGGTATCTATTTTGATGACGATTTATGGTAAATTTGTCATTTTATGTGTTGGAACCCAGGAAGAATAGCCACTACTACATTGGTAGTGCCTAATAGGGATCTATGGTTTAGTGTAAATTGTTATTTTAATGTACATTTGTCATTTTATTTGTTGGACCCCAAGAAGAATAGCCCCTACTATGTTGGTAGTGGCTAATGGGGATCTATGGATAAGTGTAAATTGTCTTTTTATTTGGTTTTAATACCGTTTCTGTTGTTTCAGTTTAATGTAATAGTTTTAGTATTGGTTTTGATTATGAAGATAATGTCATTTTATTTGTTGGACCCCAGGAAGAATAAGGTTAGCCAATACGTTGATAGTGGCTAATACCTTTTGTCTTGTTTCTACTTTAAATATCTAACAATTATTATATCAAGTAGCATTTTCTAGACACGCAATTGCTTTTGGTATTGTTTTAGTTTAATATCAATTGTTTTGGTATCGATTTTGATGATGATTTAACGTAAATTTTTCGTTTTATTTGTTGGAACCCATTAAGAATAGCCATTACTATGTTGGTAGTGGCTATTGAGGATCGAAATAAACAATATCTAACTCAGATTAGTTAACTAGTACCTTATTCCTGTCAGTGCGTTGATCCCAGGGCTTAAACACCAGTTTACCGTCTCCATCTCTGCTCTCGTTCAGACACTGAAGCTTCTCGATGTCAATGCGTCTGTAAAGCTCATATTCCACTCCTCGCTCCGCTGGCTCGTGCTCGCACTCGCAGCAGCCGTGCCCGTGACCATGCCCGTGTCCGTGTCCAGACATAGCGTGAACTAGCACTTTTAAAACCGACAAAAAAGTAAGTACACTCACAACTTTCCTCAACAGAGAGAGGTGTTGAACGGCTCCTGCTGCTTCTGCGACATATGCTAAAATTGTACAGGTGCTAGAAGAAGTACACAACACGCGAATACGAAACGTGAAATGTGATTGGACTATAAAGAATCAATGCAACCAATGAGAAGCCGAGCTCTGAGTCGCGTTCTTGTGACGCATTCACGCCTCGTTGGTAGCACCGCCGCCTCTTTTGTAAACGCAGTAGAAAGAAAGCTCTTTATATTATTAGTGGCGTAAAAGTTGATTTATGGAATTCAGTTAGGGCAGATTTACACCTCAGATGTGGCATTTAAGTGTTTATATCTTACACAGACTGTTTACCGCTGATCATATACAGTTGAAGTCAAAAATAGTTATGCAAAATTTCAATTCTTTTCAAATATTTAATATAAGTGATGTTTAATGTAGAGGAGGTTTAGTTTCGACACAACAGTATTAAGTAAACAACAGTATTATTAGCTAATAATTTCTAATCAATTTTTAG
>LR812537.1:53459943-53597443 GCA_903798195.1 Danio kyathit | reverse complement strand
GGTGTCTCGTGAGAAGGCGTTTGAGGAGCTCCTGATTCAGGCCTTCTGCACCGGACCTCCTGTGTACACCGAAATCAAGAGCAGTAAGAAGCCGAGGAGGAACGGCCCGCTGGTTCTGTTCAGCATGATGGAGGAGAAGGTGAAGAAAAAGCAGGAAAAGAAACTGTGGAAGGAGAAGGAGCGAAATGAAAGGGATCTCCTGCTGAAACGCTACAGAAATGATCCCAAACTCAAACACTTGTGCATCAATAAGCACAATCCCAACTTCTGCTGGCCCTGAGACAGATCACCGTCCCTCCCCGACACCTCCTGACACCTTTACCCTACTGCACATTCCTGCCTGTAAATAAAAATGTGCATAGCAAAGCTGAAGGTTTCATGACTCTTTCTTATCATTACAAGTTTCATTTCTAATCCACTGGAAGAAATCTATATCAGCATATATGACTAATAATTCAATTCAGATTGTCTATAGGATGCTTTACAATATTATATTTGTGCATACACATTAGATGGTCTAATCTGGAGCTAATCTAACCAAATAACTTGAAATAACAGTCCAAAAATGTCCAAATTTACATGTTGGGAAAAAATATTAAATAAAAATGAGCGAAAATCAAGAGAAATGAAATATATAAACCGTTTTGTTTAAATAATGTAGTTTGCAGTATTTAGCATGAATTTAAATCTATTATCTTCCTATTTCTAAAGATATTCAGTGACTAAAATATTATTTTAATAAATATACCTCTTTAATAAATCGGTTTTGTTTAAATGCACCAAATTAGATAACCTACACTCACTGGCCACTTTATTAGGTACACCTTACTAGTACTGGGTTGGACTCAGAACTGCCTTAATCTTGCTGCAGTTCAAACAGAGCATCAGAATGGGGAAGAAAGGTGATTTAAGTGACTTTGAATGTGGCATGGTTGTTGGTGCCAGGCGGGCTGGTCTGAGTATTTCAGAAACTGCTGATCTACTGGGATTTTCACGCACAACCATCTCTAGGGTTTACAGAGAATGGTCCGAAAACGAGAAAATATCCAGTGATTGGCAGTTCTGTGGGCGCAAATGCCTGGTTGATGCCAGAGGTCGGAGGAGAATGGCCAGACTGGTTCAAGCTGATAGAAAGGCAACAGTAACTCAAATAAGCACTCGTTACAACCGCACACAGCAACTGTGTGATGCTATCAGGTCAATATTAACCAAAATCTCTGAGGAATATTTCCAGTACCTTGTTGAATCTATGCCACGAAGGATTAAGGCAGTTCCGAAGGCAAAAGGAGGTCCAGCCCGGTTCATTACTAGAGGCTGAAGTGGGTCTAAGCATGCATAACTTAAAAGCCAGATTATGTTTTTTTTATATACGCAAAAATGTGAGTAGCCTTAACTCTGCTGTGTACATTTATCCTTACATTGCCATTATTCACCACTCTAATGCGGTTATAAACCTGTTTGACTTGTTACAATATAATTTCTGAGCCAATATAATAGTCTTAGTCATCTTTTACTTCCCTTTATGATATGGAATAAAAATATGCCATAAAAATTGAGTCTTTTGTGTTTCAATGATGAACGACATACAGGTTTGGACAACATGAGCTTGATGGCATTTTCATTATGGGTGGAAGTGAATTAGAACGAATCAAAATGAGAATAAATAACGGCAGGGTGAGAGCAACACATGGATTTTATTAAAAATGTCCATAGAACACTTCATAAAATCTATTAAAATGACTCGATCTTTCATCATTCAGGGCAAGGTCCAGGGATGCCAGGTCTGAGATTTTAAAATAAATATCGATGGTGCGGGAAGTGTACAGTCCTTGAACTTTTTACATCTCATCTCATTCTCCCTCTCACTGTACCATTAAAATCATACACTCAGTCCAATGACGATGGACAGCGATTACAGTAACCAATTAAATAAACATGTAACAGTGAATCAGGTGGTAATCTGTAGTGTACCGCTAGCGTTCGGCGCCTGTAAGAAGCTTATGACATGCTACGGTGTAACTGATGGTTCGCTGAAGCAGATAATTTCATGTGATTTGCGTCCAGTGAGCTGTACTTGAATTAAAAAGCATTAAAAACATAACAGGTGAGAGGGAATTGCACATTTCCTATGAAGCGTTACAGCAAGAAAGGTTTTCCTCCTCCAGTCCTATCACACACATAAAATGTTTAAAAAAAGAATTCCCTTTACCGCCGAGAAAATCTGTTCTTGAATGCTTTGATAGTCTTAGCCATCATCGGGGCAATTTCTGAAAAAGAAAGAGCATAAAAGTTAGAAAAAGGTCAACATACAATTCATACGACTCGATTTCAATGGTTTAACTGTTCAGTGTGATGTAATGCCGAGTTCAGACTACACTGAATTTTTGTTTTGCTATGACAGATAAAATTCAAGAATCACTACACATTGACCAATCACAGCTGCTCTTTAAAAAAAGTGTGTGATGTCATCAAGAAGGCGGGACTAGTCACTGAATTCTGGACACTAGACAGGGTTCATACACATTTTTGCTACTAAAATTCAATGACTTTTTCATGATTTTTCCAAGACTTTCAATTAAATTTTCATGACCTAATGTTTCATGCAATGTCTACATATGCATGGTAAAAGAAAAACAATGCACATTCAAATTACAGCATAAAACACGCAACAATCTATTTAGTTTCAATTTATATTTATATTTACGTAAAATTGATTTAGATAACGCTTACACTGCACTAATAATGTGAGGGTATGTGATTGGCCAAGAACAGAAAAGAAGTAAATAACCTATATTCAAGTTTACAGATATCTGTTTTCCATGACTTTTCCAAAACTTTCTGGATTTTTCTGTTTTTTCAAAACTTTTCCAGGCCTGGAAAATGCCATGTCAAAATTTCATGACTTTTCCAGGTTTTCCATGACTGTATAAACCCTGCTAGAGAGTAAACAAACTAGTTTCCATCCACCTTTTTTATGCGCCTTTTGTAATAATCACATATAAAAATGCTTGCAAAAAGAGTTTGAGTACAAAATTTCGTTTTACTCTGTAAACTACCGATGACATTTCAGGCTTTCTACATTTTTAAAAGACTTTAAGACATTTTTAAGACCATTATGAATTAAATTTTAGACTTATACAGAGCTAAACGCTGAGGATTTTTTCTAGTGTTCTGATTGGTCCAGGTGAAAAGACTTTTTACTTGCCCTATCAAAAAAAAAAAAAAAAAAATTGCTAATTTCATTATTTCTTATCCATATATTATAAATAATGTGTCAAAAAAAGCTGACTCTAGTTGTACACATACACTTTTAATTTCTTTTTATTTTTTAACTATAAAAAACTACATGTATTCACAACAGTCTTCGTACGTGGATTACTCAATTAGCTGGATTTGGTTATTGACGATTTGACACGATTCAGGATAGTTCCGTTCTTCAAAACTGATCCGAGAGTTGTTGTCATTGCGAGAAATCAGTCATTCACTGATTCAGAGGTTGCATATGAAGGGCAATGATCGACGCATAGCTTTAATGGAAAGAAAGTGAATGCAGACATTTTTATATTAATTTCAGCGTGGTTTAAAGATTAAAAATATATCAGAAATATGGGAAAATACTTAATGATAGGATGATAGCAGGATAGAATGGTAAAATACGGGACAATACTGGCAAAAATGGGAGGGTTGACATGTATGAAGTGAACGGGTAGTGTTTGTGGAAAAACATCCTTGCGAGATAATGCAATCTTTGCGAGGGAACACAAAAACTTTTTTTTAAAAATATATATTTTCCTATCACTGTTTTTTTTTCTCCCACCCAGTTTTTTCCACACCATCACGTCCCTTCCGGGTCTCTGTACAAACCAATATTTAATGGCTCCATATAATTTTCATGTGTTCTCTTAATATTTTCCATGGTTGTGTATCAGATAGGGCTGCAACAAATTGTCGTCTGCTGAAAATTATAAGCCAAAAATCACAGTTTTTTTCTGTCAAAAGGCAAAAAAACAAACAATAGTGCTACTGTGCGAACACACCTCTCGACTCATTCACTGTCAATAACATTTTACTGTCAATAAATGTGGTTTTACTAGTTCTACTTTTTTTAAATCTCTCTTTTTTTACATAATAATAATTTTAAAAAGTCTTACAAAATCACTTTATGTCATTTAATTAAATTAAAAAAATAAAGCATTTTCAGCCTTCAGCAAAGTGCATCAGAATTGTCAGTTTCACCCCAAACTTTTTATTTGGGTGGATCCCTAATGGCCCTTTTCCACTGAGTGGTACGGTACAGTTCGGTTCGGTGCGCTTTTATGGCCGTTTCCACTGTCAAAAGGCATACCGAACCGAACTGTACCACTTTTTCGGCACCCTTACGAAAGGGTACCAAACACGAGAAAGGGTACCAAAAGGCAGAGCTAGACGCGCAGCTGAACGCTATTGGTTTACAGAGATACGTCCTTCGCGCACGCAACAAGCCAGATTGAAAACAAAGACACCGCCATGTTTTTAATACACAGTCGAGAGAGATTACGGCGTAATTACTAATTATATATATCAAACAAACCTTGTCGTCGTCTTGATGGACAGCCACAAAGCCAAAAAGAAAAGCAGATTTTACCCTGTGTCCCGTAGTTCTTTTACGAGCCAGTCTAAAGCCCGAGGGTTTCCCTTTCTTGTTTGCGCGTCTATATTTGAAATAACAAACTGAGCTGATGATAATAACGTGCGCTTGATTATTGACTTGCTTTTGAAACCTGATCCTGTCAGAAACTGACAAACGCGAGAGTGACGAGCGAAAAAACAAAGGAGAAGCCAGAAAAAAGGAGCACATTATTTTTTCAGCAAACGTGAACAAACTGCCATGTTTAACTATTATTATCACCTTTTGGGCTATTATGTACTCGTAATGACGGAATTACTTTCTAACTGAGGCTACACGTGCTGCTGAAGATTAAATACACATTTAATCATGAGAGGTTTGCACTGACTGGGCTCTATTCTGTGTTGTTTGAACCTAAATAAGGCCTAAATGTGTGCTGTGTGTAGTTTTTCTGTAAGTGGTAACATATCGGAGACTGTAAGGGTCTGCAGGTGTTCATATGTGCATTTATTTATTTATTTTATATAATAGCAGACGTTACAGTAGGCTATTTCGTACTGTCATTGATGTTCAGTTATAATCAACTCATGTTCATAGAAAAGTTAGTAATAAACATTTATACAGAAGTATTTATGCGTGTAAAGTGTCTATTTTGTGAGAAGTGCTTTTCATATGATATGTGAGCGACTCGTACAACTTTACTGTAGACATTTTCTCGAGCGAAAATGACGTCGACTGCAACTTTGTCGTACACCACACCCACCAAAAGAGTACCTTTGGTACCCTTTTAGCAGTGGAAACGCAAGCCTGATAAAGGTGACCCGTACCGTACCAGTCAGTGGAAACGAGCCACAATATCAGCACCAGCGGAGCACTATGGTTTCCTCTTGACTCACTTTTGACTTGTGGTTTGTCTCTGGCACTGTGTCCTGCAGCACTGCTGGGAGCAGAGGAGCGTGAGGACGACTCTAGGGCAGGACTGCTAAACGAAGACTGACCTCCATCACTGGGTTTGCTCTGAATGCTGTAATTTGTTGCTGGTCTGATCCTGCAGAAGAAGAATCAACATTGAGTCATTTAGCAGACGCTTCTCAAAATCAAGAATTAGCTTCATATTTAAATGCAACTACAAAATTATTTGATGACACTTTACAATAGGATTGCATTAGTTACTGTTAGTTAATGCATCTACTAAAACATGAACAATACATTTATTACAATATCGATTCATGTTTGTTAATACAAATACGATTGTTCATTGTTAGTTCACGTTGACTCATGGTGGATCATCTGTTAACAAGCATCATTTGCATCTTAATAAGGCATTAGCAAATGCTGAACTATCATTAATAAATGCTCTACAAGTCTCGTTTATACGTAGTTCATGTTAGTAAATACATTAACTAATGAAACCTTATTGTAAAGTGTGACCTTTTCATTTAGTTCATTTAATTTAGAGATTTTTTGGTCACACTTTATTTCAAGGTACAATTCTGTGTGTTAACAAACCATTAAACATGATTTTAGCTTAATAAACTCCTAATTTGCAGTTTAAAAATAGTAAGGCAGTAGCTAGGATTAGTGCTGTAGAACAGTGTTTCTCAACTGGTGGGTCGCGACCCAAGAGTGGGTCGCGGGAACATTTTCAGTGGGTCGCGGAGTGTGTGGTCAAAAAAACAACAAAAGTTAAATTGAACTTATTTTGCTTATACCGGACTTTTATTTTGAAATGCGCGCGCAACAACCGTACTACTTTCTCGATAAACATGATGATGATCCGTGGATGAGCAATCCCTTTGGAATCGAAGTGGAAAGCGTCACGTTGCTGAGCAACAAAGAGAATCAGCTGGTGGAGCTGTCATGTGATAAGACGCTGAAAAAGAAACTCAGTGAAGTAAGCCTCTCCCAGTTTTGGTGCCGCGAAGTGCTTTCTGAGTATTCGTCCCTTACCATTCGTGCGATCAAATCCATCCTACCATTCAGCACTACGTATTTGTGTGAAAGTGGCTTCTCTTCTTTGGTGCAGCTTAAGTCAAAGCAAAGGAACAGGTTGGACATAGAGCACGATCTTCGGGTCTACCATCACCCCAGACTTTAAAACTCTTATTAGGAGTAAAGCACATCCTCAGTTATCTCATTAGCTTCCCAAGTTACTGTTAAGTGAAACAGATGTTTATAATTGCTGTCATATTAGATGTAAAAATGGTTATGATTATTTAAATTATTTTACTGTAATTTGCTGATTTGTTCTGTTCAACAGGATCAGTGTTAATATTTTATTAACAGTTCAGTTTAGTTCATGGTAACTGAACCTTTTCTTACCCTTACTTTGTAATATTTCTATAATTTGATACATTTTGTTAAATGACAGCAATAAAATATTGTTTATTTGTAAATATTGGTGACTTGTGATTTATCTGTCACTATTTGTGTATGTTAACAAATAAATACAAATTAATTATAATTCCTAAAATTATATAATAGTTCCTAAAAGTTTGGGTCGCGGCTGGATGACCATGTAAAAATGTGGGTCCCATGGCCAAACCAGTTGAGAACCACTGCTGTAGAATAAGATAATGCAGAATATGAAGTGTTCAGAGCCAAAACCCTCTAAAAATCCATCAGACCTTTTTTTTTGTAAATGAGCATTTTCTATCAGGCTCCTCTGATTAGGTTCAGAAGTTTCATCTTGTGTAATAAGGTTATTAGCTAGTAAATAAAATACCTTTTTTTCATAAATGTCACTTTAGACCATTCTTTGGTTTTTAACAAGGTAGATTTTCTTTTGCGTCAAAACCAGCTAAATCCACTTCTGCTTTTTTTTTTTGCAAAAACCTCTAAATCCACCTATTGAGACAAGACACTGTAACTAGTTGAAAATCACTAAAGATGCAATTAGAAATTATTTTACCAAACATAAAACACCGAAAATTACAAATATATAAATCTGTCAAGTAAGTGGCGGTTCATTACGTTGTGATAAACCAGGGAAAATGAATGAATGAAAATGAATGAATGAAATCTGTCAAGTAAGTGCATTAATCAATAACATTAAAACTGACATTAATTAAATCTTACTGTCTGTTGTCATTTCTGATATTTGGGATTTAGATTTAATGCAAGTAGAGCAATGTAAACATAGTAAACATTGCAAACTAAGCTTGGTAGATTTAAATAATGTAAACCTAATGTAAATGTATAACCTTTTTAGTTTTGATAGTTTTATTAATTTCAATTATCTTAAATTGGTTTTTAAATGTTTAAATAATCATGTTCCAGTGCTGTTTTCTGATCTAATCAGTAGGCATCAAACCTCTCACAGAGTCACACGGGCAATTGCTAATGTTGACTGTCTAGTGCCGAAGTGTAAGACCTTCTTTGGTCAATCTGTTTTCTCTGTAAAGGGAGCCAAACTGTGGAATGATTTACCTGTTAGCCTAAAATCAGAAAGTAATATCAGTATTTTTAGTAGCGTTCTTAAAAAGTGGTTAAAAACAAAACAGCAGTGTTTGCACAAGTAGTATACTATTAGTTTGTTGGATCATGTCGCCTTTGCTTTTGACTTCATTAATTTCATGTAAAGAATTATAATGTTGTGTATATGTATTATTTTATTTCCATTTTATAAATTTTGTCAAGCCTCCTGTGGACAGGTGTTGAGAATTAGCAAGTTTGCTAAAACACTTAAACAAATGCATTTGGTTGTCCAGTGTAATTGTGATGTCCATGTCAAATAAATAAATAAATAAAAACACTGTGAAACATCAATATCTGTGCATTGTCCATTAATATAAAAAGCTTATCAGCCGTATAGGTAATATGAAGTAATATAAATAATGTAGTTTTATACATTATATTTATAAAAATAGCTTAAATTAGCAAATAAAACACACAGTAGGCCTACTGGGCAAAAAGGGGATGCCTCTCAGACAATTTTAGAAGCGGTCATTCATTCATTCTCACCATACTCAAGGTCTTGGTCTCTTGTTTATCCTCATAGCATCCACGTGGGATAAAAGAACGGCATCATAACTCTTGTCTTTCGTGAAACCGAGTTGCCGTTTAATGTATAGTAAATCGGACTCATTCAAAGTAGCGACACTGCACAAAAAAAATGTTATGAATGCTTGCTACACCTCCGACTGTGTTTTTTTTCTTCTTATAACGCACAGAGTTTTGAGGTAAGGGACGTTTTCATTTGCCATTCACTGACAGTCGGACAGCCTCATCCAGTTAAAATCGAAAGCGGAATAAAACTCCTCATATAAGCCGGCGTATCAGAGCTGCTACATTGAAAACATATGATTCGATTCGCGCCTTCTGATTTGTTCTCAGGATATAGCGGCTTTTGCTGTCAAAGGCAAGTGGCGTTTAGTGGCTTTTGCCAACAAACTGATATTTCTCAATGCGCTGATGCTGGGATTTAGTTGATCATAGCAAATCTATTTGTTGAACATGTACTACGTACCTAAAGCATTTGCTCAATGTCATTAGATAATTTTTGGCAGAAGTGGCATTTAGCAGCTTTTGCATCTGAACTCTTCATATGTACTTTATAAGTCCTAATTAACAGTCAAAATCTTAATAATAGGCAGGTAATAAGCCACAAGTTATTAGAGAGAATTGCTCCCTATACTAATTTTGTGCAAAGTAAATAAAAAAATAAGCATCATATTCAAATGCAGCTACAACATTTAAATTGAAATCAGTTCTGTTTTTTTTGGTTACACTTTATTTTAAGGTACAATTTTTAACATTAACAAACCAATAACTATCACTTTAACTTAAACTCCTAATTTGGACTTAATAGTTAGTAAGGTATTTATGTTTTAAAAGTACTAATAAACAGACAAAATCTTAAAGAGCCCCTATTATGGGTTTTTGAAAATCACCTTCCATGTAGTGTGTAACAGCTCTTAGTGAAGTGAAATATCCAGCTAAAGCTTAAATCTGAAAGTTGACAGTTTTTAAAACTATTGATTCATCTATAAAAGAGTCGACTCATAGTGGTTTAAATGAATCATCTTGATAACGAGTCATCAGCCGTTTCGTCGTTACGAAACATAATGGTTGCGCGCGCAGACCTAGCAAAATTCAAACCTGCGGTTCCGCCCACTAACACAGCAGCAGGACGCTCATGAAGACGCTGTGCTTACCTGGATATTATTGGAAGTGTGAGGGGAAAGGAGTCGTTCAGAAATCTGTACACTTACAATGGACGATCTATCACTACACAGCTCATGAATTAAGTTTCTTCCTCCATCTTGTAATGGACAGACAATACACCAGGGGTGCGGGCAAAATAAGGACAAAATATTAGGTACACCGGCAGGCTGCTGCACGCTGGGCTTCGGGCTTGTGAGGGGAGCAGAGATAGCTTGTCAGAGGACAGAGGATGCTACAACCTCTCGGCTGGGTATGTGATCGTTTGGAATAGCAGAGTACAGGTAAGTCCTAAGAAAATATAGCAGTTCATGGACGAGGTGCCAGAGCAATGATTGCAAATAGAAATGATCTACATGTTTTGTTACTAGTTACTGCTTGTACTGTATCAGGTTAACTCTTTATATTCTCATATCGCGTCTAATGCCACGTTGAAAACGCGACGCGTGCTGCTTTGTTTACGCATTTAAATGTGTTTGTGAGCTCGTTTCACTAACGTTTGTCGTTGCTATGGCCACTGTTAGCTAATCCTGCACACGTGCAGCGGTCAAGGTTCAGAATAGTTCAGTTTTTGCTGCTGTGTGGATTAATTCTGAATGTGTGTCATACTTGAGAGCAATGCTGGTGTTTAACTGCACTGCTTTCGGCGCTGAGGTGTCTGAATAACACTGTTGCGAACCGAGTACTGTTTACTGTGGTGTTAGTAAGTTTACTTTAAAGCATGTTTCGGGCGTCCGCTGCGATCCAATATTGGCGACCTGGGGGCTTGATAAACCACGCTGGGCATTTTACTGTCTCGCGCTGAACGCTGTCGACCAATCGCAACAGACTGTCATCGGTCCAATCAGCGCAGATTAGCTTCGCGCTAAGCAGGGGTTTGAGAACAAATGAATCGCTGAACGATTCATATGGGAGTCGCTGGGATAATTAGGTAAAAATAAATGCAAATTATAAGACCATGAAAGTGTTTTTGACCTTGCATACATATCAGTATGCTGTTGGAGACCCATAAAACCGAAATATGATTCTTTTCAATGTGTAATAGGGGCTATTTAATAATAGGCAGGTCTTAAGCGTAATGATTCTCTTATTAGTGTGAATTAGTCCAATACTAAATTGGTCTCTGTTACCTGTAAATAACTACAGTAACTTCAATCAATTTTTAAATAACTCAGTGAAAAAAAAGCGAATGAGATTTTAAACCTTGATTTAATTTCTCTATATTAGGCCACTAATTTAAATAGGTTAAACTTTGAATAGGCTTGTTGTTTTTTTTGTTGCAACAATAATGTGTGCTTTGTATCATTAATAATTTCCTTTTTAACTTAATATTACTAACTGTTTCAACTCTGTTTATTTACAATTAAACTCCTCTAAATGAAACAGATTGAGGAGTTTGGGGTAACTTTGGGATTTGTTGTGGGTGCGTTTGCGTTTATTATTTTTTTTTGTATTAATTTAATTTTTTTTAAGATTTATTCTTGGCATTTTTGCCTTTATTTAACTGGACAGTAGGACGACAGGAAATTACGTGGAAGAGACAGTGAAAACAGGATTGAGAAAGGTTGACAAGCAAGGATTTGAACTCAGAACACCCGATGTTGGCACACTAACCATGGTGTTCGTATATTTTTACATCCCAATGTTGACAGAAAAGTCATCTGTGTGGCTAATGCAGAATTCACTCACTTTGCAGATGGAGGAGCAGCGCTTGCACCGAAAGAACTGTCTTTAGTGCCAAACTTCTCCTGTCTGCGGCGCACATCTCGTGGAGGCTTAACAGCAGAGTTGACATACGCCATTTTAACCTGCCGCCCTGGGAAAAGTGAAAAATATCAAACATTTGCACTTGTGATCGGATTCATGAAAAATTGAATGAGGGAAAATTCATTCCGCTTAGTTCTTTAGTTATCAGAGGTCGCCACAGCAGAATGAACCCCCAACTATTCCAGCATATGTTTTTACGCAGCGGATGTCCTTCCAGCCGCAACCCTGTACTGGGAAACACCCATACACTCTCACATTCACACCACACACACTCATGGATTAGTTAATCCAATTCCCCTATAGCGCATGTGTTTGGACTGGGGGAAACTGGAGCACCCGGAGAAAGCCCACACCAACACGGGGAGAACATGCAAACTCCACACAGAAATGTCAACTGGCCCAGGCGGGACTCGAACCAGCGACCTTCTTGCTGTGATGTGACAGTGCTAGCCACTGAGCCACATGCCGCCCATGAGGGAAAAGTGAATGGATTAATGAGTGCCATTTGAGAGTACCTTTAGGTTTGTTTGCATGGGCAGAGCTGATGTTCATAGTGAGCTTGCGCAGACGTTCCTCCCGTTCCTCATGGAGGCGGAGGTACAGCTCCCTCCAGGATTCATACTCTTGTGGCGTTTCATGCTTAAAATCCCGCTGACAGTGTTTCATCCAAAGATCATCCGACTCTTCTGTGAAAGACTGAAAAGAGAGACGCTTTCAGATGGCAGATACATCTACAAGCTCTAAATGTCCATGCAAAGTTATAAATGGTCAATTTAACAAGTAGCATTTTCTTTATTATTCCACATTTCAGTGACAAAACAAGTCTTAAGCTGTATGGGTCAAAATGATTGATTTTTTTCTTTTTTTTGGTCAAAAATAATTAGAATATTAAGTATATATCATGCTGCATGAAGATATTTAGTACTTTTTCTACTGTAAATATATCAAATTTATTTTTGATTAGTAATATGCATTGCTAAGTGCTTTATTTAGACAAATAAAAGGGGATCTATTTTGCAAAAAACACTTTCATAAGGGATTTAAACACAGTTGTTTGGCAGTAGTGTGTAAATATAAGCAGCTTCTAATTATAAAAATGTTTTAATTCTATTTTTTTATAATCACACTTGATAAAAACAGTCTGCAGAAACGCTTTGATTGACATTCTCTCCAAGTACGTGTCATCAGAGTGGGAAAGCCCCGCCCATTAGTGACAACGTATCAGCATTATTTGACATCATTAGCATTATTTAATTAGCATAGGACGGTAAAGGACCCGCCCTCTTTTGAAAACAAGCATAATCTGAAACTAAATGGATTTTACACTTCTGACTGGTTTTGCGGTGCAGGGTAACGTGGATTTGATGTTCAAGAAGCATTCTTAGCTTTATCAGTGTTAAAGGGGTGGTCCACTACGATATCATATTTTAAACTTTAGTTAATCTGTAATGTAGCTGTGTGAACATAAACAGCATCTCTGAATGTAAGACGCTCAAAGTTCAATGCAAAGGGAGACCTTGGCTTTTACAGAGTTAGCCTAGCAAAGCCTACAATGAACAATCTTTGGGGACTACAAAAAAAATACATCCGGTCCAGTGAGATCACAAAGGTATTTTTACCGTGCGAATGTAAGGGGTGTGGCCAGAGGATAGGCATGGGACGATAACCGTTTTTAAGGTATACTGCGGTTTGGAAAAGCCAAGGTTTTAAAATAGTCATAATTTTCTGCTATACCGTTCCTAAGGTATGAGTACGATTTTTTATTTACATTTTTTTCCGTTTATTTAGGACAACAGTATCTTCAGCAAAAAAATATTCAAAGATGCCGTTTTAAGTTGTAAATAAATCTGTGTTTTTGAAACTAATGAAGACAGCAGAAGTCAGTGATTCATTTGAATTATTTAGCCTGACTGCTCCAATATATTGTAAATGTTTCCCAAATTAAAATATATTGTGTTTAAAAGGGAAAAAAGTTTTATTTTTTTCCTGGACATTTAAAAATAATATACTTTAGAGCAGTAACCACAATACCGTGAAACCGTGATATTTATATCCAAGGTTATCATACCGTCAGAATCTTATACCGGCCCATGCCTACCAGAGGCACTGTAATGTTACAGGAGAGAAAGCTAAAATGTCGTCCAAACACTGCTATTTCCACAGAGCTTCTTCTGTTTCTGTATTTGGGCTTCCAAAGGACACGACACAAAGAGAGAAGTGCTTACAGTTCAATATTAATTATGTTCCAGAGAATTATAAATATATAGCAAGCATTTGACAAAACACAGCTTCCAGAATCTCTCTCAGATCAGTGCTGGATTCGGTTAAAATCTCCTCAAAAGAGCAGCTCCCACAAGCAGAAGCTGTGGATTGTGAGCAACAACCTGTGTTTTTATTTGTTAAAATTGATTATGACATGCATATTGTCTAGCGTTAACGGTATGCTGTAGCAAAGATGTAAACAACAGGAAATGTTGTTTGGTACCGCTAACAATTTAGCTACAAATTCATATTTATCAGTCAAACCGCTGTAAACACACGCACTCTTCACCAGCGCTGCAGTGTCTCTCTATAGGCAGCTTTTCCGTGCGTTCTACATCTCAAATAATGAACCCGCAAAAGATATGTGAACGACTCATATTTATTACACATGCATATTCCGAATATATGTGAAAGACGTCATGTAACGCGTTGAGTTTAAAAAATACAGGATACATGCCCGTAGCAAGGGGGGGTTCGGGTGGTTCGAACGAACCACCGCCCATGGCCAAAAGGTCCAGAATTTGTCTTTTTAATTATTTTACGTAATTTTATATTATATAATGTATTCATTATATAATTAATATAATATATTTATATTTAATATATATTGCAAAAAAAAGTGTAATTTAAAATAAATATGGCCAGTAATTCGAATCCCATGGAGCCTCAAAGCCACAATAATGTGACGCGAGTCACGTGACATACTGAGTGGTAACCATTTGAATCTTTGATGCGACATCCATACTGATGGGTTGAAAAGAACAAGAGAGGCAGAAAAGGCAGTCAGCGGCGTCATTATCGCAAAATATTGAACAGATGTTCAAAAAGACTGTCAAACAGGGTAAGGCTAAAGTTACTTACTTCCTAACAGATGAAAATCTGTCCCTGTCCATGAGGTTCTAGGCTAACTGGCCGCATTAGCCGGGACGTCCTGTACATTTATTGACTTGTTTAGTACATGACCTCCCTTTCCCTATTTTTGCCATAATTCTTTTTTAAAATAACATGTGCTTGTAGGGATGTGACATGGAGCCGATCCACGAATCACAGCACATTATGTTAGATGACCAATCAGAGTCACTTGAGGGCGGGCCTTTCGGAGGAACTAGGAAATATGACGTGGCTTTTTCATGTTAGCAGAGTAGCTGTATATAATCAAAGTAAGACATATGAAAAAATAACGTGATTTTCTTCAAGTGAAACATGAGCACACATTGCTTTGCATCTTACTGTACGTTCACAACGAAAGCAGCGAGAGCGTCAAAGGTCGCTCTGGCCGCCCTGGCGACAACGCTGTCTGCCTTGAGCTCCGGCGGCGAGAGCGTCAAAATTCGCTACACATTGATCTCGTATTTAAAGGAGCCGTTGTAGCATATCTTATCAGTTACACTCCTGCATAAAACAAGCTTTCTAGCGTGAAGATGTTGCACACTTATCAAATTTACTTAACTACGGAAGATCTAGTTGATGTGGTGTGGCTTTGCTCCACTATGTGTCCATATGCCTGAAATATTCTGAAGCAGCAATACTGTTTTGTATTGTCGCATGAAATTCCTGCTTTTTAAAAAAAAAAAATATATATATATAACATTGATGCACATTAGTAACTAGCCAGTAACTTTTTAAATCTACATTCCAGTAAGAAAACATTGCAAATAATTGGAAATCCAGCGACCGCAATAATTAAACCCTTGGGAACAACTGTGGTCGGAACCAAAGTTCACAGTGACCGTGTTCTCTGGACTCCTTTCAAGCGGTGGACTTCTACATTCTGATTGCTTGCCGCCGAACTGCGTCATAGCTCATTACCATAAAGTTGACTTGATTTCAACTCTCCTCGACGCTCACACCGGCGAAGACGCGCCGCGCTGCTCCTTGCCGCTTATCGCCGCCGGCTCCCATTGAAAATGAATGACTTCCGGCTACTTTGACGCTCTCGCCGCTTTCGGTGTGAACGTACAGTTATAAACACAACTAAGCCTTAAAATTACATTCTGGACCACCCCTTTAAAAACAGTGTTCCTTAATGTTGTACTTGTTTTGTTCAGGAATCTCTCTGAACAACGACATTTATGTTAGTTATGACTAATTATATGTATCCTCGCTAAGTAAAAGTATCAAATAATTTTTTTAAATAAATTAAAAATCTCTCTGAATAGAATACAAGAGGAAACAAGAGGTGCAGTACAGAGATGAGATTACAACCGTGACGCTTATAACCTGCACATGATTAAGTTGACACACAAACCTGATTACACTGCTCAATCCGGTAAAGCTGCTCAGGAGTGCATCTCTCCAGAACCGGCAACAGAATTTCATACGGGACTCCGCCCACTTCATCAATCGCTAAGAAAAAAAATAAATAAATCACGCATCATTTCAGCAAAAAATGGACAATCAATTATGAAACTGCAATCGCATCTTGGATTTGATTCATTAAAAATTAATCACAAGTTTTATAAAAGTATAAATAATGCTTTCAAATGCTGTGAAGTAAAAACACTCACCCACATTAAATATATGATAGTAATTCATAGAAAATACTAACTATAGTGTTTCTGAACTATCCTCTTGTGCTGATTATATAGTTGCTATGGCAATACTATAGCAGTGGTAGGGAACCTATGGCTCTCGAGCCACATGTGGCTCTTTGACCAAAAATACATGGCTCTTCAGCTGTCTTCCTTCACTATTATTTTACCGTTTAAAAAACTATAACCATAACTAAAAATCAGTTTCCTATCAAAAATACAATTACAATCCCCTTTTTAATTGTAATTTTATACAGCACAGTGAATAAGAACTCAGTTAACAAAAAAGGATGTTTCGACTAATGTGCATTTGTGACAAAGTGGATAAACTTGAACTGCGACACCAATAACGGGCAAACAACTTACATTTCTATCAAGGTTTCCGCTACATTCATTCATCCGTGGCGGGCCGCCACGCCAAAATTCATCCCGCCACGGCTACATTACAGCTTCTTATTTAAAACATTTAGTCGTGTTTTTTATAGCGGATTATAATCCCACCAAAACATATTAGAGGTAAACCGCGCAAACTTTTCTGTAACCATAGTAGTGCTGTGCGCTATTTGTTCAAGGTGACATGCTGACTGACTCTCTGACAGACTGACTGACAGGTGCGTGAGTCTAGCAAACACCGCGTAGCTTTCAGTTAAGATGAACACAGTTTCCATAAGTATACTTTATTGATAAAGGTCAATGGCTTTGCATACAATGACTTTATCTTGCTGGAGTTTAATGCTGTTTCACTTTACTTCAGGATGCGTTAATGTCGGAAAACGCACTAAATCGCGCTTCAGCAGCGCTTACTGGAGAGCGCACAAGAAGATCTGCACTTGAACGTGTAAATTTGAGTGCGTGCAAGAAGTTCTGTGCTCGAACAGAGGAAATCGGCGCGCAAGCAAAGAGATTCGCATGCTCGTATTACATAAATGCTATCTCGACTTGTAATACTGCGTGTAATATTGGTCTTTGAAATAGTTGGCAGATCTGTGTAAAAAAAAGTCCTGCCGCCACTGCTGGAAAAAATCCTAGAGGAATCACTGTCTATGGTAACTTAAATTCAAACAACATTCATGAGTGGTGATGGCGAAAATACTATAATAAATATATTAATACAAAAATACTATAAATTAGTATACTTAGTATACTAGATATTGGTATACTATAAATTACTATTACTATAAACTATACTATAAAAACTTTCTTCATTCATAATCTTGCTCATCATGTGATGTTTCATAGTTGTGCAAGGACATAAATTAAGGTTTTGTTAAGACATGTATTATTTATAGAAATATTATAAATAATAATATAGTATTAGTAGTAATACTATAGTAATTTTAGTAATTATAGTAATACAGTAGCAAATGCATTTTTAAAAAGGGATTTTAAAATATATATATATATACAAATACAAATGGCTCTTCACAAAAATGCATTAGCTAACAAAAATCAGAAATGGCTCTTTGGTGAAAAAAGGTTCCCAACCCATAAACTATAGTAATAAAAAGGAATTACCAATAAACAAATTACCTAATAAACCAACTATAGTGTAGGGCAGCACAGTATTGAAAACCTGACATTGCAATATATTTTTTTCCTGTGAGATATACAGTTGAAGTCACAATTATAAGCCCCCCTTTGAATTGTTTTTCTTTTTTAAATATTTCCCAAATGGTGTTTAACAGAGCAAGGACATTTTCACAGTATGTCTGATAATATTTTTTCTTCTGGAGAAAGTCTTATTTGTTTTATTTTGGCTAGAATAAAAGCAGTTTTAAATTTTTTAAAAACCATTTTAAGGTCAAAATTATTAGCCCCTTTAAGTTATATTTTCTCGATAGTCTACAGAACAAACCATTATTAAACAATAACTTGCCTAATTACCCTAACCTGCCTAGTAAACCTAATTAACCTAGTTAAGCCTTTAAATGTCACTTTAAGCTGTATAGAAGTGTCTTGAAAAATATCTAGTAAAATATTATTTACTAAAAACTATTAACTATTAACCCTATATAATAAAAACTATTAACGCTATACAATGAAAACTATTAACCCTATATAATAAAAACTATTAACCCTATACAATGAAAACTATTAACCCTATACAATGAAAACTATTAACCCTATACAATGAAAACTATTAACCCTATACAATGAAAACTATTAACCCTATACAATAAAAACTATTAACGCTATACAATGAAAACTATTAACTCTATACAATAAAAACTATTAACGCTATACAATGAAAACTATTAACTCTATACAATGAAAACTATTAACCCTATACAATAAAAACTATTTACGCTATACAATAAAAACTATTAACCCTATATAATAAAAACTATTAACGCTATACAATAAAAACTATTAACGCTATATAATGAAAACTATTAACTCTATACAACGAAAACTATTAACCCTATATAATAAAAACTATTAACCCTATATAATGAAAACTATTAACCCTATATAATGAAAACTATTAACCCTATATAATAAAAACTATTAACGCTATACATTAAAAAATATTAACGCTATATAATGAAAACTATTAACCCTATACAATAAAAACTATTAACCCTATACAATGAAAACTATTAACTCTAAATAATAAAAACTATTAACTCTATACAATGAAAACTATTAACTCTATACAATGAAAACTATTAACCCTATACAATGAAACTATTAACCCTATACAATGAAAACTATTAACGCTATACAATAAAAACGATTAACCCTGTACAATAAAAACTATTAACGCTATACAATGAAAACTATTAACGCTATACAATGAAAACTATTAACGCTATACAATAAAAACGATTAACCCTGTACAATAAAAACTATCAACGCTATACAATGAAAACTATTAACTCTATACAATGAAAACTATTAACCCTATACAATGAAAACTATTAACTCTAAATAATAAAAACTATTAACTCTATACAATGAAAACTATTAACTCTATACAATGAAACTATTAACCCTATACAATGAAAACTATTAACGCTATACAATAAAAACGATTAACCCTGTACAATAAAAACTATTAACGCTATACAATGAAAACTATTAACTCTAAATAATAAAAACTATTAACTCTATACAATGAAAACTATTAACGCTATACAATAAAAACGATTAACCCTGTACAATAAAAACTATCAACGCTATACAATGAAAACTATTAACTCTATACAATGAAAACTATTAACCCTATATAATAAAAACTATTAACTCTATACAATGAAAACTATTAACCCTATACAATAAAACTATTAACCCTATACAATAAAAACTATTAACGCTATACAATGAAACTATTAACTCTAAATAATAAAAACTATTAACTCTATACAATGAAAACTATTAACCCTATACAATAAAACTATTAACCCTATACAATGAAACTATTAACCCTATACAATAAAACTATTAACTCTAAATAATAAAAAGTATTAACCCTATACAATAAAACTATTAACTCTAAATAATAAAAACTATTAACTCTATACAATGAAAACTATTAACGCTATACAATAAAAACGATTAACCCTGTACAATAAAAACTATTAACTCTATACAATAAAAACTATTAACCCTATAAAATAAAAATTATTAACGCTATACAATGAAAACTATTAACTCTATACAATGAAAACTATTAACTCTAAATAATAAAAACTATTAACTCTATACAATGAAAACTATTAACTCTATACAATGAAAACTATTAACTCCATATAATAAAAACTATTAACTCTATACAATGCATGTATGCTGTAGCATTCATTAACAACATTATAATATATATAGTATATTAATATGTATAATATATACAGTATAATACGCTTTGATTTATAGCATAGTTCAAAAGCACAAATCACTATAATATTTTTTTCATGTGGGCAGATAAAGTACAGAACCTTTGAAAAAATAATCTTTAGTGTTATCATAAAAACAACTAAAAGAATGAGAAAACTCACAGTCGATGTTGTTCTGCAGGACTCTGATGCACTGCTCATACAGAGACATCATTTTGGGCAAATATGCAGTCTTGGACCCAGAATACACCACCATTTTAGAGTTCAGCCGTCGCCCTGCGTAGCCACCATCCTCTTCCTCATTTGACACTGGAACTGGAAGAGAAAAACAAAGTTGATTTCGAACAAGCTGACAGAATAACTGTGATTTATACACTTATTTCAATTTAAAGTTAGGTTTTATTTCGTAAGATCAATGGTGTGATCAAACGTGCAGTTTTGCTCTTTTGGTCATGAAAAGGAAATTGTAGGTTATGTCCAAGTTTGTCAAGAGTTTACAGTGTTTTTTAAATTTAAAAATACTAAACAAATAAACACCTGTCTGATATTCACCTTATTCTCCGCGTACGAGCAGGCGCAGTCATTTGAATAATTTTGGCACGAGACTTCCGGTCTCATTCACTTCCATTCATTTTTAGACATTAAAAACAGCTTGTTCTGCTGCTTGATGTTGCAAACTGAGGTTTTCTTATTATATTATTCTATTTTGTCTGTATAATCATGCAAACACTTGTTTGTAGAGCGAGTAGTTTGACCGTTTTCAGCCGTTTATTATTCCTAGTCATTTCTCCCATAGGCAACTGAATCGGAAGTTCTAAAACAATCGCAAAAACGAGCGCACTTCCGCATTGAAGAATAAGGTCAATAATGTAATACAGAACTGTAAACATCCAAAAAAACTGCTCAAAACACACTGTAAAAAAACTGCATCATAAATGTATGGCTCTGAAACGTGTGCTCTTAGAGTAGTTTACCATTTACCCCTAAAACTAGCTCCTGAATCTGGAAAACATTGAAGTAGACTCTCAAGTCACTATGAGCAAACCACACACTGTCCTAAAATGGCTGTTCTCAACAATTTGCCTCGGAAATAAATTCTTTTAAAAACATTTGACCACAATTTTTTTTTTGGCATTTTTGCCTTTATTTGACAGGACAGTAGTTTAACAGGAAGTGAAGTGGGAGAGAGAAAGGGGTAGGATCGGGAGCTTCCGCACCATATGTCAGTGCGCTAACCACTGGGCTATTCCACCGACAACCACAATGAGCTTTTAACAAGACAACTGCCTTAATTATCAAGGCATTCCCATATGGTCAGAAATAGGTTTTAAAATATATTTGTAAAATATATATAATTTTCTCAATAAAGATCTATAAATAACATTTTGGCCATTTTTATATATTTTATTTCAAAATATTTTTTAAAATTAAATTGTTCCATTTTGTTCAACAATTACACATTATGTCTAATGACATCAACACCCTATATCAGGTGTGCATAATTATTAGGCAACTTCCTTTCCTTTGGCAAAATGGGTCAAAAGAAGGACTTGACAGGCTCCGAAAAGTCAAAAATAGTGAGATATCTTGCAGAGGGATGCAGCACTCTTAAAATTGCCAAGCTTCTGAAGCGTGATCATCGAACAATCAAGCGTTTCATTCAAAATAGTCAACAGGGTCACAAGAAGCGTGTGGAAAAACCAAGGCGCAAAATAACTGCCCATGAACTGAGAAAAGTCAAGCGTGCAGCTGCCAAGATGCCACTTGCCACCAGTTTTGCCATATTTCAGAGCTGCAACATCACTGGAGTGCCCAAAAGCACAAGGTGTGCAATACTCAGAGACATGGCCAAGGTAAGAAAGGCTGAAAAACCACCACCACTGAACAAGACACACAAGCTGAAACGTCAAGACTGGGCCAAGAAATATCTCAAGACTGATTTTTCTAAGGTTTTATGGACTGATGAAATGAGAGTGAGTCTTGATGGGCCCGTGGCTGCATCGGTAAAGGGCAGAGAGCTCCAGTCCGACTCAGACGCCAGCAAGGTGGAGGTGGAGTACTGGTTTGGGCTGGTATCATCAAAGATGAGCTTGTGGGGCCTTTTCGGGTTGAGGATGGAGTCAAGCTCAACTCCCAGTCCTACTGCCAGTTTCTGGAAGACACCTTCAAGCAGTGGTACAGGAAGAAGTCTGCATCCTTCAAGAAAAACATGATTTTCATGCAGGACAATGCTCCATCACACGCGTCCAAGTACTCCTCAGCGTGGCTGGCAAGAAAGGGTCTAAAAGAAGAAAAACTAATGACATGGCCTCCTTGTTCCCCTTGATCTGAACCCAATAGAGAACCTGTGGTCCATCATAAAATGTGAGATTTACAAGGAGGGAAAACAGTACACCTCTCTGAACAGTGTCTGGGAGGCTCTGGTTGCTGCTGCACGCAATGTTGATGGTGAACAGATCAAAACACTGACAGAATCCATGGATGGCAGGCTTTTGAGTGTCCTTGCAAAGAAAGGTGGCTATATTGCTCACTGATTTGTTTTTGTTTTGTTTTGAATGTCAGAAATGTATATTTGTAAATGTTGAGATGTTATATTGGTTTCACTGGTGAAAATAAATCATTAAAATGGGTATATATTTGTTTTTTGTTAAGTTGCCTAATAATTCTGCACAGTAATAGTCACCTGCACACACAGATATCCTCCTAAAATTGCTAAAACTAAAAACAAACTAAAAACTGCTTCCAAAAATATTCAGCTTTGATATTAATGAGTTTTTTGGGTTCATTGAGAACATGGTTGTTGTTCAATAATAAAATTAATCCTCAAATACAACTTGCCTAATAATTCTGCACTCCCTGTAGATATACATTTTATATCCAACTAGAAATAAACATTTTCTCAAATATATGCATGCATGCGCTTATTTATATATACACATAATAAATATACACAGTACACACACACATATTATGTTAAAACAAACAGTTATTTTGGATGTGATTAATTGATTAATTTCTGCCCTGCACTAGTAATTAATAATGAACTACATTTTTGAAGTAACTTACCCAACATCAATTTAAAGTAAATTTTTCGTAAAATACATCCTCAAAATGTGCTAAAACTCAAACGTGTACCTTTGCGTCTCTGGGGGGAGAGTGGCGTGAGGTCAATGGAGGGCAGTGGTCTGTAGAAGGGCTGAATGGCTGGCAAAGGGATATCAGGAAGTGTGGGAACCACATCCACAACCTGAGGAAAGATTTAGTAGAAATCAATCCTTCAGCACACTGTACAAAAGCTGGATCCCCATCACCCTGCTAGAAAAACAGGTTGAGTTTACCTTCTTGCGTTTCTCTGGAACAGCAGAGGTGGTCACTGAGGAAGAGGATGAGGATGGCTTTGAGCGTTTACTGCTGGTCCCGTTGGCTTTGCTGGACTTGGAGGAGGAAGCAGAAGGAAGAGGGGCAGGGGGCTGAGGGGGTCGCGAAGGCTGCTTTTTCTTTTTGGTTGGGGTGGGAGCGTCATATGTGAGAAAGGATTCGAAAGACATGGTCGGAGCCTCATATGGCTCTTCATCCTCATCCACCAGCTCTGGAACTTCCCTCCTCTCTCTTGATTTTCCTTTAAGACAAAAGCAGATTCAAATTTAATTTTAGAGGGAAAAAAGAAACACTTAATTGTGATTTATATCAATATAGAAAATGCATTTCATATAGATGCATTTCTTCTAACATCTGTACTATTTAAAAAATATATGATGCTGAAAACTCAGATTTGACAATGCTGGAAAAAAATAAAGCTTTTAATATATTCAAATAGAAAATAGTCATTTTAAATGTAGTGCAACAGACTGCAGTAGTAAAATCACCATCTACTAAAAGTAAACAATATTAACCATAACTTGTAAACATTTAAAGATAGTAGTGAGCTCTGAGCTAGTTAACAAATTGTATTTACTTGTTTACCAGTTCACAATTATTTAGATTTTTTTTTAAAGATTTATTTTTGGCCTTTTTGCCTTTATTAGATAGGACAGTAATGAGACAGGAAGCGAAATGGGAGAGGGGGGGGATAGGGTTGGGAAATGTCCTTGAGCCAGGATTCGAACTCGGGATACCCTGACGTGCTACCATATGTCGGCGTGCTAACCACTAGGCTATTGCGCAGACATTTATTTTAACACAATTCAATATATAAAAAAGAGAGTGGAATTTATGAATCACCCATCATGCTGTACAAATAAAATTTTTACCAATCAAAACGTTTCAGTAATCAAAGTGCACCAAAAGTGATCTTTAACTCCGCCCAATCCTATTAAGCAACACAATTAACATTGTGATTTACATCAAAGCTCATTGGTCTGATTCATGGCTTATAAAGCAAAAACGCTTTTTTAGTGCACTGTAAAAGAGCATTAATGCACTTTACTTGTTTTAACAAGTGCAGCTTTGGTCAGAATTACTTTTATCTGAAAATATAAAGGCATTACGGCAACTTCCCTTTGTCTTCGATACACAAATATCATGTCAACCACAATTTTTTGACAGAACTTTATGAAAGATATAAGATGTTAAAGGGCCATGAAACTCCCCTCTTTTGGTTCAAGTTTACCTCAGATTTTTTTTAAAAAATGCTTCATGATGGGCGTGGAGCTCTGCGAGCAGAGGGAGGAGTGGGCGTGGCCAGCAGAGCAGGGGAAAGTGGAGAGCAAACAACTGTTGTCAGTCGACTCACAAAATGAGACACAAACCCATGATTTTTTAGTTTACAAAGTTAAAAATCAAAGAAATACACAATAAGTAATTTAATGTTGTGCTACATTTGCTATTCGTAATTTCATATACACATAACCCCATTTTGTTCTATCATTATAAAGATAATCGTGTTTATATAAACACTATAAATGAGGAGGACTTCTCTCCTCCTCAATCCCCGGGGTCTGAATGCAGACACAGTGGATATCAGTGCAGCAGGTCTCTTGCCCTTTCTAATCCAACCATTAGCCCTGCCGGTAATCTGGAGGATTTTAAACATGTGCGAACACAGCAGCACGGATATAGGCGATGTGTCTGAATGGTGACAAACTGAACTGATAAAAGACAAAGTCCGCCATTCTCCAGTTCTCGTACATCTCTCTCGAAAAAAATGCTTGCTGCAAACCAACAGCTTTGCTGTATCAGCCTGAGAGAATCGTGGGGAAAAACATGCAACAAACCACGTGGATAACGAAAACAAACCCATACGATCAGTGCCGTGTGCAGTCTCACCATCTTTTACGGTCTATGAGTCTCACCTAGTCACTGGGTTTCACAGATTGGCAGGTCTGCCTTGCCTTCGGAAAGCATGTGCAGTCATGAATAATTACGAAGCAGGGTCTTCTCATAGGATAAGAAAACTCCGCTATGAATAATGAGAAACCGATGCGTCATCATTGCACTAGCAGATTCGTGATGCGCACCGATTTTGATCCCACCCCAAAAATAATTTTAAACCTGGAAGATGAAATTAGCTGACAAAAGCTCAAAATGATCCAGGTGATAAAGGTGTCTGAACTGATGCTCAACACACAAATCTGTTAAAATTTTTAAAAAGTACTCCAGGGTGTCTTGAACCTTTAAATAAAACATGTGTAACAAGGATTTTTTTTTCCTAAACAATAAAATTCTAATCAAATTTCTGCCATAATAAAAAAAAATAAAAATAAAAATAGTCTCCCACTAAAATAGCATAACAATCCTGTCAAGCATATTTAGAACAAGAATCATTTAATGGCACTGTACAGCAAAAAAAAAAAAAAAAATTTTTTATATATATATATATATATATATATATATACATACATATAAACAACAACAACAACAATAATAATATTAATATATATATATATATATATATATATATATATATATATATATATATATATATATATATATATATATATATATATATATATTAGGGGTGTAATGGATCATGGTTGATCCGCGATCCGTACGGATCACACCCCACAGTTCAGAACGCACGTGACCCGCAGATTAATAACTTTTTTTGAACTTGTAGGTTAATCCAACATTTATAACATTTGCAGAGAAATCGCCTCCCACGTCATTCAAATCACGTGTATGAAAGCATTTTGGCTTTCTCTTAAAATATAATGATGACAGAAGAAGTTGAGGTGTGGACCTACATAAATGCTTTCTTCGGTTATAAATAAAAGGTGTTTTCTGTCACTGTTTGTTTATCCTGCTTTAATGCGTTCAGTGTAAAGCTGCACAATTAAACATTAAAAGATCGTGATCTTAATTCAAACCCGCGCAAAATGAACGATAACTGATAATAATGATCTGCATATGTTTATTAATCCTTCTAAGCGCTGCATTCAAATCTATTGGGAGAACAGTTTATAGTTCAGATATAAACACTGATGTTTATGGTAAAAATTAAAATTATCATTTAAAGGGCCACAAAACCTCCTGTCTCAGCAGGGTGTTTTCACACCTCTGTTTTGAAAAAAGTCAGGAAAGTTGGGCGTGTCCAGCTCTGGGAGTGTGGGAGTGTCGGGGGAGGGAAAGAGGATAAGATTTTGCATAGAAGGGAGTTAACATTTGGGCACGCGCTAAGTTTGACAGGAAAAACAAACACACAGAGGCTGATTTGATACGGCGAATATAAGAAAAAAATCCTCCGCATTTCTCTGTAACTTATGTACTCGGTAGGTAGCGTCAGAAAGCCGTGTGTGTATAGACTATCCTGTCACAAATTGCAGCGAAAATCCTGCACGACGGGAATAGTTTGTGTTTACATGTTTACACTCGGAGAGCAGCATTTAAACAAAGGGCAGTCCACTGCAAACACTTACCAAATCTGTAGACAGACAATCAAACTGGAGCTGTGTCTTTTTATTAAAAGTAGACGAGCGGCAAATCCGGATTTCACCATTTCCAGGTGAGAAAAAGCTCTCGGGTAAAAATGTTCCTTACAAACGCGTTTCTGTCGCGTGCACTGTAATCCACACGTGAGTCCAGCTGCTCTCTCATAGAGGGAAAATGAAAACAAAACCTTCGTTGCAACACACTAATAACACCTACGACTCTTGTCTCCAAATTCTTGTACTTTCACTTGTTTTGGCAACACAACGTGGCGTCTCTCTGCCGTCTGAACAGTGTAAACTGGTAAACAGTCTCCGGAACTATCATGCATATTAATGAAGTTTCACGTCATACACAATAGAGCGCGCTGATTGGTTTGAAGCACGTCTTTCTCATGAATTAATACTGCACACTCAGATATGTAAGAACGTCCTAGAAAAGACAGACAGCCACTCTCCGGCTGGATTTACACCCAAGTATCTCATGGCCGTGACGTAGCTTCAAAAATTCGTTTCAAACCGGAAGAACGAATTTGCTCAAAATAACGCAAAAACAACCAATTTTCACTTTTTAGTGCAATATGTGTGTCCTTATAGTGTTTATAGCAGCGTGGGACACATATATGACTGTCAAAAGCTCAAAAAATGTGTTTTGGTGTTTCGTGACCCTTTAATGGAACTTGACGCTGGTGAAAGCAATTGCATTGTGTAACCAACAGGTGGCGACAAACAACCATCAAAACTATGTCACTGAATAGGTTTTGAGAAATGATCCACCTACAGTATAATGAAACAAAGTTTTATGTGTGAATTGTTGAATCATTAATTGAAAATAAATATGATCTGTTGTACAAGATATTAGATTTCTATTTTTAGCATTATCAGCAACAGTAGTAAAGATCACATTTATGTATTGAATACTTTTCTTTTTTCAGCTGATTCTTTCTTGATTTTTATTTTTATTAAAATTACAGGTTCTAAGTTATGTTTGGTAAACCAATGGTTTTTAAAGTAATATTTTTGTATAAATGGAAGGCAACTGTGAGATTTGTGATCCGTTACATCACTAATATATACAGATATATATATATATATATATAGGCAACTTCCTTTTGTCTTCAAAAACACAAATGTCATGTCAACCACAACAAAAAAAGGGCCATCAAAACATGATAAAAGATATAAGATGGTGAATGAAATGTTTATGCAATAGGTTGTAATAAAGAATTCTTTAATTGATTTTCTTTCTAAACAATAAAAATAAAAAATCTAATTTCTGCCATGGTTTAAAGAAAAACTCCCTTCAAAATAGCGTAACAATTCTGTCAAGCATATTTAGAATAAGAATTATTTAATGGCCCTTTTATAATAAGTGTATGTTTATCCAAAATTGTTTTTATCTGAAAAAAAAGACACTAAAGCAACTTCCTTGTGTCTTCAATACCCAAATGTCATGTCAACCACAACAGCAACAAAAAAATAAAATTATCAAAGCATTCTCACCATCACTTCCCCCTTTCTTCTCCCTCTTGCCCTCATGTGAGCTTAAATGCCGATCGTGTTTAGATCTGTGACTCGTCCCGCCCTGTTGTTCCCTGTCCGCTCGGTTAGTCCGCTCCTCGCCCCCGGGCCTCTGTTTCCGTCTCTCCTGATCCCGCAGGTCCTGGGAATTGTGCTCTCTGACTGGCTCTTTGTGTGGCTTGCTGTGCCGAATGTCATTTGGTGGAGGACTGGGCTCCGGCTCGTCCTCTGGAGGGCTTTCGTATTCATCAGACTGATACTGCGGAGCGCTGCTGTGTCTGTACTGTGGAGGAGACGGCGAGTAGCCATGCTGGTAGCCCATCTCTTCATGTTGTTCCTCTTCCATAAGCGGAGGCTCCTCTGGAGAGCGTTCCCGGACCCGTCTGTGGCCTGCAGACTCACTGATGCGCGAGTGGGAACGTCCATCTTTCACACTTGGTCTTTTGGTGAAACATGAAACACATATAGATTTATTCATTAATTGTTTTACAGGATAATAACACAAACTGAGCATCACACTAGAACATACAGGAGCAGTTTACACCTGGTTTCTTCATGCATTTTTTTTCTGATCAATAGCTATTTGATTATGATTGATTGAAATCGTTTTGAAATTGAGATTTGAGCATGTACAATTTCTAAATTGCCTTACAGCAGTGGTCCTCAACCACGGATCAATTGGTGCCACACAAGAAATCATTAATTATTTTCGTTTTATTTATCATCCGAGTCTGAACGATCTTTTATTTTGAAATATCTTTTATATTGAAAAATGACCATATTCTCTCGCTTACATCTCGGTCACTTGAGCGCCCAAATTTAAAGGTGCAGTATGTAAGTTTGACACCCAGTGGTTGAACTAGGTATTGCAGTCCTGAATCATAATAAAGGTACGCCGGGTTGCCAGTTTGAGTGATTTTAAACTGTGTTCTAAATAAAAGCAACGACACGCGATTGAGGGAATATTCTCCATATTAAAAGGAGTTTTGGTTCTAACCAACACCTCGAATTGATTTATTAGAAGCGGCTTCTATTTCTCACAGCTGAACAACAGAAACCTATGACAGATCACCTCAGGTAAGCCTCGTGTGCTTTATTCAGTGCTAAATGCTAACAATGCGAGTTTGAATGCATTTTACATGACGTGTATTACCATATACTGAAAGCAGAAAGTTCACCTCAGATCTGGAAAATACAATAAACCGTTTGAAATTGAACTTTAGAACTAAACACATATGAGTGATTCAGCATGTACATTTAATGATGTTAAAGAGGGTTAACATGTATTAAATAGATTCTAAACCTTACCGTTTTGTGAGTGAGTGCATATTCTGTGCTTCTGAAAGGCTGTATTTAAATTTCTGCTGTGTTTTTTGGTGCAAACAGCCAAATGGCTCATCACTCATAACAATCTCGTCACAGCGTGTTGTTAGGACACGCGATGTAACCTGCTCACGTTCCTAATATTTATGTCATTTGCTAATTAACGTCATGTGGAACTGAATCTGTCTCATTTTGACATCTGATACTTTCCACTACACTGTAGCATTTCGCTCATGGACGCATGCTTTCAGAGTCTTTCTGAATGAATGAATGAAATATGCTGTTTTCCAACAAGGCAACCCGGGGTGCTGAATTATAATTGGCTAAACTGGCATGTGCATGTGAAAATTACCTAAACAAAGACAGCGTTCCGGCACGGAAAAAAACATTTTCAAAGCAGAATATCTGACTTCAGCAGTGTTTGTCAGTTAAACAAGTATGTTCACTTGGGATGTTTCTTAAATATCTGCACACATATTATTGTATTTTTATGCTTTAGAAGAGTCAAAAACTTACATACAGCACCTTTAACCCACAAGTAGCAAAATGAGTTAGAAACAGATGACTTTGGAAAGTTTCTTTGCTAAGGGGGAAAAGGCCCAGTGAAGGACCCGCAACCTGCCAACGAATGGATCCGCAACTCATTTGTCAACAAATCAGGTCAATCCAGCATGTCTGTGCAAGAAGATCAACGCTGGAGATTGCAAATGATGGCAGCCTTTTAGTGGCCGTTCACATATCGCATCTTTTCTAAAGTTTGCGCAAGTTTGTTATTTCCAATGGAGGTGTGCGGCTTGCAAATGCAAGCGGAGTGACGCGCTCGTGCCTTCCACCCAGTTGAATGAATGCCGCGAGCGCACCACGAGTCACGTGACAAGAACTGAACAATCAGCTTCAGCCTGTATGGAATATACACATTTCAGTAGACTAATTTTCTCAGACAAACACAGAGCACCCAAACACTGCAGTGCTTTGCAATTTTCTCCATAAATAAAACGTGTATCAGGGTGACAGCAATGTTTGGTCAGCTTGTCATCCTTTGAGGAAACGGTTGATAACCACTTAGCAACCTACGAACCAATCAACCCCCCCGGTTCACAATAAAAGATCATATACTGCCTTACAGCATGATTTTTTTGCGCGCTCCAGTCCCGACTGATACTTCTCCCACAGTATGCTATTTGAATCAATCATAACCATAGACTGTGAAATAAATGAACGTAGTATCCGTGACGTCACCCATAGGTTTCTGAAGAACCCAAAAGAAGCTACCAGTAGGCATGGCCAACCGCCACCATTTTGTTCGGGGGATACCAAACAAGGGCAAAGAGGCGGAGCGTGAGCAGAGCTACAGACGCCTACTAGCATTTTGCTTAGATGGGCTTTTCTATGGGAGAAACGCTAATACTTCATTACCTGCGACTCATTTGTGTTCTGACCACATGTGCTTGGTTGTATACTATATCAATAAAGTGTTTAGACTTTCAAAAACACTGTTGTAACACATTGAGCCACCAAACATTGTTCTTATGATGTTTTTCTACAGGAGGAAAACGCAAATGACTTCCAAACACTTCAGATATAGTCTGTGTTAGTAAATGGAAGACTATTGATGAAATCCAGCACTAACACTGTATGACAACGCTTCAGATGACTGTTCTAGAGCCTACAGCTAATCAATCTGTCAGATTTTGGAGTGCATTACAGGTCTAAAGAAAAACGGTCTTATAAAACAAATACATTTATAGAGATGGTATATAAGTATATAAATTCACTCACCTGGGAAATGGAGGCATGAATGGTTTGAGAGCACAATTAAGTGCACACAGCATACCATATCATCTGATAATTATAGGAAGTAATTCCAAAAAGCAACTGACTGTGTAAAGCAACATAAAACAAAACAAAAATACGATGTATATGCCGAGTTCAGCAGATAATCAGCCGGAATCAGCTGAGGTGAAGTGACGGCGACCAGCGAGACCTAGCTGTTACTTAAGTGGCCACGCCCTTAATTATGCAGACTTAATATAAATTAATATAAATGAAACTAATGAGTTACAAAAAAAAATTCACCCTCCTCACAGTTGTCATAAAGGGTAGTATTAGCTATATGAACCAAAATCGTTCTTTGTACCAGGCTGTAAACACCTTTTTTTCTGCTGTAAATTTGGCCATTTTAACAGGGGTCAACAGAAATTTGCTCTATATGGAACTAGGACTTGCAGAATTTCGATGAATTGCAATTTCAGTTACTTCCGTATTTGCTTCACGAGGGAGAGCGGGGGGTTGCCGCTTGATCATAACGCAGCGTGCCTAAACAATGCGCGAGAACAGGAGACTGAGCCTAATGACAAATAGCCTGCATAAACAGGTATGAGTTCAGCACAGGAGGACTTGGTGCTCAAAATCGGTCAACATTTGTGGTGTGCGATTACTCTGGATACAGGAAGGCTGATGTATCGCAAAACCAGGTAATTTGTAAGACCTGTCAGTCACATATCGCATCTAAAAGCATGCAGGAAAGCGCGAGCATGTCGCTTCCTTCAGCATTTTTAATGCACTTTGTGCTTGCACTTCTTTGTCTTTGCTAGGCCGCCATCAACCGTTTTCTCAGAGGATGACAAACTAACAAAACATTGCTGCAGCTCTCAGCTATCTATTTATGGAGAAAATTAAAAAGCACTGGGTGTTTGGGTGTTCTGTGATTGTTTGAGGTAACAAGTCTACCGAAATGTGTATATTTCATACAAAGTATGAAGCTGATCGGTCAGTTCAACAAACTTTTGTGCGCAAAAGATGCGATATGCAAACAGCCTGAAAATGACATCAAAATGATCATTCAAATCAATTAAGTTAATCTTTATTTCTGTTAGGGTTGTCAAAAGTATCATGTTCGGTACAGATTGGTACTGAAAATTTCAAAACATCCATTTCCTCGCTAGCATTTCAGCATGTTCTTAAACACCGCTTATTGGCCATTATGTTCACATGCTCAACAGATATGACTGTGATTGGCCGCGAATGTCATTGGTTTACCACTATTCACCAAGTGCAAACAAAAATACTGAAGCATTTCAAAGCCACATCGGATCAGCTGATATGCGCGTAAACACAACGACCAATCAGTGGTGTTTAATGATTAACTCAAATGTTAGCAGAAAATGGACGCTTTAAAAATTGCTGCACCGATTGGTACCTAACTTGATTTTGACAACCCTGATTTCTACAGCACTTTATATAATGTAGATTGGGCCAAAGCTGCTTAACATAGATGAAGAAAAGAGAATAAAAAGCCATTCAAATATTTCAGATTGTGGAAACATTTCAGCAAGTCAGGCAGTCAGGAGAGTAGTGTAGAATACGCTGGTGTAGTTCTAGTTAAATGAACACTGATTCAGTTCAGTTCAGTATAAATATCATTGTTAAAAAATATATGTGAATTCAAGCATTTATTTTAAACCCATGTAGAAAAATCCCACCATTCCTAGCATCTAAAAATTTTTAATTGCAATGAAATGAACACATAACGTATCACTCCAAAAGGCTAACCTGTCTGCAGATTTCTCTGGCACCAGCTTTTTCCACTTTGCCACAAGGTTCTTCGCTGCCTCACCAGCATATTCATGTTTGCGCAGTGAATTCACAGTCTTTCCAATGCCCGTTTCCTGCAAGAATAAGAGAAAAAACAAACATATTAAGAGATGGACAAGCAGCTGCACTTAGCAACCGTTAGACAAAACCCAAGAGTAATAATAACAACAACTTTTAAGCAATGTTTTGGTCTTACCACCAGAATGTCTACTGTCATAGGAAGCTCGCCCAGCCTCTTCAGAGTTTTCAGAAGCTGGACAGAAAGATAGAAAATGTTCAATAAAAATATATGTGTAACATAAGGTGTAATAGAGGAATTAATTAGAATTTTTTTCATAACGATAACAATTGAAATCAAACTTCAGCAATGATTTAAAGACCCTCAATAAAATATAGAGTAACAAACCTGTCCAGCTTACTTAGAACAATTATTGGCATTAAATGATGAAATTTTAAAAGGATCACAGTGCAGCCCTAAAATAATAAGCAGTTACCATATTAAATCTTCATATTTTGCCAAGATACTTCATACCACTAGGCACTAGGTTCATACGCATTTGTCAGCAAAGCGTTTTAAGTCAGGTAAAATGTATTAAAATCTTGCACATGATTACTGAATTTATTTATTAACTATTTATTTAATTATTTTATTTCTAGGTGTAGGTCAGTATGCTGTTTAATGTTCACATAAATACATAAATCTGTTATTCTAAAAGACCATAGAACATTGTTTCACCAGAGTATTGAAGCTAATCAAAATATTGAAGCTGACACTTGCATTTAATATGCTTTCTATATAATAATTGTTTAATTGACAATAAGTAGTCTGACACATTTTTTTATAACACCATTGGAAAAATCATAAAAATTACGTAATTTGAAAGTCTAAATCTTTGCAAATAAATTAAGCATCTATCTTTGTGTTTTTGGGAAATGCCACAACTTTTATTATCCAAATCGATCATTTATAATGTATTATATGGGATATCAAGACATAATGATAAATAATACAATCAAAACAATGTTAAAAACTGATGCAAGGAAAGAAAGGATACATCAACAAAACACACAAATTAAGTACACAAAAAGACACTCAATTATAAATAAAATAAATAAAAACTGGCAGGATGATATTAACCAATTTCAATGAATGCCATGGTAGATGAAATGTCCAAAAACATGATATTTTGTAGTGCACAAACACAACAATAGTCAAAGTTATTAGCTAGCTGTAAACTGTCGAAGTCAAGACTCACTTTTATTGGTAGAATTACCAAAACAAACATTTAAGTGTTCTTTAAAAGTGTCAATGATAAATAAAAAGATGATACATAAACAAATAATAACACATAAATTAGGTACACAATAAGTTATTCATTTATAGATTAAGAAATACTGGCATCTGATTATTCAGGACGATATTCACTTATTTTACATGTACACAAATACAACAATATGTGCTAGTTAGCTAGCTGTAAACTCTCCAAGACTCACTTTAAATGGCAGAATTGCCAAAACAAACATTTAAGTGCACTTTAAAAAGCATCAATGATACATAAAATGATGATACATAAACAAAACAGCCATACAAACATAATTATCCAAGTGGATATTCACTCATTTCATGGTACAAGTCCAAAAACATGGTATTTTGTTGCTCACAAACAGAGCAATACTCCTATAGTTATTAGCTAGCTGTAAACGATCTTAAGACTCACTTTCAATGGCAGAATTACCAAAACTAACATTTAAGTGCACTTTAAAAGGGTCCATGATACATAAACAAAAAATACACAAATTAAGTATACAAAAAGTCACTTAATTATAGATTAAAAACTACTGGCATCTGATTATCCAGGATGATATTTACTCATTTCAATGAAAGCCATGGTACATGTCCAAAAATGTGACTATATTGAATTATTTTGTTGTACACAAACACAACAATAGTCCTAAAGTTATTAGCTGTAAACCATCCAAGACTCACTATTAAAGGCAGAATTACCAAAACAAGTGCACTTTAAAAGTGTCAATGACACATAAACCAAACACAGCCATATCAGAACACACAACTTAAGTATACAAATAGTCATTCAATTATAGATTAAGAAATACTGGCATCTGATTATCTAGGATGACATTTACTCATTTGAATGAATGCCATTGTAAATATCTAAAACATGTTGTAATTGTGTACAACAAAATGCCAATAGTGCTAAAGTTATTAGCTAGCTGTAAACTCTCCAAGACTCACTTTTGATGGCAGAATTACCTAAAACAAACATGCAAGTGCACTTTAAAAGTGTCGTCGTGGCCTACGGGGAAACAAGGGGGTGCATCGACCAGAAGTGTGGGCAGTTTCCAACAACCAGTTGAGCTGCCTATCTAGACAACATTCTGAGGCATATAAAGCATTCTTACACCTAACAATACCCTCTATTAGCCAGCTCACGAGATTTTGAAACACGACCCATGTACTACAAAAGAATAAATCGCATTTTATAGAGTATCGTGCACTCACGGCCTGTCTACATCTGTCACTGATATGCTATTAAATCGCTGTGTTGTCATTTCTAATAACTGAACACTAGCTTCGGAGAAAGTGCCTGATTACGCTTGGATTCATCGACTGATTCGAGGAATATTTGGTAAAAACTGTACGTTTTAGATTAAGCTACCCAACCGATCAACCATTTCACGGTCTGCTGCGGTTGTAATTGTTATCCGTGGGATTTCTGGATAGCAAACGGAACACGATTTTCATGCTAACGTTAGACATTAGCATGCGTACAACACAGTCATCCGTGCTGCGAGGGGGTCGACGCTAATCGCTAGCTTCGTCTAAAAGACTAGCTTCCTTACCTTGCGAGGCTCTTGATTGTCTCCGAGCCTTAACTGCAACTTCTCGACTGCTTCCAGTATCTCCTCCGCCATGTTTACAGCTGGTACATGTTGCCCGGAAGCCGCAGCAGCAGCGGTGGGGGCCTGCTGTTGTTTCAGACTACTGCGAACTTCCGTCTCTCCAAATGGAGACTCCGGAAAAACGTCATGCCACTGTCATAAAGTCATCCTGATGAGATCAACATTTATTAATCAGCTTTATACCTTCTCATTTTTCTTGCTGAAATTAACTCTCTTGTTTTCCAATCTGATGCACAAGAAAAGCGCTATATTTTTGATGCATAATGACATTTTTATTGCACTTTTTCCTTTTTTGGGGGGGCTATTGATGATGTCAGCGTAATTCATGCAACATATTTAATCTCTTAAACTTATTAATAATAAGAATAATACACTTTTTAAGCCTAACAATTGAGATTTTGTAAAAAAAAAATATATATATATATATATATTTGTTTTCGTCTTTCACCTACCTTTTGTTACTGTTTTCTATTTCAGTGTTGCGATGTTTCTTTCTTGTTGTATTTCTGTCATGAACACTCTCTGGATTTACTATGATAAAGAATATGTATATGACAATGTTAATGTGTTTGGTCTTGGCAGAGTAAATCTGCTATGCTGATGCTGCTGCTGCTGCTTTGATTATTACGCCCCATTCACACGGGGCTTCAGCGTCAACGCTTGACAGAGGGCATGTCTGAAGTTGGGGCTGACGCGATCGTCATAGCAATGAAATTAGTCAGCAATAGGCCACTGTCTGAGCTGGTGAATTTGCATACAGCGATCTGATTGGCTGACGCTTCCGTCGGTGCTTGAAAAGTTGAGCAAGTCCCAATTTCTGCAGCGAGCAACACCTCTGAAGCGGCGCCGACGGATCCACAATGCAGTTCGGCAACGCCTGACGTCACCCATTCAAAAAGTGAATGGGAAGCGTTGAAGCGTTGAACACGGGGCGTTAGCCAGCAGCTAGCTCTCTGCAACTCTCACATGGTCGCCCACTGAAGCTAAGCAGGACTACGCCCTGTCAGTACCTGGATGGGAGACCACATGGGAAAGCTGTCGGAAGTGGTGTTAGTGAGGCCAGCAGGGGGGGCCCAACCTGCGGTCTGTGTGGGTCCTAATACCCCAGTATAGTGAAGGGAACTCTATACTGCTCAGTGAGCGCCATCTTTCGGATGAGACATTAAACCGAGGTCCAGACTCTCTGTGGTTGTTAAAAATCCCAGGATGTCCTTCGAAAAAGAGTAGGGGGTTTACCCCAGCATCCTGGCCCTTTGTCCATCATGGCCTCCTAACCATCCCCATATCATAATTGTCCCCTCTCCACCAATCAGCTGGTGTGTGGTGTGCGTCTGGCGCAATATGGCTGCCGTCGCGTCATCCAGGTGGATGATGCACACTGGTGGTGGATGAGGAGATTGTTTTAAAGCGCTATATAAATGTAAGGAATTATTATTATTATGGCAGAGCAAGTACCGAGACCTGCTACTGCCAGTATAGACACAGACATGCCGTCTGAGAATATAACACGCTGCTGCTGCAACATAATATAAATGTAACCCCATAGCAGATCTAAACACAGGTGGAGCTGGGGTGGAGGAGGTCTTCTTGCATATATTTGATATCTCAGTCTTTATGTGCAGCAGTCAGTTTGTTGGTTTGCTTTAAGTAGTACATCTTAAAGTGATTTAATTATTTATTTTATTTTTTTAAGTGACAATATGACCTACTAAAGAAACAGGAGTGAATCATCTTGGCAAAAAATGTGAATGTTCAAATTTACAGAATAGAATCTAGAGAAATGAAGGCAGAAATACTGTAAATGTGTAATACATCTTATGTGGTTGTTGTTTTGAGCAATACCTACTAAATTTAATACATTTTTACAATGATTTACAGAAGACACCAACTAAAATGTCATTCAGTGTAACAATAATTTATATACCAAAACATGTTCCAGCCATATTTAAAACAAGAGTCATTTGATGACATTTAAAACTTTATTTAAGATCACTAAAATATTAATTAGTTATCATTTTAAATTTTTATACTTGGGAACACTGGGATTTATAATGAGTCAGCATTATATTGTTATAATGCGTCATGATGTTTTTACCATGTTAAACCAAAACCAAATTTACTATGATCACATATTAAGTACAGGTCAGAATAAATACCATATTATTAGAAACTCTGAAAAAGCCATTGGATTTAAAATGTTTTTTATGAATATATATTTTTTAATGTGATTAAAATATTTCCCAGAAGCTGTTTAGATTTTGAAATAACAGTTTTAATAACTAATCTTTTAACAGCTAATTTATTTTATCTTTGCCATGATGACAGTACATACAGTTGAAACCAGAAGTTTACATACACTCTAAAAAAAGGAACATAATAATTTTTTTTAAATGTCTGATGGTAAATCATACTAAACGTTTACTATTTTAGGTCCATTAGGATTACCTAAATCATTTACATTTGCTAAATGCCAGAATAATGACAGAATTTTTTTTGAGAATGTTTTTATTAATTTCTAAACGTTTACACACATTTCCTTGGTATTTTTTAGCTTTGCTTTTAAACTGTATAACTTTGGTAAAATGTTTTGGACATCCTTCCACAAGCTTCTCACAATAGTTTGCTCGAATTTTGGCCCATTCCTCCTGACAGAACTGGTGTAACTGAGTCAAATCTGTAGGCTGTCTTGCTTGCACAAGCTTTTTTAACTCTGCCCACAAATTTTCTATAGGATTGAGGTTCAGGGCTTTGTGATGGCCACTCCAAAACATTCACTCTGTTGTCCTTAAAGCACATTTTAACTAATTTGGCAGTATGCTTAGGGTCATGGTCTGTTTGGAAGACCCATTTGTGGCCAAACTTTAATTTCCTGGCTGATGTCTTGAGATGTTGCTTCAGTATTTCTACATAATGTTCTTTCTTCATGATGCCATCTATGCTGTGAAGTGGGCCAGTCCTTCCTGCAGCAAAACAGCCTCACAACATGATGCTGCCGCCCCCATACTTCACAGTTGGGATGGTGTTCCTAAGCTTGTAAGCTTTCCTCTTTGTCCTCCAAATGTAACACTGGTCATTATGGCCAAACAGTTCAATCTTAGTTCCATCAGACCACAGGACATGTCTCTATAGATTATTCTTTTTCCCAGTGTAATTTAGCAAATTGTAATCTGGCTTTGTTGTTGATTCTGGCTTGTTGATTTTCCCATGTTGTCACACAAGGAAGCAGTGTGTTTGAGGTTTTCCTTAAATACTATTCTACAGTTGTGCCTCCAATTAACTCAAATGTTGTCAATTAGCCAATCAGAAACTTCCAAAACCTTGACACCATCATCTGAGCTTTTTCAGAGGCATAATAATCTTATTGTATGTAAACTTGACTTTCAAGAAAAGTTATAACAATTTCTCAAAAAATCTCTCTCTCATTATTCTGATATTAAGCACAACAAACACATTTGATAATTCTTCCTTACCTAAATTAAGTTTAGTCACATTAACATCTGACTTTTTTAAATGGTTATGTGACTTTTTATACAGTGTATGTAAACTTCAGGTTTCAACTGTAATATTTGACTATATTTTTCAAGATACTAGTATTCAGCTTAAAGTGACATTTAACGGCTTAACTATAGGTTATAGGCAAGTCATTAGACAACAGCAGAAAAACATATTTTTAAGAGGCCTATACTGACCTTAAATTATTATTAGATAATAAGAGTTTCCCCAGAATAAACAAATATAATAAGAAAGACTGTGAAAATGTACTTGTTCGGTTAAACATTACTTGAGAAATATCTGAAAAAGAATAAAGATTTCACAGAAGGGCTAATAATTTTGTCTTCAACACCTATATATAACAATTTAGTACAAAAACATGAGTTCACTTTTTTTTATAAATCACAAATAATTACAAAAATGCACACTGAACTTAACATGCTATTCTAAAGCAGTAAAGCTAATTAAAAAAAAACAATATACAGTTGAAGTCAGAATTATTAGCCCGTCTGTATATATTTTTCCCAATTTCTGTTTAATGGAGAGCAGATTTTTTCAACACATTTCTACACATAATAGTTTCAATAACTCATCTCTAATAACTGATTTATTTTATCTTTGCCATGATGACAGTAAATAATATTTGACTAGATATTTTCAAGATACTATTCAGCTTAAAGTACATTTAAAGGCTTAACTAGGTTAATTAGGCAAGTTAAGGTATTTGGGCAAGTCATTGTATAACTGTGGTTTGTTCTGTAGACAATCCAAAACAGATATTTCTTAAGGAGGCTAATAATATTGACCTTAAATGGTTTTTAAAAATTAAAAACTGCTTTTATTCATGCCGAAATAAAACAAATAAGACTTTCTCCAGAAGAAAAAATATTATAGGAAATACTGTGAAAATTCCCTGAATCTGTGAAACATAATTTGGGAAATACTTTAAAAAAACATTCATCTCTAAATAAGCAAACCAATGCTTATACTGGGTGTAAAAACTCAGCCTCTTTGTCCAATCAGATTTGAGTGAGAAGGTCAAGCCGGATATGGCCAGTGTTTTTTGGGGAGGGTGGACGGCTGTATATGGTGAAGGATTTGTAGGTGGGGTTGGTGACTGCTATAGGATTGTGTTGCAGGGCTGTGGTTGGCTTATCTTTTCCACTAACTTCTGCTGCCAACAGAGCTCTGACTGACAGACAGACAGACAGACAGAGAGAGACTCAGACAGGTTACACAAAGTGAAGGAAAACAGTGCGGATTCAAGAACTTAAGAGAAAGCGAATGAGAGATACAGAAAGGACAAATAAGGAGAGCTGAAAAGGTAAATCATTCTGATATTTCCTTTAAAGAACGCACAGGACATAATTATGCATCTACATTAAATTACAAATTGACAATTTTTAAATGCATGAATGAGCTTCTAAAATCTAAAATAAAGATACAAAGAAGAGCTGAATATAAACTTGACCTGCTTAGAAATGCTTCAATTTTTTTTTGTTTTATTAAAACTACATAAAACAAAAACTGCATCTACTTTAAATGCGTGAATTGGCTTTACAAACATATAAAACATTTTTTTTAAAAGAGCTGAGTGTTTGAGTTTGACATGCGTGGATAAGCTTAATTTATGTGAGTTTTATTAAATGTGGTGCTGGAGCACAAAACCAGTCTTATATTGAGCTGATATATTTGTGAGAATAGACAAAAATGCATTGTACGAGTATAATTATCGTTTTGTTATGCCAAAAATCATTTGAATATTACACTGTAAAATATTTGACCTTAAATTTACAGTAAATGACTGGATAATAATTGCATTACTTTCACATTAAGGTACTGCATGTTATTTTGTAAAATTACAGTAACATGTTGTGAATTTGTGGGAATTTTTTACAGTGTAAGTAAAAATCAAGTTTCATAAAGACATTTTGTAAATTTCCTAATTAAATATATTAAAACTTCATTTTTGACTAGTAATATGCATTGAAAAGAACCTAATTTGAACAACTTTAAATTTTAATATCATTTTAACATATGGTTGATGTCAGAATTATTAGCCCCCCTGAATTATTAGCCCCCTGTTTATTTTTTTCCCCAATTTCTGTTTAACGGAGAGAAGATTTTGTCAACACATTTCTAAACATAATAGTTTTAATAGCTCATTTCTATAATATTTGACTAGATATTTTTCAAGACACTTCTATACACCTTAAAGTGACATTTAAAGGCTTAACTAGGTTAGGTTAACTAGGCAGGTTAGGGTAATTAGGCAAGTTACTGTATAATAAGGGTTTGTTCTGTAGACTATCAGAAACAATATTGCTTAAAGGGGCTAATAATTTTGTCATTAAAATGGTGTTTAAAAAATTAAAAACTGCTTTTACTCTAGCCGAAATAAAACAAATAAGACTTTCTTCAGAAGAACAAATATTATCAGACATAATGTGAAAATTTCCTTGCTCTGGTAAACATAATTAGGGAAATATTTAAAAAAGAAAAAAAATCAAAGAGGGGCTAATAATTCTGACTTTAACTGTATATATTTTAACATATAAAATATTTGAATTTTCTCTACCCTCAGATTCCACATTATCAAATAGCTTTACCTCGGCCAAATACTGTCATGTCAAATCAAACCGTACATAAATGAAAATAAAATCAAATAAAATCTAGGGTCACAAATATAAACAAAGCAAGATGCATCTACTTTAAATGCATGAATTAGCTTTGGATAAAGATCCACAATCTCACAATCACAGACTCTTAGTATTTCTTAATAAATAAAAATAATTTAAAAAAATGTAAAAACAATTTAACCCTATTATTGGTTTAACAGTTTTAGGGTCACAAATATGAACAAAACAAGATGCATCGACTTTAAATGCATGAATTTGCTCAAATAAAGATCAAAAAAGCTGAACATTAGCGAAGAAATGCTTCCATTTATATGTGTTTTATTGAAAACTAAACAAAACAATCTCTCAATCACTAACTCTCTTAAATTAAAATCACAAAACCAATAAGGGACAATTTTTTTAACAATTTAACACATTTTTAAAAATATTATTGGTTTTGTGATGCAGTGGCAAATATAAATACCACAAGTTGCATCTACTATTATATGCATAAACTGAAGCATTTCTTAGCTAATTTTCAGCTCTTTTTGATCTTTATTTTATATTTAAAAAAAAAAAAATAAACATAAAATAAAGATCAAAAAGAGCTGAAAATTAGCTAAGAAATGCTTCAGTTTATGTAAGTTAGTTGAAAACTAACAAAACAACCTCACAATCACAGACTCTCAGTGTCTCGTAATAAATGAAAATAAAATAATTGCGAAACATGTTAAAAAATGTTATACTATTGGTTTTGTGGTCAAGGGTCGCAAATATAACCAACACAAGATGCATCGACTTTAAATGCATGAATTAGCTCAAATAAAGATCAAAAAGAGCTGAATATTAGCCAGGAAATGCTTAAATTTTTAAGTGTTTTATTGAAAACTAAACAAAACAATCTCACAATCACAGACTCACAGTATCTCTTAATAAATTCAAATAAAATAATTGAAAACATGCCAAAAAAAATGTAAACAAAATGTTTCAATTTATGCAACTTTCATTGAAAACTAAACAAAACAATCTCACAATCACAGACTCTCAGAATCTCTTAATAAATGAAAATAAAATATCGCAAAACATGTTACCCTTATTATTGGTTTTGTGGTCCACGGTCAAATATAAACAACACGTTGCATCAACTTGAATGCATGAATTAGCTTTTCAAATATAAAATAAAGATAAAAAGATCTGAATCTGAAGACTCTCAGTATCTCTTAATAAATAAAAATAAAATAATTGTAAAAAAAAATGTCAAAACAATGTACCCTTATTGATGGTTTTGTGGTCCAGTATCACAAATATAAACAACACAAGATGCATCAACTTTAAATGCATGAATTTGCTCAAATAAAGATCAAAAAGAGCTGAATATTAGCTAGGAAATGCTTCAATTTATATGTGTTTCATTGAAAACTAAACAAAACAATCTGATAATCACAGACTCTCAGTATGTCTTAATAAATTCAAATAAAATAATTGCAAAAAATGTGCCCTTATTATTGGTTTTGTGGTAAAGGGTCGCAAATATAAACAACACAAGATGCATCGACTTTAAATGCATGAATTAGCTCATATAAAGATAAAAAGAGCTGAAAATTAGCTAAGAAATGCTTCAATTTATATGTGTTTCATTGAAAACTAAACAAACGACCTCACAATCACAGACTCTCAGTGTCTCTTAATAAATAAAAATAAAATAATTGCAAAGCCTGTTAACAAATGTACCCTTATTATTGGTTTTGTGGTCAAGGGTCGCAAATATAAACAAAACAAGATGTATCGACTTAAAATGCATGAATTAGCTCAAATAAAGATCAAAAAGAGCTGAATATTAGCTAAGAAATGCTTCCATTTATATGTGTTTCATTGAAAACTAAACAAAACTATCTCTCAAGACTCTCAGTATGTCTTATCAAAGGCATCCCACTGTAGTGTGGTGGTCTAAATATAAACATCCCCTGTCAGAGTCAAAAACAGAGAATGACACGAGGGTTGCTTCTCACTCTCTATAAATAACCAGCAAAATGAGGAGCTTGGATGCAAATGCTTCAGTCGAACTTTCCACGACATGGCAGCAGTGCTTTAGACTGAAGAAAGACAGACGGTCAGGCCTTCAGCATTCAGCACTGACGTGTGTAACAGCTGCTTCTGTCCCGTCTCCTCTTACCCTCATTCTCTCGCTTTAATCTTTCCCTTACTTTAAGGTCTAGAGATTTACAGGGTTACAGGGATAGTTCACCCAAAAATAAAATTCGGCCATCATTTGCTCATATTCCAATTGTTCAAAATCTTTCATCTATTGAACATGCAGAAAGATATACTGATGAATGTTGGAAAAAAAACAGCCATTGTCTTCCACAGTATTATTATTTTTTATTTTGATCCTACTAATGGGTGGTGCAGTGGGTAGAACGATCGCCTCACAGCAAAAAGATCACTAGTTCGAGCCTCAGGTAGGTCAGTTGGCATTTCTGTGTGGAGTTTGCATGTTCTCCCCGTGTTGGTGTGGATTTCCTCTGGGTGCTCCGGTTTACCCCAAAGTCCAAACACATGCGCTATAGGTGGATTAGGTAAGCTAAATTGTCCGTAGTGTATAAGTGTGTGCATCCGCTATGTAAAACATATACTGGATAAGTTGGCGGTTCATTCCACTGTGGCGACCCCTGATAAATAAAGGTACCGAAAAGAAAATGAATGAATGTTCCTTTGGAAGTCTATAGCTTTTTTTATGAGCATTTTGGAATAATGCATAAAAATGCTTAATTTAAAGAGCCCCTATTTTGCATTAAAAACGGTAATATTTTGGTTTTGGGGTCTCCACAACAGGCTGATATGCAAGGTCAAAAAACACTTTCATTTGTCTTATAATATACATTTATTTTTACCCAATTATCCCAGCGACTCCCATATGAATCGTTCATCGATTCATTTGTTCCCAAACCCCTCCTTAGTGCAATGCTAATCTGCGCTGATTGGTCCGATGACCCAGTCTGTTGCGATTGGTCGACTACGTTCAGTGCGAGGCTACAGTATGAAGTAGCAGAAAGTATGTGAGAGCCCAATGCAGGAATGCAATAAAGCAATGCAGTTAAACACCAGCATATTGCTCTACTCTTAACCCTAACCCCAAGTAATAACGACACGCATTCAGTATTAATCTACACAGTGGCAAAAGTTGAACTATTTTGAAAATTGGCCACGTTGCATGTGTGTAGGAACAGCTGATGGTGGCCACAGCAAAGGAAACAGCAGAGGATCGCCAGTCCAGAAAAGCATTTAAATCTGTAAAGGAAGAATCACGCGTCACGTTTTTAACGTGGTTTTGGACGCGATATGTGAACAGCCCAATACAGATTTAACCTGAGAGTTACAGTAAAAGCACTGATCTATAATAGATACGTGATTACAAGCCACGCTGGATGATTACAACTTATAACACACAATTAAACATATTTTGCAAACTACACAAAATGAGGCAACAATTTTAACGACATTTACATGTAATAATCTGGAGGGAGAAGAAACTGGTCCATTTGAACTGTAACAGTTACTGACAAAGTCCCTATTATTAAGTCCCATACATAATAGTCTCTGCTGCTCCTTCAATAGCAAACGGCTGGCGAATCTCACGCTGCAGCGTAGGTTATGTATCAATCATCAGAAAAATAACAGGAACAAACAGCACTAGGTTGGCTATACTGTGGTGTTGTTATGAAAATGAACTTTAATCCTTTATTCCCCACAGCCGAATCTCCATCTGTCAATGATTGTCATCTTCGCGTCATGATCAGTCCCGTGATCCCCCGCTAGAGTCTGAAGTGAAAAGGACGTTCACATTTTAACTGGAACTGGAAGTACATATTTGGTGATGTACCGTATCGACGTCGATGCAATCAAACAAAAGATCCGAACCCAACTCTATTCGTTTATTCGACTCTGAGTCAACTATTTTGCTAAAGAATCAATAGTTTTAAACATGCTGCACTTTCAGATTTAAACCTCAGCTGGATGTTTTCATTCACTTAGAGCTGTTACACACTGCATGGAAGCTCATTTTCAAAAAACCCATAATAGGGGCTCTTTAAACACCAAGATGTACATAAATAACAACTGAGTAGGATAAACTTTGTATCCGATAAGAAAAAATGTGCATACACTATACGATGGGAACACATTCACGGAATAAATTCCAGCATGCGCATCAAAAAGAAGTGATGCGATTTTGTTTTAACAGATCATGTGATGATTAAAATGGGTGCGATGGACGTCATTAATGAACAAAGCAGCATTTCGAGCACATTGTAAAACTAATCTAAAATGTTTGTTTTGCTCATTTTTAGATCCCTCAGCTAAAGTCCGTCATCACAGTGGTTCAGTATTATTATTAGCTCCAGAACTGTCTTGAGCATCTGTCTGCACCCCTAAAGAGCATCTCACACCTTCAAAAGCCACCGCATAGCATTCATTGCGTTTCGTCTTCTGAGGTGCAAGAAATTCATTATAGAAGAAAAAGGCCAACAGTGGCTTTCTGCTACAACAGAAAAACACATTTTCGGTCTGATATTTGGTCAGGAAGGGGCAAATTTGCTCTCTTTGGACTGATTGGATGGAAACGCTGCTTGAATATCAAATGTTTTATGCAATATTTGGATGGAAACTGTCACGATCACCAGCGATCCAGCCTGTACAGATCGCTGGTAAACACACTCACATAAACTACAAATCGACCATGTTCATGAACTACATATTCAGTCATGCCACACACACACACCTGATGCAAGTCACCAGTGATTGCAAACACACAGCTGAAGCTGCTCACATACTGATTACAAGCAGTGGTGTAGTCCTAAAAAAAAAAGTGTGTACTATTACCCACCCAACCCCAAATATTAAAAGTAGGCAAAGAAACGACGAAACTATATATATATATATATATATATATATATATATATATATATATATATATATATATATATATATATATATAATTTTTTTATTATTATTATTTAACATAAGTTACCTGTAACTATTGAAAGAAAAAACAAATACTATGGAAGTTAATGATTACAGGTTTCCAGCTTTCTTCAAAATATCTTCTTTTGTGTTAAACAAAATTAAAAAAAGATTCGGAACAAGTAAAGGTTGAGTAAAGGATGACAATTTTACTTTTTTTGAATGAACTATCCATTAAAAAAAAAAAAATATTTAAACAAATTTGTTCATTTTAAAGCGAGATGCTAATAGCCTAATCCTATTCAATGATTTATGCTTAGCTAATAGTGCCCCCAGCAGACCCGGAGATTGGCTGAGTATATTAAGCTGTGGTAAAACCTGGGTAAAAGCCAACTGTTTAACTCTAAAGGGACTTGTAAAATGAGCCTATAATTAATATAACAATATATATATATTTTTTTTTTTATCAGGAAAATAAAAAGTTTTTTCTTCAAAAACTCAATACTAGCCTATACTCAAGTATTTTTTCCATGTTTTAAATAGAACTGCCACTTTATAATTTAAAATGGCATAAATACAAACATGTTAAAAAATGTACAGACATCATTTAGTTGACCGAAATTTTCTCACAGCTGCTGCGGTCGTCAGGGGGTGGGGAATGCCGCAAATTAAACAAAAATCCACTGATTGCAACAAATAAGATGCAAGTAAAAAAAAAAATTGGTATACAGGTAAAGAAGACGTGAATACACGTAAATTAGGGAAGTCTAATCAGAAAAACAAGTGAGTATACCGAGGGTATACGCAATTATTGATCCTCAGAAGTCGTAATACCCAAACAGCTCATGGAAAAAAGTAGGCATACTGAGTATACGTGCGTATAGCCCCGACTACACCACTGATTACAAGGACTTTAAGTACTTCTCAAAAACAAACACTGAGTCTTGCTATCTGTTATAGTGACATTACAACGCGTTTCCTTTGTCTTGTTTTTGTCGTGTTTTGACCCTCGCCTTGTTACTCTGTTTTTCCCTGTCTGCTGCCAGCCTTCTGACCATCTACGTATCTGCCTGTTATTTTTGATTTCGACTCTGGATTGCCCTCATACATCTGTTTGCTCCTGTTGATCATTGCTTGCCTGATCATAGCGGTGGGCAAAGCGAGGCTTCATGAAACACTGAAACAGTCGAAGCAAATGTGACAAAGCTTCGAAACATTGCGAAACCCCACTCTACAGTGAAACCTAGTGGTCATTTTTTATGTATTGCATTGGAACAGCTTCAGCAAAGAACAGTTGAGCAAATTGAGGTATTAAACCCTACTTTGTAGGACTGAACCTTCAAGTGCTTTAGAGGAGCGGTTAGGGTTCCTGACTACTGTGCGGGAATTGTGGGTTGGAATCCAGGCTGATACAGCTGTTTTGAAATGCTTTAATATCAGTTTGAATTGCACAGTTCTTGTATTGTTTTGTTTTAACATTGGTCTGACATCCGAATAAACACTTTGTCAATAAATATGTCTTGTTTTGGTCATAAAACAGGGTTGTTGCTAGATCAGACACCGTTGTGGCCAGAAGTTAACGAAAATTATTTATATTATTCATTAAATTTCCATTTATTGTATTTTATTAATGTCTACCCAAAACCTAAACCATCACAGTACTGTAAAAATATTAATTATTGTTTTACAGTGTTACAAAAATGATGCTGAATTGATGACGTATCAGCAGCATCCTATCTAGACTACACCATAAAACCGTAACATGATTAAAATACATAAAATCATGATTTCGGAGTATTTGTACAAGTCAGGATTCGAACCCAAAGGTCATTTGAAGCACAGTAACAACGTGCACACGCACGGCCCACTAGGCCTTACGAGACAGAAGTGCTTTCTGACCCTGTCAGTCAAATGCAGATTCGCCAGGTCTCGAAACGCTTCTGAACTGATCGATGCTTTGAATCGCTTTAGTCACGTGACCAGGTGTTTCGAAACACTTTAGTCACATGACCTGGGTGTTTCGGATCATGCTTCGGTGCAGTGTTTCGAAACACTTGCGCTTCTGGATCTCAACACTGTGTCGAAACGTCAGTTTCACGTCAGCCATCCCTACCTGACCATCCTGCTAATAAACCTGCATTTGGATCCTAACCGCTGTTGTCAGTGTCACATCCCTGGTTACAGAAACATAGCTAATGGCTGCTTTTTTTTTTTGTTTTCAACAGAAGAAAGAAATTCATAAAAAGTGTAAGAGCAATTGAGTGAAAGCAAATGTTTTATGTGAACTGTCCCTCAGCAATGTTGGGGAAAGTTTCTTTTAAAAGTAACGCATTAAATCTTGCATTAATTATTTAAAAAAATGAAAAAGAAACCACAAGTATCACTAAAGGAAGTGATGAGCTACTTTTGCACTCATTTTATTCATTTGGCCTCAGTTTGCTATTTTGTAATGTTATTAAAAAAATGGATAATATGACAAATGTAAAGCCTGTTTACATTAAAAAAAGTGAAATGTAAAGTGAGTAAACAGTTGAGCTCAAAACAAACCTTTCTGGAAACCTTTCCTAAGAGAAGTCCAACACTCTTCAGCAATGAATATTCAAAGCTTGAATTTCATATAGTTTTATTTATTTTAAGCGACACTGAATCTGCTTTAGTGGTAGTTAAATAAATGCATTTTCTCATTTGAAGGGACAGTTCACCCAAAAGTGAAAATTTACTCTTGTGTTTTCAAGCATTGAACACAAAAGAAGATATTCTGAAGAATGCTGAAAACCGGTAACCATTGAAAAACACATACTATGGAAGTCAATGGTTACTGATTTTCAGCTTTCTTCAGAATATCCCTTTTTGTGTTCAACAGCAGAAAGAAAACCAAGTGAACTCAACAAATATTTTTGCTGTTTGTTCAAACTACTTATTTATAATGAGCTGATAATGAGCTTAATTGTTTTATGTTCAATCCACTTAAATTTGTAAAAACATTTTAGTTAACTTAACTGATCTGTGTTAGGACAAGGAATTGTGGCGAACCCAGCATTTTTTACAGTGGAGGTTGAGTAGATGATGACAGAATTTTCAGTTTTACGTGAACTACCCCTTTAAGCTAAAACCACAGCTTGTGTTTCCACCTTGTACTTCTGATTTGGTACATGACAGATGACAGTGAATAATCGTGAAAACTATGGCATCACTTTTAGAAAAAGTAACTCAGATATTTTCTTGTAGCCCATTTTGAGGAATGTAAACAAAACAATGGTCCCAACATATTTCCTGTTTTACATTTTTAATTTCTATAGTTTCTGAGAATCCAAAAAAAAGTTACATATTGATAAATAATGTTATGACAGCTGGTTTAACATTAAGTTGTGATTGAATTGCATCTTGTTACAGTTATGAAATAGCTTGATAACAAGCAGGAAATGTTTATGGGCCAATGCAGTGGTGTAAAGTACTTGAGTAAATGGACTTCGTTACTTTACTTAAGTATTTTTTTGGCTACTTTGTACTTGTACTGAGTATCAAAAATATAAGCAACTTTTACTCTTTACTTGACTACATTTTTGATTGCATATATGTACTTTTTACTCCACTACATTTGAACGGATGCTTACCGTTACTCATTACATTGTGATTGTGCACGACAAGTCGGCATCTTTATCTACCACAGCTAATTTGTTGGGCGGATGAGGCGATATCGCCATCTGCAGGGTGCTGAAGGTACGGTATGCTATCTAAATCATGTGAACGTGAAATAGCAGCTTGCCTAATACCAGGTGTTTAATTAGCAACATGGCTGCAGCCAGCGATGAAGCCGAAGCTTGAATTTATATGTAGTTTACTACGTTGAAAAATAACCGTGCTCCTCTTTGTTTAATTTTAATACAGAAAAAACATAATTAATCAATTGAAAAACTACTCAAAATAAAAATATTTCCCCCCTCTGATACTGAGAGATGAATCACATCAAAGTCAGCTCTGATTTTTTTTACTACGTTTTACTACTTTTTTTTTTTTTTTTTTGATAAATTGTTTGTGCCTTTTTTGAACATTTGAGTTTGACTGAGACTTTTTGTTCTACTTTTTAAATATATTTTGTTCTGCCATTTTTATAACATTAAGGTGTTAAATTTATTTATATATTAGGAAAATTAAACCTTTCTTGGTGTTCTTTGAGCCTACATTCAGTATGAGTAAAATACTTAAGTTCTTTTAAAATCGGATACTTTAATACTTTTACTCAAATCTTATTGGAATTGGTGACTTGTAACTTGTGATGGAGTAATTTTTACAGTAAGGTATCTGTACTTTTACTCAAGTATGGTTTTCAAGTACTCTTTACACCTCTGGGCTAATGACATGACCACATTGAAATGGTCTATTATGAAAATGTAATGTGTTACTTTTCTAGTAACTTAAAAGTAATCTGATTACATCAACCGTGTTGCTAATCTTGTCCCACTTTTCCTATTGAGTGTCTATATGATCTCATGTTAACAGCATCTGATAACAGAATATCAACATATCAATTTTCAGAAACCTGACAGGATCTCCGGTCAGCTTTCAATAAGTTATCTGGGTCAGATTGTCAAATTAAAATTCACTAAAACTTAACATAATATTGCAAATAGATATTACTCCCCGCTGTGCTGTACATAGCTGTAAATATTCAGTGTTTTTGTGACATATCAGGACACAGATCTGTATAATGACATGGGTAAGACACGAGTATTACAAAAAGGAGGTGAAATATCAAGACATTGCTGACGTCCTCACTTCTCCAAAAGCTTCTAAATCACACAGAATGAGTTTATTTCAGAGAGTAACGCTGTACACTGTCTCCTGTGATGGTTGGGTTTAGGAGTAGGGTGGGGTGAGGGCAATACAATATAGCTTTGAACAGTATAAAATGAATGGAAACCTATGTAATGTACCTACTTTTCACAAAAACAAACGTGTGTGTGTGTGTGCGTGTGTGTGTCTGTGTGTGTGTGCGCATGTCAGGCTCATGCAGGACCAGCAGTTGCTGTAATATAAGAGGCAACAAGAGTCATACTAGTGTTTTACGACTGACGTTATGTTGCAACACTCCTGTTTAAATCACTCAAACATCTGCAGTAAACTGATCCATGGTGTCACAAAACCATAGCCAATACATGATATATATCCCTAAATGAGCGGCTTTCTGTATTTTGTGATTCATGTTTTTAGTTTTCTCCATTTGTTTATGCTTTTGGATGGCATTATGGGAACTTAATCTGTCTTCCAACAACCATTAACCATAAAAAGTTGGAAAAAGTGACTTTCATTAACATTTTTAATAGTTTAAAGTGTTATATTGTCTGGGTTGGTGTTGTATATTCATTTATTAATTTTCGGCTTAGTCCCTTTATTATTCCGGGGTTGCCACAGTGGAATGAACCGCCAACTTATCCAGCTCGTTTTTACGGAGCGAATGCCCTTGCAGCCGCAACCGCAACTGTGAAACATTCATACACACTCATTCACACACACACACTACGGAAAATTTAGCTTACCCAATTCACCTATACCGCATGTCTTTGGACTTGTGGGGAAAACCGGAGCACCCAGAGGAAACCCACACGAATACTGGGAGAACATGCAAACTCTACACACCAACTGACCCAGCCAAGGCTCGAACCAACAACCTTCTTGCTGTGAGGCGAATGTGCTACACACTGCGCCACCGAGTCGCTGGTGTTGTATATTACGCTACAAAAACCTTGGTAATAAACTGCCAGCACATTTTCTGATATTTACAGACTTACACCTCTATATATTATCATTTCTTATCCATTATATTATTTCAAACGACTAAAATGTCAATTGTTAAACTGTAGATTTGAATTCTCAACACTGAAAGTGGACAGAGCAGAGATCAACACGCCATAACGCATTTCACAAATGCTAAGCACTGCTATATCTGCTGTTTTCATGAGCAAACTAGGTTTATTCCAGAAATGATAATTATTATATTTTCATAAGTCATTTTCATTGGGTAATGCTTTTTATTATGTTAAGATGGAAATGACACTGTGGTTTATGCGATATAACCTGATTGTGGCTATTTACTGTAATGTAATAATATACAATACAATGGTAATAAATAGGGATGTGACGAGACGCTTGCTCCACGAGACAAGACGAGACACGAGATTGGGTTCAGGAGAACGAGACGAGACAAAATCTTCACACTTTTTTTAAGAAATCTTCAATGATGAAATATATAAATGGAAAATAGTCTTTTATTAGCTATTTAGGTGCTTTTTTTTAAATCAACTTGTAATGAATGTTATATAATTTCTATTTTAATGAATTGTATACAGTAAAGGACAGGCAAACATTGCAGAATATTTTGAAAATAACCTAACTTTAAAGTGCTCTCCACCTTTTTCCTCTCCCCTCCTTCTTGTGACTGTCACACACTTATATATATTGTATAAAAAAAGCTGTAAGCTGAGCGCCGTAGGGGCTGAGTGCCCTTTACTTTGACACTGACTTTTTCTCCTGTTTTTGGTTTAGTTAAGGAGTCAGGGAAGTATTTGTAATTTAATTTCTGCATTTCTTTTGGTTCATTATAGGGGTGGAGTTAGTTAATGTTTTGTTTATTATTTTGGCCTTGCTCACCCCTGAACATATTTTTGTTTGCGCTCATTCTTGTTTTCTTGTGTGGGAATAAATTTATCCAAATTAGCAATAATCTATATATATCTAAAAGGTTATATTCTTTGGTTTTTTAGGGTGTGACAGACCTTAAAATGTATTGGTTTCCTCAGCCCTGACTGTCTCCAAAGTAATGCAAATTGTTAGTTTCACCGCACAGCTGTGTCTATTGTCTAACAAATGGCTAAGTACTGGTCAACTAGCCGGACGGGTTCTATCTCCAGAACCCGTTATAAGCTGTTGAGATTGGAGCCAGAATGGCAGGTCACACTAGTGACACTTCATTTGTATGCTTGGTTTCTGGAGAAAATGTATTTAAACCGACTGTCTGCTATACTAGCAGAGAGTTCGTTCGATACCGAAACAGCAAGCCGAGTTGCTTAAGAATTCTGCTTTGAAGATACCCGAAGTTTCTCCCTGGTTTTTGGCTCGTCTCAGAAGTTCACAACACTTGTAAATATAAACTTTTACCGTCTTCTCACAATAAAAGAACCTTTAAGGTCATTTAAATCATAACCTGCCAACTGTTTATTTATTTTCTTTAACTTTTATGTTCAACTTCAGCCCTAGACATTTGGGGTCGTAACAGAATAGACAACTCTCTTTTTATATAAAATTTTAAATATTAGAAAAATATTTGCTAAAATATGAATGGAAAATAGATTTGTATTCAACCGAACAAAAATCACAAACTGCAAAACAATTTAGGTGCTTCTTAAAAAAATTGTAAAAAAAATGGTATTTTATTTCTATTTTTTAATTTTTTTCTATTTTAAAGAATTCTGTGCAGTAAAGGACATGCAAACACTGCTAAAGATTTAGCTGTAAACTCCACTGACTGGCTTCTCCCCTGTACAATTTCACATAAGGAATCGAACTCCTTTCCACAAAGTGAACTTAAAACTCATGTAATTTTTGATATTTCATTTTTAATTTTTTTAGCAGTCATACTTAATTTTATTCAGCAAGATTTCATTCATGCCCCCATCACAAACTCTGAGCTCAGAGTTGTTTTACTGTAATTTGATACAGCACGCCGACAGCATAAACGTGTGTCCGGTGATGATGAAGGCGTGTGTTTTGTGTCTCCAGAAGTTCACTGTGTGTGTGTGTGTGTGTGTGTGTACATGTTTTTGTGACATATCAGGACACAAATCTGTATAATGACATGGGTATGACACAGGTATTACAAAAAGGAGGTGAAATATGAGGACATTGGTGACGTCCTCACTTCTCAAAAAGCTTATAAATCCCACAGGATGAGTTTATTCAGGGAGTAAAGCTGTACACTGTCTCCTGTGATGGTTGGGTTTAGGGGTAGGGTGGGGTGAGGGCAATATAATATACGGTTTGATCTGTATAAAATTAATGGAAACCTATGTAATGTACCCACTTTTGACAAAAACAAACGTGTGTGTGTGTGTGTGTGTGTGTGTGTGTGTGTGTGTGTGTGTGTGTGTGAACACATGTTTAAAAATGTGTCTGACTCAGCAGGTGCAGAAAATAAAGTCAAACAGCTGTATGTATGTCATATCCTGTCGCAAAATACGGCTAGAAGACCTACATGATGGTAATAGTTTGATTACGGTCTTTACTCTGCACTTAGCTCTTCAACAATGCGACTGAAATAGGAACACTCTACGTCTTAATTCCAACCAAGGCTCATTCTGAAAACGTAGTCCCGTGGACTTTTCTGGAGACCGCGACATATGTCCCTGGAGGTACGTATTTTTGCAGTTTTTGTTTAGGTGAATCCGCGAGAGGCCGCTGTGTGCGCTTTTTCGTATCTCAAATGTCTCTCGCGAGTGCCGTTCGCGCCCGCGCTGTTCTCATGTAAACCCACCAGAGGCCGCTGTCGACCGACCGTCTGTCTGTCTGACTGAATGATTGACTGGGCGACCGGTCAATCGACTGACCCACCCTCCTCCTTCCCTAAACCCAACCAATTTTACCGATTGACCCGCCCACCCACATAAATCCCTAATCCCAACCAACGGTTTACAAAAGCCGTCTAGAAATAAAAAAAAGCCCTTGTCTGATTTTTACCACGTTTTCAGATTTTACCACATTCTCACCCTGCTGTTCACTTGTTCATTTTATTTTTATGGATTCTGTTTTTGTCTCACCTGATTTCTGGAACCGCTCTTCCCCGGACTCGAACCCGGTCGTCGTCGTTGTGGTCAACTCCTCTCTGTGTCTCAAGTCCGCCGACATACACGACGAGCTAACTGGACAAACTGGTTGCAGCGGGAAAGCCCTCCACGCGGAGGTAAGCGGTCAGCCTGTAAGCGCCAAAAGGAACGACGTCATACCGCCCAGTATCGTTCGCTTAAAAAATGAAATGCAGCCATACGTACCTCCGGCTACATAATTCGCGGTCTTCAGGAACGTCCACAGGACTGCGTTTTCAGAATGAGCCTGGGTTGCTTAGTTCCATTTGTGTTTATGACGATTCTGACTTTAAGCATCTGAAGTGCTATTCTATCGCATGGATGTGAAGCATGGTTAATGTGTGTGGCTGCAGTTGTAGCTGTGTTAGACGTGGCAGCCGCTGAACTCCGGTAAAAAAAAAATCAGTTAAGTCACACTCGCCCAAGCAACCGAGTGACACGCACAACTCCCGAGCCCAGCCTGAGTTGCCAGGTGTGTGCAAAGCACTTGATTTGCAGTTCAAATCAAATCCTGCCTCCAATCTTCAGTGCTAAATTCACCCTCATGCTCCATCATAACATCACAACTCACGAGACCACCTTTCACCTTGACGAGAAATCTTGTCACGATTTATTCTCGCAAGATCTCGTAACATCCCTAAAATCTTTTGGATTATAAAGTGTCCCTGTTAGTTTGAGTTAATCTGAGCCAAATATAAAGACATGCATTTTTAACATGATAAAGAAATAATAGAATGTAGATCAGTAAAACAGGTGGCTCAGTGGTTAGCACTGTCGCATCAGATACCAGAGAGCATTTGATTGGTCAAGATTTGATGAGAAACTGAAGTATGAGGTGACTTAAAAATATCATTGATCCATTTAGGTGGATGTGACAAACTGCAAGCTTTACATGTTGATATTAGTTTTATAATTTCTAAATGCTAACTTTGTCATTGCTTTGGAGCACACTAGCTAATAGATGTCCATAACCTCCTAGGGCCCGAGTGTCCACATAAGTGGACAGCACATTTTTAGCTCTTAAGTGGCTTTAAAATACTTTGAATGTTTTATATTTTGTTACAGACATACAGTGTCATCCTGCAACTGTTTTGCAGCATATGAAATGTCCCAAACCCTATTTTTAACTGTCCAAAATGGGAAACAAATGTTGTTTTTACTCTCTGATAGTCAAAGCAAGTTAAAAAAAAATGCATTGTTAAATATGCATAAAAGAAAATTCTGGAAAAAGTGTTTTATGTTAATTCGGACCACGAGTCCACATATATTGACATCATTTTTCTCTAAAAGTACATCATATCAAAAGATGATACTTAGATTTTTATTCTAATTAGGTTCCAATAAGCCCAAATAGCAAAGAGAAATAAAAAATGCATGTAAAAAAACACCTAAGAGGTTAATTTATTTTAATTTCACAGCACACTCAAGACCATAACAAAACATCCCCCTCAAAGACAAACAAACAAGCATGCTTGGACTGTGATGGTCAGGTGTGCTTATGTTTCTTCTAAAAATATTCTGAAGCCACATAGAGAGAATGGCAGAGCCTGTGCTGCTTAAATTACCCTCACACTGTCATCAGACCCCTCCTGTCGCCTCTCTCTCACCCCCATCACACCATTAAGCCTGTAATCTGTGCCACGACACAAGGTTTATCAGTGTTTTCCAGATCAGATGCAGTTGTTTTCATTCAAGCGGAAGTGCACGGCTTTGACTCCACCTATTTACCATGACAACCTTGTTCACCAGGGAAATACTGTAGATGCACACTGTAGATGAACAGGTGGTCAAAATAGCAGACGTCTTATTTAAGGGACAATAACGGCAGCATGATAAAGCTATTATTATCTGATTTAAATGCATGTGTCCAAAGATACTAAATTTAAAAGTGATTTTGATCCACTTTAAATGTTTACTGCTATATATTATTCATTCATTCATTTTCTTTTCGGCTTAGTCCCTTTATTAATCCGGGGTCGCCACAGCAAAATGAACTGCCATATATTATATTATATTATATTATATTATATTATATTATATTATATTATATTATATTATATTATATTATATTATATTATATTATATTATATTATATTATATTATATTATTTTATATTATATTATATTATTTTATATTATATTATTTTATACTATATTATATTATATTATTTTATATTATATTATTTTATACTATATTATATTATATTATATTATTTTATATTATATTATTTTATATTATATTATATTATATTATATTATATTATATTATATTATATTATATTATATTATATTATATTATTCATTCATTAATTTTCTTATTTTATATTATATTATATTATATTATATTATATTATATTATTTTATTTTATATTATATTATATTATATTATATTATATTATATTATATTATTTTATATTATATTATATAATTTTATATTATATTATATTATTTTACATCATATTATATTATATTATTTTATATTATATTATTCATTCATTCATTTTCTTTTTGGCTCAGTCCCTTTATTAATCCGGGGTCGCCACAGCAAAATGAACTGCCATATATTACATTATATTATATTATATTATATTATTATTATTTATATTATATTATATTATATTATATTATATTATATTATATTATATTATATTATATTATTTTATATTATATTATATTATATTATATTATATTATATTATTTTATATTATATTATATTATTTTATATTATATTATATTATTTTATATTATATTATATTATTTTATATTATATTATATTATATTATATTATTTTATATTATATTATATTATATTATATTATATTATATTATTTTATATTATATTATATTATTTTATATTATATTATTTTATACTATATTATATTATATTATTTTATATTATATTATTTTATACTATATTATATTATATTATATTATTTTATATTATATTATTTTATATTATATTATATTATATTATATTATATTATATTATATTATTCATTCATTAATTTTCTTATTTTATATTATATTATATTATATTATATTATATTATATTATATTATTTTATTTTATATTATATTATATTATATTATATTATATTATATTATATTATATTATATTATATTATATTATATTATATTATTTTATATTATATTATATAATTTTATATTATATTATATTATTTTACATCATATTATATTATATTATTTTATATTATATTATTCATTCATTCATTTTCTTTTTGGCTCAGTCCCTTTATTAATCCGGGGTCGCCACAGCAAAATGAACTGCCATATATTACATTATATTATATTATATTATATTATATTATTTTATATTATATTATATTATATTATATTATATTATATTATATTATATTATATTATATTATATTATATTATATTATATTATATTATATTATATTATATTATTTTATATTATATTGTTCATTCATTCATTTTCTTATTTTATATTATATTATTTTATATTATATTATATTATTTTATATTATATTATATTATTTTATATTATATTATATTATTTTATATTATATTATATTATTTTATATTATATTATATTATTTTATATTATATTATATTATTTTATATTATATTATATTATTTTATATTATATTGTTCATTCATTCATTTTCTTATTTTATATTATATTATTTTATATTATATTATATTATTTTATATTATATTATATTATTTTATATTATATTATATTATTTTATATTATATTATATTATTTTATATTATATTATATTATTTTATATTATATTATATTATATTATTTTATATTATATTATATTATTTTATATTATATTATTCATTCATTCATTTTCTTTTCGGCTTAGTCCCTTTATTAATCCGGGGTCGCCACAGCAAAATGAACTGCCATATATTACATTATATTACATTATATTATACTATATTATATTATTTATTTTCTTTTCGGCTTAGTCCCTCATTCACAGACATACACTACGGACAATTTAGCTTACCCAATTCACCTATACCACATTCCAATTCACCTACCCCCACAGTCCAAACACATGCGCTATAGGTGAATTGGATGAACTAAATTGGCAGTAGTGTATGAGTTAGTGTGTGAATGTGAGAGTGTTTGGATGTTTTTCCAGTACTGGGTTGTGGCTGGAAGGGCATACACTGCGTAAACAAAACATATGCTGAAATAGTTGCCGGTTTATTCCGCTGTGGCGACCTCTGAAATAGAGACTAAGCCGAAGGAAAATTAATAAATGAATGAATGAATGTATGGTTTGGGATTCAGACTAATTGATATAATCAATGGCAAGCAGAAAGACTTTGATCGTCTTTGGAAACCATATATGAATATTATGTAAATTGTGTCTTTGTAAATATGTTTATTATTAGGTTACAGTACCAATGTTTATTATTTATGTATTTTTATTCAATTTATTCAATTTTATTTTATTCAATGTTTCAATTAATTATTTTATTTTCTGTTTATCTTTTATTTATTTTTATTTAACATTTTTATGTTATTTGAATGTAGAAAAATGGGGAAAAATACAATAAATATGTATATATTTAAAACTCTGCTAAACAACAATTACTAAAACTAAATAGGAGTAGAAAATACAAACTAAACCAAAACCAATGAAACAAACTTCATTTATGCATTCATTCATTATTTATCAAGGGTTGCCACAGCATAATGAACTGCCAACTATTCCAGTATTTGTTTTACAGTGCGGATGCCCTTCCAGCTGCAACCCAGTACTGAGAAACACAAACACACTCTCACATTCACACACACACTCATACACTTCGGCCAATTTAGTTTATCCAATTCACCTATAGCGCATGTGTTTGGGTTGTGGGGAAAACGGAGCACCCAGAGGAAACCCACACCAACACGGGGACATGAAAACTCCACACAGAAATGCCAACTGGCCCAGCTGGGGCTCAAACCAGTGACCTTGTTGCTGTGAGGCAACAATGCTTACCATTGAGCCACCGCCCTGAAACAAACTTCAAATGAACTGAAATTAGCAGCCAATTTAAAAATAGCATCAAAATAAAACTAATTAAAAGACTCAAAACTATAATAACCTTGTTCTGAATCGACACCAATGTGGAGTGAGCTGATTTTTAAAACGTAAAAGGAAATAACAATCCTGCTCATGCATGTGCTGTGGTTTTTAACATGCTATGTGTCAGCACATGTATATTTAACTTTAACTGGTGGGGGATTAATGGTATAAGAATAACCACACATTCTCCACCACAGGATGAATTCTGTACGAAGAGTCGGATATCAAAGCTAATGTACATTAGAGCCATGATTATATTTAGTAACACAAGTGCATACAGTGTCCGGTCACACTTTAGGTTTTTATTAGTTAATGCACTAACTAACATGCACTATATATGAATGATCCTTGTACAGCAGGGGTGTCCAAACTCGGTCCTGGAGGGCCGGTGTCCTGCATATTTTAGTTCCAACCCCAATTAAACACACCTGAACCAGCTAATCAAGCTCTTTCTAGGTATACTAGAAACTTCCAGGGAAGTGTGTTGAAGGAAGTTGAAGGTAAACTATGCAGGACACCGGCCCTCCAGGACGAGTTTGGACACCCAGCATTTAATAATCATAGTTCAACATTTACTGATGCATTATTAAAATCCAAATTCATGCTTGTTAACATTAGTTAATGCAGTTAACGTGGTTTAACATGAACTATTGATGAACAACTGTATTTTCATTAACTAATGTTAACTATCATAAACAAATACTGTAGTAAATGTATTGTTCATTTTGATAAAAAAAAATATCGCCGTTAATCTATTCTCAAAGTTGGGTGAGAGCTGGGTCTTTTCTACGCAAGCTATGATGACTTTCACCTTGATAGTTTAGCGCGGATGTATACCTGACCGGTGAGCCGTCTGGGAAAGAAGTGCCCTTCTGAATCAAATCAGCAGGATGCCTGACTCTAACTGCAGTTGAGCAGTTTCACTTTAACTCACGAACATTTAATTCATGCCTTCGTGACAAGCTGGGGTATTAGACGCAAATAAATGAGTAAGGACAGGCAGTGTTACCAGATGTAACTGACTTTTTCCAGTCCTAAAACCCGCTGAAGTGCAAAAACACCCGCCCAACAACCTCGATTTTACAAAAGGGGGGGGGGGGGGGGGGGTTGCTGGACGCTCAAAAATGTATGAGAGGTGGTTGGATCATCCCATATTTCACAAAAAGTGGGGGGAACGGTCCCAAGTTTAGTGGGGGGGTTACGGGAGATTGCGGGCAGGCGGGCGTACCTTTACAATACTGCCCAAATATCCACTACCCGACTATGTTATTTTTTACCCGCAAACTTGGATTCATAACCGCCCAATCTGGCAACACTGAGGACAGGTGAGAGTGTTATGGAAGAAAAAAAACTTCCGCAATTCGCGATATGTGTGTGTGTGTGTGTGTGTGTGTGTGTGTGTGTGTGTGTGTGTGTGTGTGTGTGTGTCTGTGCGGTCCTTTACTGACAGCCGCCTGTGTGAGATATATCCAGCTGCAGAACCGCAGAACCACACACGTTTCAGGCACACACAATCCAGCACACACGTTCTAGGCAAACCATATATGGTTATGACGGAAGTTAATGTTATTATTAACGTCTTCTCGGGCATCGTCACCAATATATTTTTATATATATATTGTTGATAAATATTGTACACAGGAAACAATAGTGTTTACTGTTTCACAGATAATGCGATCGAGGCGAGCAAATGGGGAGCGTTGTTTCCGATTGACATTTAGTATAATAGACTGAATAGTTTTCTATCCGTCATCATAGATGATCAGTCATTATTATCTGACAGAGTCAATATAGCAGATACTGGTTTGCTGGCCTTGCTGAACGATCTAAATTGGACAATTTTAATTTATATAATGGATTCATTCAAGTTAATATGTATAGGCAATAATACATCTTTATATGTAATAAAAATCTTTTTACATTTAATAAATGTGAACACTACATTTTACACAGGCGATTTAATAGTATTTATTTGCTTAATTTTCTAATAACTTTTTTATTAATGATTTCCCACATTAAATGCTATAGTAATTTATAGTAAGTAATATATTGTTTTTAAACCAAATGCTAAAATTTAAATTTAACTATGTTAATTTTAAATTATTATCTATAGTAATTCATTTATAATGTGACACATTATTGTTTGTTTTTTATATTTTACAAAAAAACGATTTTAACCAAGTATGACAACATAAAGATCCTGTATTAGTTTATTACTCTTAATACAATTAGACGGTCTGTTATGTTTCTTTGTGTATGTGGATACGTGAATAATGTGTTTAACCAATTATTTTTATTTACATAATTTGAGTTCAGAAACTGTAGAGATGTTAAAAATGATCGTTACGATATAATAATGAAATAATGACTGAAATGGAAAACCATAAACTGTTGACAGTCTAATGAATGGCAATCGTAGCACGGGCGTTCTCGATCGCCGTACTTGTGAAATACACTAGGAGGCGATAACGCTCCTAAGGAGTTAGTTAGTTACCATATATGGTTTGCCTAGAACGTGTGTGCTGGATTGTGTGTGCCTGAAACGTGTGTGGTTCTGCGGTTCTGCAGCTGGATATTATTGGCCTGTGTGGATCTTGTCGGAAAATATGGCGAAAAGTCCTACATGACGGGAATAGTTTGTCAGTATTGCCACTAATATCTGCATACTCCACATCTCAATTCCATTTCTGTTTAGTTCAGTTATGACTTTAGTCGCATTAAGTAATCAAAAATCGCTGTTTACATGGTGACTCTTAATCAGAGTATTGTTTTAATCATATTAAAATCGTATTAAAGTATTGTTGCCCATGTAAACATACTCAATGCTTGACACACCGTCAGGGCTCTGTGAACTTGCCTTTGCGAAGCAGCATTTTCTGTATGTACGAACATCAAAAGCAACTATGAAATCACTGTGTGGAGCTTATGTAGGCCGACAGTTCAACATTCATGTTTAACTGAATAAACAGTTAGTAAACACAAGTTCATCTTATTGAACATCATTTATTTTCATCACCAATTATCATAGTAGAACAGTTTCTCAAGCAGTTTGTGATGCATTTTGGAAACAGGAGATGAGCCCCTGGTTTAATGCGACACCTGGCTTGAGAAACCCGTTCTCAAAGACTTATTATTTGGGTAGCACACATATTCTGAATGCCTTCAGCAGAATTCAAAAGAGCCATTTTAATCTAGATTAATCTAGATTAATTTTGAAATTAATCTAGATTAAAAAAATTAATCTATGCCCACCTATAATTATTATACATATAAGCTGTTTATGCATGCATATTGATTGATAATCGACATGCAATATGTACATTTTGAAAAGTATTTAAATAAATAAAGCTTTTAAAAGTGATGAGGTCAAATTAAAATGAGCACTCAAACTAGTTATCCATAATTGACTATTATATTTTTTATAGTTTAAATGCTCATGTTATTTGTAAACTAATAATAAATGCTATGCTATTTGGGAACTCCCCTATAAGACCACATGCAGCTGTCAATCACCTGTAGCTCCTCCCACTGTGAAAGAGTAATATGAGATCAAGAGCATGATGGTTGTTGTATGTACTTACAGTGTTGTGTTTCTTTACAGGCGGTGTACACCGAAGCAGACCAGTCGGCCTCCTGTGCTTTGTCAGATTGCAAGTGTAGTACGTCTGTCTGTCCACCTGAGATCTCGGTCAATCAGTACTCTGCTGAATACAGTAAAAGAGTCAAAGCTTGAAAGTGAGTCTGTAAGAAAAAACTTTTGGAAACACCTTAGTATAGGGACCAATTCTCGCTATTCACTAGTGGCTTATTACCTGCCTATTATTAAGATATTGGCTGTTTATTAGTACTTATACAGTACCTGACAAATGTCTTGTCGTTGATCCCAGCTGTAAGAGCAACAAATAATAACTTGACTTCTAGTTGATCATTTGGAAAAGCGACAGAAGGCCCCATTCAGCATGGGGGCATGTGAGAGATCTGCAGAGTGGATGGCAACACCAACAGCCTGAGGTATCAAGACATTTGTGCTGCCCATTACATTACAAACCACAGGAGAGGGCAAATTCTTCAGCAGGATAGCGCTCCTTCTCATACTTCAGCCTCCACATCAAAGTTTCTGCAAGCAAAAAAGGTCAAGGTGCTCCAGGATTGGCCAGCCCAGTCACTAGACATGAACATTATTGAGCATGTCTGGGGTAAGATGATGGAGGAGGCATTAAAGATGAAAATAAAGAATCTTGATGAACTCTGGGAGTCCTGCAAGAACGCTTTCTTTGCCATTCCAGATGACTTTATTAATAAGTGATTTGAGTCATTGCAGAGATGTATGGATGCAGTCCTCCAAGCTCATGATGGAGTCAGACACAATATTCATTCTGTTTCCACTGCAGCATGACTTTATATTCTATACTGGACATTATTTCTGTTAAGTGACAAGACTTTTGTCTCAGCAAAGTCAGACCTTACTGTCCTAATTAAATCATTAAACATCAAGGCATGATCATATTTTATTTGGGTAAAATAAGCCTAATCTAGAGGCCTTTGCCTTTCATATAAGCCACTTCTGATACCAAATGATCAACTAGAAGTCGAGTTATTATTTGTTGTTCCTAAAACTTGGATAGACGACAAGACTTTTGTCAGGTAGTGTAGAGTTTATATTCTGCATAATATTATTTTACATCCCTAATCATGTACCTAAACTCAAATGCTACCTTCATAACTAATAAAAAAACAACAAATTAGTCAGTTATGGAGCTAAAACTCTTAGTTAATTGTTTGTCAATAGTGAGAATTGTACCCCAAAGGGACAGTTCACCCAAAAATGAAAATTCTGTCATCATTTACTCACCCTTTACTTGTTTCAATTCTTTTTTCCATCTGCTGAACACAAAGATATTTTGAAGAAAGCTGTAAACCTGCATCTTCCATAGTATTTGTTTTTCATACTATGAAAGTCAATTTGGTTTTCAGCTTTCTTCAAAATATCTTCGTTAGTGTTCATCAGAAGACAGAAACTCAAAAAGGTTTGAACTTCAGGGTGAGTGAATTGTAAGTACATTTTAATTTTTGAGTGAACTAACCCTTTAACCCTTATGTGCTGTTCGGGATGTTTTCATCCACTCTGAGGTGATTTTGAGTTTTAATTTGGCCACAGCTTTATCTGTGTTTCAATGGAATGATTGTTAGTGACAGATCTTATTTTAACACATACAGTTGAAGTCAGAATTATTAGCCCCTGTTTATTTTTTTCCCCTATTTCTGTTTAACGGAGAGAAGATTTTTTCAACACATTTCTAAACATAATAGTTTTAATAACTCATCTCTAATAACTGATTTATTTTTATCTTTGTCATAATATTTTACTAGACATGTTTCAAGATACTTCTACAGCTTAAAGTGACTTTAAAGGGCTTAACTAGGTTGATTAGGTTAACTAGGTAATTAGGCAAGTTATTGTATAATGATGGTTTGTTCTGTAGACTATCGAAAAAAAATGCTTAAAGGGGCTAATAATTTTGACCTTAAAATGGTTTTTAAAAAATTAAAAACTGCTTTTATTCTAGCCAAAATAAAACAAATAAGACTTTTTCCAGAAGAAAAAATATTATCAGACATACTGTGAAAATTTCCTTGCTCTGTTAAATATTATTTGGGAAATATTTAAAAAAGAAAAAAAAATTAAAGGAGGACGAATAATTCTGACTTCAACTGTATTTTGGAAAAATGCTTTGAGAATGTATAAAATTCAACACTATACCCCTTCTTTATGTTGGTGGCAGTTTTTTCCCCATTGACCTCCACAGGCCTGTGATCAGCTGAGGACAAAAAAAAAAGGTAGACGAGAAAAAAAAATCATACAACGCTAATAAGGGTTTATCACTTTCACTGTTCTCCAGCTTAGTCCCTTTAATAGTTTTAATTAATTCTAAAATATTTTTTTTTATACATTTTTTAATATCATCTAAACCAGGGGTGTCCAAAATCAGTCCTGGAGGACCGGTGTCATGGAGAGTTTAGCTCCAATCCTAATCAAACACACCTGAACCAGCTAATCAAGCTCTTACTAGATATACTAGAAACTTCCTGGCAGGTGTGTTGAAGCAAGTTGGAGATAAACTCTCCAGGACACCGGCCCTCTAGGACAGAGTTTGGACACCCCTGATCTAAACCATAGGTCTCAAACTGAATTCCTGGAGGGCTGCAGCTCTGCACAGTTTTGCTCCAACCCTGATCAAATACAGCTGATCCAACTAAAGCCGCGGTCACACTGCACTTTACTCCCCATAGACTTCCATTCATACGCACGCGAATGCGTCAGACCGGAAACACAGGGTCATGCGTCAGATTTCGCAGGTTGCTGCGGTGCAAAGTTCAAGCTTGGTGAACTCTGACCTGCGAAATCGCATCACTTGACTGCGTGGGACCAATCCAGGATCAAAACATGACCTCTCTGAACAGAAATTTAAAACATGGAGCAATCGCTCGCTTTTTTTAATGTCTAATCATCTTGTTTAATCCCGCCCCTTTTCGCAGCGCTGAAATTTCGCAAGCTTAAACTCTAGTGTGACTGCGGCTTAATGAAGGTGTTCATGACTCATTTGAACACCTCAATTGTTTGGATCAGGTGTGATTGATAGGGTTAGAGTAAAACTATGCAGAGCTGCAGCCCTCCAGGAATTCAGTTTGAGATCTATGATCTAAACTTATGACACTTTCAGGTATTAAATTACAGGTGCTAGGCTGTAGCATTAAATTAAAGAAGACATAAGGACAGATGACTTGCAGAGAATAACAAATGTGTGTCCTGCAGCTGTATTTATATTGTACATAAAGCGCACGTGGTCTTGACATGCAAATGTGAGCAGGGAAAAAGAGTGCACAGCCGCACTCGCATTCAAAGAGATTTCATAATCATGCATATTGTCAGCGGCTTCGTCATATTATAGGACTACACAATATCATTATTTTATATACAGAGTAGCCTAGGTAGGTCTACAATTACATCCCTGAAAGACATCCGGAATAAAGCAGGTCGTCTGCTTTAATGACGATGGAGAAATGCATGATTATATGCTGTCATGGCTTTGCAACCAAAAAATTTCCTTATAATAGAAGTCAATGGGGCAAAAACAGCCACCAACATACCGAAAGGGTAGTCAATTTGAACAATGCACTTAAAAATGTTAACCTGACCTAATTAAAAAAGCATCTAAGCACATGTTATATTCATCTAGGCAGGCTACACATCACGATGGCTCCCAAAAAGAAGACAGCACGCCCTAAGAAGTCTATTCCTGAAGTGACAACAGTTGACAGTGGAGTGCTTGTCCCGGAGCCCAATGTAAAAAAGCTGGAGCTCCCTTTGAATGTGGAGCAGCTGAACCGTTTAAATGGGGTGCCGCTGCCCCCGCCGGTGATCCGGCCTGGGGAGAAGGGTTTCGGGCTGGGCAGCGAACTCACCAGGCCCCTGCATGGATCCGCTCTGCTGGAGGAGCTGAGCCGCATGAGACAGGAGCGGTTCCTCACTGACATGGAGCTGGCCTGTAAAACCAAAGCATTTGATGTTCACAAACTTGTCATTTCCTCAGTCAGTCAGTATCTCAGAGAAGTCCTGGCCAAAGATCCTGGACTCAAACGACTAGAGCTCCCTACCCTCTCGCCTCTCGGTAAGACTTAAGAGATATACAAAAAAAAATGCTGGGTTGTCATACACCAATATTGGGACTAATGTAACGGAGGCCAGCTAGTAAGTGCTGTGCAGGTAAACCTCACTCCTCTGACCTCTAAAGGTGCTCTAGCGACAGATGCGAGAGGCTATGGTCTTTAGTCTCCTTGTTAGAGCAACCAACTCCCATGCGTAAGGTCGCCGGGTTCGATACCAGCTCGGAGCAGGTTGGGTGGTGTAGGACCGGCGGGGTTACATTGATGCCGTGACGCGGATGGGAGTGAGGTTTAGGGGGGTGAGTGTAACGGAGGCCAGCTAGTAACTGCTGTGCAGGTAAACCTCACTCCTCTGACCTCTAAAGGTGCTCTAGCGACAGATGCTAGAGGCCATGGTCTTTAGCCTCCTTGTTAGAGCAACCAACTCCCATGTGAAAGGTTGCCAGTTCAATACCAGCTCGGAGCGGGTTGGGTGGTTAGGACCGGCGGGGTTACACTAACATAGAAAAACCCAACTGTTGAGTTAAATAAAGTGTCATTTAAATTTAATTGCAAAAAATGTACCCAATTTTGGATTTGTTGATATTTGACCCAACATTGGGTTATGACAACCCAACATTTTGTGGAGTTTATCCAACAAGGTATTCATCACTGGGGACCAATGTTACTTTCATCAATGAAAATTAGGGTGAAAAATGTTCGCTGCCTAGAGCTAGGGACTTCACTGTGGACATCCCGAATCCCAGCTTGTGGATCTATCCCTGATCTCATCTTCTGCTTTCTCTCAATCTTCTAGAACAGGGATGGGCAAACTTGGTCCTGGAGGGCCGGTGTCTCTGCATAGTTTTGCTCCAACCCTAATCAAATACACCTGCCTGTAGCTTTCTAGTGATCTTGAAGACATTGATTAGTGTGTTCAGGTGTGTTTGATTAGTGTTGGAGCAAAACTCTGCAGGGACACCGGTGCTCCAGGATCAAGATTGCCTATCCCTGTTCTAGAACATAACTATAACTATCAATAAACATAAGTCATAAATGAGGCAAAATAACACATATTTATTCACAAAGTGTTCATTCAGATAAACTAGTAAAAAAGCAAATGTCCAAATTCACTGTAGGTTCCTCCAGGACTTCAGGCCAGGGATGGGCAAACGTCCTGGTTTGTTTGATTAGGGTTGGAGCTAAACTCTGCAGGACACCGGCCCTCCAGGACCAAGTTTGCCCATCTCTGCACCAGGCATTCGGTTTCCATTTTCCCCCATTGCACTTCTGCCTGCAACTCTCACCAAACACATCTGAACCAATTATTCAGGAGCAAATTAAATAATTACATATTAAATAAATTAAATAAAGTGAGTTACAGTAATCCAGTCTAGATGTAACAAGTGCATGAATAACAACTTATGTGTCCTTCCTTGAGAGCAGATGTTTCAACTCCAATAAATCTCAAAACTAGCTCTAAAAACAGCACTAAACTGTTTATCAAACAATAAAGAAGAGTCATAAATCACTACAAGGTTTTTGATTTGTAGTAAGTACTAGAATCATCCTGGAGCTACATATTCATTCATTTTCCTTCAGCTTAGTCCCTTTATTCATCAGGGGTTACTACAGCGGAATGAATCGCCAACTTATCCAGCATATGTTTTACACAGTGGATGCCTTTCCAGCTGCAACCCAACATTGGGAAACATCCATACACATCTCATTTACACTCATACACTACAGCCAATTTAGTTTATTCAATTCACCTACAGTGCATGTGTTTGGACTGTGGGGGAAACTGGAGCACCAGAAGGAAACCCATGCGAACACGGGGAGAACATGCAAACTCTACAGAGAAATGCCAACTGATCCAGCCAGGACTCGAACCAGTGACCTTATTGCTGTGAGGCGACAGTGCTAACCACTGAGCTGGAGCTACATATAATAAAACATAATCTGTGTTATAGGGCTGGGTCAGTTGGCGTTTCTGTGTGGAGTTTGCATGTTCTCCCTGCGTTTGCGTGGGTTTCCTCTGGGTGCTCCGGTTTCCCCCACAGTCCAAAGACATGCAGTACAGGTGAATTGGGTAGGCTAAATTGTCCATAGTGTATGAGTGTGAATGTGTGTGTGGAAGTTCCCAGAGATGGGTTGCGGCTGGAAGGGCATCCGCTGCGTAAAATCGTGCTGGATAAGTTGGCGGTTCATTCCGCTGTGGCGACCCCGCAAGGGACAAAGCCGACAAGAAAATGAATGAATGAATGAATCTGTGTTATATATTTTCCGCAGGACTTGCCAACGTGATCACCTTTGCATACCTGGGCCGTGTGCATATGTCGCTGTACACCATCGGTTGCACTGTGTCTGCAGCCAGCACTCTGCAGATCCCGCATCTTCTCCAGATGTGTATGGACTTCCTGATGGCCGAGCTGAACACACACACCTGTGTGTACGTGTGGAACATCGGTGCTGCGTACGGCCTGATGCCCGTCCGAGATGCTGCCCGGCGCTACATCTTGGAGAATTTTGCCCAGTTTTCTGAAACAACCCAATTCAACCAACTTACCTTTGAGCAGATCACAGCTTTCCTGCAGGACGACAACCTTATTCTTCCCTCAGAGGTCTCCACCTTTCAGGTCAGTGTAAGGAGAGATGGAAAGAAGAGCACAAAAAATTAGGACCGAGGTAGTAGGCAATTTTGGTCCTGTAGAGACACACTTTTGATCCACACTTAAAGAGACGGTTCATACAAAAATGAAACTTCTGCCATCATTAACTCATCCTCCACTTGCTCCAAAACTATTTGAATTTTTGGTCCCACTTTATATTAGGTGTACTTGCATCAAAAAATAAACACCATGTACTTAATGTGTTCATAATGTATTGCAGAACACTTGAGGTGGGATATGGGTAGGGTTAGGGACAGGTTTGGAGGTGTAGATAGGTTTAAGCGTGGGTTAAGGTGTAAGGTATGGTCAACAGTGTAATTATAGAAATCAATTACAGATGTATTTCCATGCAGGTATTTAATCAGTTATAAGTACAATGTAAAAAATATTTACACAATAAGTAATGATTAATTTTACTGTAAGTGCATATTAGTTAAGGCCACCAAAAAAAAGTGGGACCAAGTTTTTTCTTCTGTTGAACATGTAAGGCTTGAAGCTTATGTAACCCCGCCAGTCCTACTCCACCCAACCTGCTCCAAGCTGGGATCGAACCGGCAACCTTATGCTCTAACAAGGAAGCTAAAGACCATGGCCTCTAGCGTCTGTCGCTAGAGCACCTTTAGAGGTCAGAGGAGTGAGGTTTACCTGCACAGCACCTACTAGCTGGCCTCCGTTACACTCACGCCCCATTCACACGAGGCTTCAGCTTCAACGCTTGACAGAGGGCGTGTCTGAAGTTGGGGCTGACGCGATCGTCATAGCAGCGTCAGCCAATGCAATTAGTCAGCAATAGACCACTGTTGGAGCTGGTGTATTTGCATACAGCGATCTGATTGGCTGACGCTTCCGTCGGCGCTTGAAAAGTTGAGCAAGTCCCAACTTCTGCAGTGAGCAACGCCTCTGAAGCGGCGCCGACGGATCCACAATGCAGTTCGGCAATGCCTGACGTCACCCATTCAAAGTGAATGGGAAGCGTTAAAGCTGACGCCCCGTGTGAATGGGGCGTCACCCCCCTAAACCTCACTCCCATCCATGTCACGGCACCAATGTAACCAATGTAACCCCAAGCTGGGATCGAACCGGCAACTTTACACGTGGGAGTCGGTTGCTCTACCACGGAGGCTAAAGACCATAGCCTCTAGCGTCTGTCGCTAGAGCACCTTTAGAGGTCAGAGGAGTGAGGTTTACCTGCACAGCACTTACTAGCTGGCCTATGTCACAGACCGAATTGAAAATAAAGCTAATTAGGCTGTAAGCTAATTACTGGTAATGTTTTACTTTTTTGTGCGTGTTAAAAAAAACTCATTTGGGTTGAGTTTTTAGGGCCTGTAATGCCGAGTTCAGACTGCATGATTTTAGCCCTGATTTTGACCCGTAAGATGTTTTGAGTAATCGCCGTCAAATGCCTGAAATCAAAGGGAAATCGGTGCTCGTGCACGCGAGTAACAATCACACAATGTCAACTATCAAAGACGCGATCTGAGAGAATCGCTGATGAGTCGCCGAGACCTGCGAGATATTTGGCGTGTTAAATATCTGGAGCTGTCTGCGATTCAAATCATGTCGTGTGAAATGAGTTTTGACTGAAAATAACATCGCCGATCACCTACTGCCAATGAGAGAGCAGCATTCACTAGCGTGGTTACCCGAGGGCAGCAGGAGGTTGGGGGAGAAGTTAAAAGCGCTCATTTTCAGTTTAATGGGACCCAAGAAACGGAGGAAAAACTAGTGTAAATTTGGCAGGAGCACTGTGTCTGTTTGACGTGTCATCTGAGCAATAAAACAACCGGATCAAAAAAGAAAGTTGAGGAGATAATTCTCTTCAAACCCAAGTAAGCAAATATGTACTTTTTCTACCCCATTGAAGGCTTCATTCTCGTTATGTAGTTAATAACAAAAGATATACTACCTGTTTTTGTTTGTGAGACGTAGTTTGGACAAAGTTGTCGGCGATTCTTCTTATTGTAAAATCATGCAATGTGAAACCCCCTGTCGCTGATCCCTCTTGCATTGTAAACAAAGCAGCGACAAAACACAAGCCCAGATAGTCGTGCAGTGTGAAAACATCTGTGACACGACTACTTTGATAATCATGCAGTCTGAACTCGGCATAAGTGTAAGATTTAAAGTGAATTAAATTATTTGGTCACAATTATAAAGTTTGCCACTTTATCAAAGATTAATTGTTATTAATTACTTATACAATTCTGATTATACAGTGTTATTTTTACATTTGATTAATGAATTTCTGTACGTCAATAACTTTAGACTTCACTGAAAATCATAAATCATAAAGCGCTGTTCATCTATTTTGTTTTATCTTTGTCCTATTGTTTTCCCTCTGTGCCTTAATTTGTTCCAAATAGACATCTTGTAAATTTATTTTCATATTGCAATATACACTCACCGGCCACTTTATTAGGTACACCTTACTAGTACCGGGTTGGACGCCCCTTTTGTCTTCAGAACTGCCTTAATCCTTTGTGGCATAGATTCATCAAGGTACTGGAAATATTCCTCAGAGATTTTGCTCCATATTGACATGATAGAATCCCACAGTTGCTGTAGATTTGTCAGCTGAACATCCATGATGTGAATCTCCTGTTCCACCACATCCAAAAGGTGCTCTATTGGATTGAGAGCTGGTGACTGTGGAGGCCATTTGAGTACAGTGAACTCATCGTCATGTTCAAGAAACCAGTCTGAGATGATTCACGCTTTATGACATGGCGCGTTATCCTGCTGGAAGTGCCACGTTCAAAGTCACTTGAATCACCTTTCTTCCCTATTCTGATGCTCGGTTTGAACTGCAGCATATTGTCTTGACCATGTCTACATGTATTGAGTTGCTGCCATATGATTGGCTGATTAGAAATTTGCGTTAAGTTATTAGGACAGGTGTACCTAATAAATTGGCCGGTGAGTATATATATAATCGCAGAAAAACAAAATATCTATCTAATATCTTTCTAATATGCCTTAGACCTTGATTTGTTCATTCATGTGATTTCCATCAAGACCAGTGTGAAATTCAGCACTTCTGTGGCTCTCTAGGACCAAACTTGTCAACCCTTGCTTAGGAAAATCCTATTTATACAATGACCTAAAAGCTAAATATGTCAGCAAACACAGCACATACTGTAAAAAGAGGGCTATGGGAATGATACAGACATGTAGAGCATGAACACTATTTATAAAAGTAGACTTAAATACTCATGCTAAATGTGGATCGCTCACTTTAACTCTTCTTGGAACCTAGATTGCAATGAAGTGGTTAGACTTTGACCCTAAGAGGCAGGAGCACGCTGCAGAACTGCTGTCCCACGTGCGATTTGAGACCATCCCGGCTAGTGAGCTGGTTAGTGAGATCCAGCCAGTGCCACGTATGATGCTAGATCCCCAGTGTCACCGTCTTCTGGTGGATGCCATGAACTACCATTTGCTGCCATACCAGCAGAACACACTGCAGTCACGCCGAACAAAAGTCCGCGGGAGCCAGACTGCTCTTCTGACCATTGGAGGACGCCCTTCGCTCACTGAGCGTGCTCTAAGCCGAGAGGTACATACACTACCTGACAAAAGTCTTGTCGCCTATGCAAGTTTAGGAATAACAAATAATAACTTGACTTCTAGTTGATCATTTGGTATCAGAAGTGGCTGATATGAAAGGTAAAGGCCTCTAGATTACGTTTATTTTACCCAAATAAAATATGATCATGCTTTGATCTGGAATGGCAAAGAAAGCGTTCTTGCAGGACTCAAGATTCTTTGCATTCATCTTCAATGCCTCCTCCATCTTACCCCAGACATGCTCAATAATGTTCATCTCTGGTGACTGGGCTGGCCAATCCTGGAGCACCTTCACCTTCTTTTGCTTTCAGGAACTTTGATGTGGAGGCTTAAGTATGAGAAGGAGCGCTATCCTGCTGAAGAATTTGCCCTCTCCTGTGGTTTGTAATGTAATGAGCAGCACAAATGTCTTGATACCTCAGGCTGTTGATGTTGCCATCCACTCTGCAGATCTCTCATACACCCCCATACTGAATGTAACCCCAAACCATGATTTTTCCTTCACCAAACTTGACTGGTTTCTGTGAGAATCTTGGGTCCATGCAGGTTCCAGTAGGTCTTCTGCAGTATTTGTGATGATTGGGATGCAGCTCCACAGATGATTCATCAGAAAAATCTACCTTCTGCCAATTTTCCAAATGATCAACTAGAAGTCAAGTTATTATTTGTTGCTCTTACAACTAGATTGACGACAAGCCTTTGGTCAGGTAAATTTCAAACATTTTACAGATTCATGTCTATTCTACTTCTGGATGTTTACCTTCATAATGGTTCAACACAACAGCCAAGATGTTTCTACTATTCCTGAATACCTTGGCTTGGTGGTTTTAGTTTAATGAGAATAAAGAGCTAAACTCTTCAAGAAGCTGGCTCTCCACACTGTAAAAATATCCGTGTTTTGTGATACACAAGTGTTTTCCATTTATTTACGGTTGTGAATTGCATTATGGGATGTTGATCTCTGCTCTGTTGACTTTTTTGATGTTGAAAACTCAACTCTACAGTTTAACAAAGTAACTTTTATTATTGACATTTTAGTAGTTTGAAATGATATTATATTTAGAGACATAAGTCTGTAAAATAACAGAAAATGTACTAGGTGTTTATTACAAAGTGTTTGTAGCGTAATATACAACACCAACCCAGACAACACTGTATATCACTTTAAACTACAGTATTAAATCTTTAAACTATAAACTATTTCAAGGTTAAAAGTTGTTGTAAGACAGATCATGATTCCATAATGCAATTCAAAAGCATGAATAAACTGGAAAAATTCAACAAAAACATATGAAAAACTGCAAATTTACTGATATTTTGTACAGTGCAGGAATAAGACGGGATTTCCTGCTTTGCATTTAAAGGAACACTCCACTTATTTTAAATTAGTCTCATTTTTTAACTCCCCTTACAGTTAAACAGATCAGTGTTGAAATTTTTGAATCCATTCAGCTATTATCTGGGTCTGGTTTGAGCCCTTTTAGCTTAGCATACATCACTGAATCAGATTAGACCAGGGGTGTCCAAACTCAGTCCTCGAGGGCCGATGTCCTGCTGAGTTTAGCTCCAACTTGCTTCAACACACCTGGCAGGAAGTTTCTTGTATATCTAGTAAGAGCTGGATTAGCTGGTTCAGGTGTGTTTGATTAGAGTTGGAGCTAAACTCTCCAGGACACCGGCCCTCCAGGACTGAGTTTGGACACCCCTGGATTAGACCATTAGCATCTAGCTTAAAAATGACCAAAGAGTTTAGATAAATTTCCTATTTAAAGCTTGACTCATTTGTAGTTAAGTTGTGTACTCAAACTGAAGGAAAATTAAAAGTTTATATTTTCAAGGCTGATATGGAAGTATTCTCTCATAATTAACAATTAACCGGGCGACACGGTGGCTTAGTGGTAAGCACTGTCACCTCACAACAAGAAGGTTGCTGCTTCGAGTCCCGGCTGGGTCAGTTGGCATTTCTGTGTGGAGTTTGCATGTTCTCCTCATGTTGGCGTGGGTTTTCTCTGGGTGCTCCGGTTTCCCCCACAGTCCAAACACATGCGCTATAGGGGAATTGAATAAACTAAATTGGCCTTAGTGTATGAGTGTGTGTGTGTGTATGAATGAGTGTGTATGGGTGTTTCCCAGTACTGGGTTGCAGCTGGAAGGGTATCCGCTGTGTAAAACATATGCTAGATAAGTTGCCGGTTGATTCCGCCGTGGCGACCCCTAACGAATAAAGGAACTAAGCCGAAGGGAAATGAATGTATGCACAATTAACCGTACCCTGGCTGCAGTAGGCGCGATATTACACAGCGCTTGAAAATCTTGCAACTATAGAGACATTTGTGAGACCATTCAGAACTATTTTCAGGTGTGCGTAATATGTAATATAGCGGCGTAAAAAAGTTACTTGATTATTCCACCAAAATGAGAGTATAGTTGCTAGACAAATCAGCCCAGATAATAGCAATGTTTTATTTTCCGTCTGTCTTAGTACACAATGTGACTACAGAAGTGTCAAGCTTTAAATAGAAACATTATCAAAACGCTTTGGTCATTTTGAGTGAGATGCTAATAGTCTAATCCAACTCAATGATCTATGCTAAGCTAAGCTAAAATGTTTTCGCCAGACCCACAGATTGGCTGAATAGATTCAAAAACAATACAACTCACCCGTTTAACTTTTGGGAAGTTGTGAAATTAGCCTATTTTCACTTAAAGTGGAGTGTTCCTTTAAGAAAATACATTTTTGATTTGCTAACTTGCCTGTTTTCTAATGGCAGGTTCTGTGGAGGGATCCTCGAGAGGGAACCGCTACATGGCGCCATCTTACTCAACTTCCAGCAAAGAGTTTCAACCAGTGTGTGGCCGTGATGGACGGATTCCTGTATGTAGCAGGAGGAGAAGATCAAAACGATGCCCGAAACCAGGCTAAACATGCCGTTGGTACCCTTAGCAGGTATTACAAATAACGCTGTCAACAAGAGATAAAACGAGTAATCCAGTCCTGTTTCTGCAAGGCCACATTCATCCAAGCAAGCATTTTTGTGTTTAAGAGACATTTGTTAGACATCTTGGCTAAAACAAACTTGGCTAAATTTGAGCTGTGAGTGAAAATCTAATAGAAATCTAACAATAATCCAAAAATAGACCGGAATAAATAAATATTTTTGGCTATTGTTAAAGATCTAATAGATTTTTACTTACTGCCTTAATTTAGCTTAGTTTAAGCCATGACGTCTAATAGATGTCTATCTTGTTTCAACCAAAAAATCTAGGTTTAGACATCTATTTAACACAAAATTGTGTGGTGGGCCGAAGACCTTTCCCCAAACCAGATTAAACGCACTTAAACCTGCAGGCAAACATGAACCTGGACCACAAAACCAGTCATAAGTGTGTTTTTTACTGATATGTACAGTATAAATCACCTGAAAGCAAAGTAATTGTTTGTTAGCATAGGACAATATTTGGTCGAGAGAAACACACTTGGCTAAATTTGCGCTGTGTGTGAAAATCTAATAGAGATCTTACAATAATCCCAAAACAGTGATCAAATAGACAGGAATGAATGACTATTTTTGGCTATTGTTAGACATCCAATAGATTTTCACTTACTGCCTTAAATTTAGCTTAGTTTTAGCCATGTTGTCTAATAGATGTCTATCTTGTTTTAACCAAGAAATCTAGGTTTAGACATCTATTAAACACAAAATTGTATGGTGAGCCTAAGAGGTTTCCCCAAAACAAGATTAAACAAACATAAACCTCAAGGCAGATGTGAACCTGGACCACAAATCTAGCCATAAGTGTCAATTTTTACCTGAAAGCTAAGTAAATACGTTTTCCATTGATGTGTGGTTTGTGAGCATAGCACAATATTTGGTCGAGATACAAATATTTGAAAATCTGAAATCTGAGGGTTCAAAAAAAAAATTAAAATATTAGGAAAATTGTCTTTACAGTTGTCCAGATTAGGAGTTTAGCAATGCATTTGGCGAAGCAGTGGTGCAGTAGGTAGTGCTGTCGCCTCACAGCAAGAAGGTCTCTGGTTCGAGCCTCTGCTAGGTCAGTTGGCGTTTCTGTGTGGAGTTTGCATGTTCTCCCTGCGTTCGCGTGGGTTTCCTCCGGGTGCTCCGGTTTCCCCCACAGTCCAAAGACATGCGGTACAGGTGAATTGGGTTGGCTAAATTGTCAGTAGTGTATGAGTGTGAATGAGTGTGTGTGGATGTTTTCCAGAGATGGGTTGCAGATGGAAGGGCATCTGCGGCGTAAAAACATGTGCTGGATAAGTTGGCGGTTCATTCCGCTGTGGCGACCCCGGATTAATAAAGGGACTAAGCAAAAAAAGAAAATGAATGAATGAATGAAATTGAGTTTTTATATATTTATACAGTAGTAAAATGTATTAAAAATCTATATGTGCGAATTATACTCTGACGATCAGGAGGTCAACCTTTTTCGATTAGTTAGTGTAATGCATTAGTTAGTGTCATTTATGCATTTATGGTTAATTATTCATTCATTCATTTTCTTTTCGGCTTAGTCCCTTTATTATTCTGGGGTCACCACAGCGGAACGAACCGCCAACTTATCCAGCATGTGTTTTACGCAGCGGATGCCCTTCCATCTGCAACCCATCTCTGGGAAACAACCACACACACTGATTCACACTCATATACTACGAACAATTTTAGCTTACCCAATTCACCTAGACTGCATGTCTTTGGACTGTGAGGGAAACCGGAGCACCCGGAGGAAACCCACGCGAGCGCAGGGAGAACTTGCCAACTCCACACAGAAACGCCAACTGACCCAGCCGAGGCTCGAATCTGCGACCCAGCGACCTTCTTGCTGTGAGGCGACAGCACATGGTTAATTAGATCTAGTTTATTATTACAACATATTTAAGTTTTCAGTTTTTTGAGGGATATTTATTGTATTCTGACCAACAGTATCCTCTAAATAAGCAATAAGTTTTAATACTGCATTAGTTAATTCGATTTTAATGTAATGTTCTCTATTTATTTCGAAATACTAGGAAATTACCCATGGCAACTTTAATGTAATATGGTTAGGTATATTTATCTTCGGCCCAAGGCTCGCGATGATATTTGGTTTTTGACCCTTCATACGAAAAAGTTTGGGCACCCCTGGTCTACAAAACAAACCATCGTTATACAATGACTTGCCTAATTACCATAACTTGCTTAATTAACATAGTTAAGCCTTTAAATGTCACTTTAAGCTGAACACTAGCATCTTGAAAAATATCTAGTCTAATATTATTTACTGTCATCATGGCAAAGATAAAATAAATCAGTTATTAGAAATGAGTTATTAAAAGTATTATGTTTAGAAATGTGTTGAGAAAATCTTTCCATTTAACAGAAATTGTGGAAAAAATATACATGAGGGTAATAATTCTGACTTCAACTGTATGTTGGTGCACATAAACCCTTCAGAAAGGCAGAACACTTCACATCCAATATAACACGTCTATTATAAATTGTATCGATATTAGACTTTTTGCTACTTTTACAGTGTGCAAAATAGGTTTTGTTTTCATATTTGTAGTCAAAATTACTAGCTTTCAGACATTACAGAGCAAGGAATTTTTCACAGTAATTCCTATTATATTTTTTCTTCTGGAGAAAGTCTTATTTGTTTTATTTTGGCTAGAATAAAAGCAGTTTTTAATTTTTTTAAAACTTTTTAAGCTCAATATTATTAGCCCTTATTTTATCGATTGTCTACAGCAGTGATGCCCAAACTTGGGCCAAAGTTGGCCCATGGTAACCATTGATTTGGCCCGCCATCCCTCTGAGAAGAGAGGAAGAATGATGGGGATGCTTCGAAACTGTCAATTCAAATTTAATATAACTCTTTATTTGTTTTATTGTTAAAAGCTAACTGAAATTAAATTATTCAATGAAACTGCGTGAATTATTTTTTGTTATATTTTTATTGATTTTGTTTAAATACACATACTGTTACCCAATGCAGAGACTTTAGTGAGCAAATCAAGTCAAAGGCAGATTCTGCTTGATTAGTGTATTCAGTATTGCACTCCAGTGTGTTATAAATGTGATTGTTATTTATGGCAATAAGTTATAATACTTCATTAGTTAATACGATTTTAATGTCATGTTCTCTATTTATTTCGAAATACTAGGAAATTACCCATGGCAACTTTAATGTAATATGGTTTGGTATATTTATCTTCGGCCCACGGCTCGCGATGATATTTGGTTTTTGACCCTTCATACGAAAAAGTTTGGGCACAACTGGTCTACAAAACAAACCATCGTTATACAATGACTTGCCTAATTACCATAACTTGCTTAATTAACCTAGTTAAGCCTTTAAATATATAGATATAGAAGTGTCTTGAAAAATATCTAGTCTAATATTATTTACTGTCATCATGACAAAGATAAAATAAATCAGTTATTAGAAATGAGTTATTAAAAGTATTATGTTTAGAAATGTGTTGAGAAAATCTTTCTATTTAACAGAAATTGTGTAAAAAATATACATGAGGGTAATAATTCTGACTTCAACTGTATGTTGGTGCACATAAACCCTTCAGAAAGGCAGAACACTTCACATCCAATATAACACGTCTATTATAAATTGTATCGATATTAGACTTTTTGCTACTTTTGAGTGTGCAAAATAAGAAATTAAGGTTTTGTTTTCATATTTGTAGTCAAAATTACTAGCTTTCAGACATTACAGAGCAAGGAATTTTTCACAGTAATTCCTATTATATTTTTTCTTCTGGAGAAAGTCTTATTTGTTTTATTTTGGCTAGAATAAAAGCAGTTTTTTATTTTTTTAAAAACTTTTTAAGCTCAATATTATTAGCCCTTTTTTTTCCGATTGTCTACAGCAGTGATGCCCAAACTAGGACCAAAGTTGGCCCATGGTAACCATTGATTTGGCCCGCCATCCCTCTGAGAAGAGAGGAAGAATGATGGGGATGTTTTGAAATTGTCAATTCAAATTTAATATAACCCTTTGTTTGTTTTATTGTGAAAAGCTAACTGAAATTAAATTATTCAATTAAACTGCGTGAATTGTTTTTTGTTATATTTTTCTTGATTTTGTTTAAATACACATACTGTTACCCAATGCAGAGACTTTAGTGAGCAAATCAAGTCAAAGGCAGATTCTGCTTGACTAGTGTACTCAGTATTGCACTCCAGTGTGTTATAAATGTGATTGTTTTTTATGGCAATAAGTTATAATACTGCATTAGTTAATACGATTTAATGTAATGTTCTCTATTTATTCCGAAATACTAGGAAATTACCCATGGCAACTTTAATGTAATATGGTTTGGTATATTTATCTTCGGCCCACGGCTCGCGATGATATTTGGTTTTTGACCCTTCATACGAAAAAAGTTTGGGCACCCCTGGTCTACAAAACAAACCATCGTTATACAATGACTTGCCTAATTACCATAACTTGCTTAATTAACCTAGTTAAGCCTTTAAATGTCACTTTAAGCTGAATACTAGCATCTTGAAAAATATCTAGTCTAATATTATTTACTGTCATCATGACAAAGATAAAATAAATCAGTTATTAGAAATGAGTTATTAAAAGTATTATGTTTAGAAATGTGTTGAGAAAATCTTTCCATTTAACAGAAATTGTGTAAAAAATATACATGAGGGTAATAATTCTGACTTCAACTGTATGTTGGTGCACATAAACCCTTCAGAAAGGCAGAACACTTCACATCCAATATAACACGTCTATTATAAATTGTATCGATATTAGACTTTTTGCTACTTTTGACTGTGCAAAATAAGAAATTAAGGTTTTGTTTTCATATTTGTAGTCAAAATTACTAGCTTTCAGACATTACAGAGCAAGGAATTTTTCACAGTAATTCCTATTATATTTTTTCTTCTGGAGAAAGTCTTATTTGTTTTATTTTGGCTAGAATAAAAGCAGTTTTTAATTTTTTTAAAAACTTTTTAAGCTCAATATTATTAGCCCTTTTTTTATCGATTGTCTACAGCAGTGATGCCCAAACTAGGGCCAAAGTTGGCCCATGGTAACCACTGATTTGGCCCGCCATCCCTCTGAGAAGAGAGGAAGAATGATGGGGATGTTTCGAAACTGTCAATTCAAATTTAATATAACCCTTTGTTTGTTTTATTGTTAAAAGCTAACTGAAATTAAATTATTCAATTAAACTGCGTGAATTATTTTTTGTTATATTTTTATTGATTTTGTTTAAATACACATACTGTTACCCAATGCAGAGACTTTAGTGAGCAAATCAAGTCAAAGGCAGATTCTGCTTGACTAGTGTATTCAGTATTGCACTCCAGTGTGTTATAAATGTGATTGTTTTTTATGGCAATAAGTTATAATACTGCATTAGTTAATACGATTTAATGTAATGTTCTCTATTTATTTCGAAATACTAGGAAATTACCTATGGCAACTTTAATGTAATATGGTTTGGCATATTTATCTTCGGCCCACGGCTCGCGATGATATTTGGTTTTTGACCCTTTATACGAAAACGTTTGGGCACCCCTGGTCTACAAAACAAACCATCGTTATACAATGACTTGCCTAATTACCATAACTTGCTTAATTAACCTAGTTAAGCCTTTAAATGTCACTTTAAGCTGAATACTAGCATCTTGAAAAATATCTAGTCTAATATTATGTGGTCATCATGGCAAAGATAAAATAAATCAGTTATTAGAAATCAGTTATTAAAACTATTATGTTTAGAAATGTGTTGGGAAAATCTTTCCATTTAACAAAAATTGTGTAAAAAATATACATGAGGGCAATAATTCTGACTTCAACTGTATGTTGGTGCACATAAACCCTTAAGAAAGGTAGAACACTTCTCATCCAATATAACACGTCTATTATAAACTGTATATTTAGATTTTAACAGCATTTCAATTCCTTCCTCAGATACGACCCTCGCTTCAACACATGGCTACATCTGACCAGCATGCGCCAACGACGTACCCATTTCAGTTTGGTGGCCACAAATGGGCGTCTATATGCCATTGGCGGCCGCAACACCGACGGCCTCCTAGCCACCATAGAAAGCTACCAACCTTCAACCAACACATGGCAGCTCCGCACCCCAATGGACATGCCCAGATGCTGCCATTCCAGCGCGGTCCTCCCCTCAGGAGATATATTAGTGACCGGCGGCTACGTCAACTGCGCATACTCTCGCTCTGTCATCCAATACAGCATTGATAGAGATGCATGGAGCGAGAAAGGAGAGCTGGAAACACCACGCGGATGGCATTGCTCTGCGTTATTAGCAGGAAAAGTGTATGTTGTTGGTGGAAGCCAATTGGGAGCGGGAGGAGTCCGTATTGATGTGATGACCATGGAGGTTTTTTCTCCGGAGAGCCAGGAGTGGAGTCGAGCTGCTAATCTGCCAATGGGAGTCAGCACGGCTGGGATGTCCCCAATCGGGAGTCATCTGTATATACTAGGTGGATGGAATGAAGCAGAAAAGCGCTATAAGTCAGCAGTGCAGAGGTATGATCCTGGCACCGACAGCTGGGCAGCAGTGGGGGATCTACCTGAACCCATTGTTGGGGTGTCCTGCTGCGCTCTGGGTTTGCCTCCAAGACACACGTCCCGCAGACACCGAAACACCCCGTCCCATGAAGATCACAGCACTCTGACTCTGCAGAACAACACTGCATGAGAAGAAATAATAATATATAGAGAAAGACAAAAAGAAGAGAAACGGTGTAAAAATATCTGTTAATAAAGTGTTTTCTGTTTATTAATGGTTGTGAATTGCATTATGGGGTGTAAAAAATAAACTCTGCAGTTTAACAAAGTGACTTGACATTTTAGTCCTTTGAAATAATATTATGTGTAAGAAATAACATATATAGAGAAATAAGCCTGTAAAATAACAGAAAATGTACTGGTGGTTTATTACAAGGTGTTTGTAGTGTACTATACAACACCAACCCAGACAATACATGACTTTAAACTATTAAAAATAAAAAGTTAATAAAAGTCACAATAAAAGTCACTTTTTGAACTTTTGAAGGTTAAAAGTTGTTGGAAAAACAATTTAAGTCCCATAATGCAAGTCAAAAGCTTAAATAAATGGAGAAAAATAAAAGTATGAATCACAAAATAAAAAAAAACTGCTACTTTACTGATATTTTTTTAGTGTAGGGTGAAAAGAGAGAGTGATAGAGTGGAGAAATGAGAGGACGAGAAAGAGAGAAATTTGGAATTGAAATTTTGAGAGTAGAAAGTAAAGAGTAACCAGTGTTGGGGAAAGTTACTTTAGAAAGTAATGCATTACGATATTGAGTTACTCCCCATAAAGTAACTAGTTGCGTTACTTTTTATTGTAATTAATGCCAGGGACGCCGCTGGTGGGTGGGGGGTTGGGGCGGTTAGGACAATTCTAAGGGCGACTTCACGTCCATACTGGCCAGTGGCACCCCTGAGTAATGCATCACATTACTTTTGACTTAAGTAGTTGCATTACTTTGTTACTTCTTATTGTGACTAATGAATTTAGGACGATCTTAAGGGCCCATGCCGTTTTGGGGCCCCCAGAGATACTATTAGGGAGCCCCCTCTTCACTTTCGTCCGCGACTACTCCATCCCTCCCCTCTCCTTCAGTTTCGTCTGAGACCCTAACGAAATGTTGGAATAGGGCCCATAACAGCCAGCGGCGCCCTTGTGTAATGCGTTACGTTACGTTTTCTTAATTAAAAGTAACTAGTTGCGTTACTTTGTTACTTTTTATTGTAAATAATGCCAGGGGTGCTGCCGGGGGGGGGGACGATTAGGACGATTCTAAGGGCGACTCCACGTCTGTACCAACCAGTGGCGCCCCTGAGTAATGCGTTACGTTACTTTTGAGTTACTTTTCTTAAGTAACTAGTTGTGTTACTTTGTTACTTTTATTGTGACTAATGAAGTTAGGACGATTCTAAAGGCCCATACCGTTTTGGGGCCCCCAGTGAAACTATTATACCCCCCACTCCACTTTTGGTCACGACTACACGTCCCCCACCCCCAATGTTGTCATAGGGCCTGTACCGGCCAGTAGCGCCCCTGAATAATGAGTTGCGTTACTTCTGAGTTACTTTTTTTATTAAAAGCAACTAGTTGCGTTACTTTGTTAGTTTTCATTGTGATTAATGCCAAGGGCGCTCAGAGGGAAGGGGGGAGTTTGGACGATTGGGTCCATGCCGATTTGGGGCCCCCAGAGATACTATTATGGGCTCACCCCCCACTATTCACTTTCGTCTGCAACTCCACCCATCCACCCCATTCTTCACTTTCATCTGCAAATCCATGTCCCCAACACCCCCCTCCCGCACTTTCATCCGTGACTACTCAAACCCTCACCCCTCCCTCACTTTCATCCGCGACCCCTACAGAATGTTGTCATAGGGTCCGTAACGGCCAGCAGCACCCCGGAGTAATGAGTTACGTTTCTTTAAAAGTTACTTTTTCTTAAGCAAAAGTAACTAGTTGCATTGCTTTGTTATTATTTATTGTAATTAATGCCAGGGGCTGTGCTGGGGGAGTTAGACAATTCTAATGGCGACTCCACGTCCTAACCGCCCATTGGCGCCCCTGTAATGCGTTACGTTACTTTTTATTGTGACTAATGAAGTTAGGACGATTTTAAGGGCCCACTCGGTTTTCACTTTCGTCCGTGACTTCATTATAGTTTAGGATGTTATCTAACTGCATCTGTATCTAACGTCCTGAGCCCAGAGCTATACATGCTGTATACACAGAATAATTCAAATTTAATGCAATGCGTTTGCTACTTTTGTCATATTAGTGAAGTCATAGTCCATTGAGACAATCTCCTTTCCTTTTCTTCCATGCGTTCAAAATAACGAGAATACTTTCATTGCAGAAAAGTGGCTCGCATTACATTTTTAAAAAGTAACTCAAATATTATTACTTTACAAGTAATGTATTACTTTATTCGTTTACGAAAATATTACTTAACTCGTTTTGTAATGTGTTACCCCCAACACTGAGTATATCACCATTAAGGAAAAACACAAAGGTTTAGTTCACCTAAAACTGAAAATTATGCAATTTACTCATCACAAACCGTTGAGTTTCGGTCTTCTGTTGAACACTACATATAATTTGAATAAGCTCGATACCGTTAACCTCCATAGTAGATGTTTTTCTTACTATGGAAGTCAATGGTTACATCTTCAAAATATCCTATTCTTCAACAGAATAAGGAAACTCAAAGGTTAGAAATCACTTGAAGGCGAGTAAATAGTAAATGTTCATTTCCAGGTGAATTATCCCTTTAAGTCTGTTTGTTTTAGTCTTGTTCTTAAACTCCAGAGATGCATTTAGATGCACTGGGAGTTCAGAGAATAGGTACTACCTAAGGCCCTTGAATGAAGAATATGAAAGGAACATTTCACACGTGCCTCTGCAGTGTGAGGAATCTAGTGAGGTTTCTGTGGAAGGGTTTTAGAAATTGAGCCAAACAGTTCTGTTGAAAATACCATTATATAAAAAGCTTAATTCAGTAGTGCTGAATAAAGCAGCAATTGTTTATTTTTTCTCATTATTTATTTTTTATTTTAAATGTTTTTTCTCTCCACTCAAACACAATATCTGCAAATGTTACTCAGGGGTACTTAAGACTCATTATTTATACACAAAGATAAGAAATTTGTTAGAAAATGGTTTTATTGTTGCCAAATATTAAAATAATGCACCCACAAATTTAAAATGCACTCATTTGGTCACCCTCAAGCTCTCCAAACCCTCAGGAGTTTCTTTATTCTGTTGAACACACTCTTCATTTTGAAGCAAGCTGAAACCTGTAACCATTGACATTCATAGCAGGAAAAACAAATCCTACAGAAGTCAATGTTTACCGGTTTCTTCGAAACATCGCATGTTTGACAAAATAAAAGACAAACAGGTTTGGAACAAGTGCAGGGCAAATAAATGAATTTTCAGGTTTAGATGAACGGGCCCTTTAACTCATGGTCTATAAACCGACTAACGGTAAAAGTGTAATTTCCCATTTAAACCCATTGATGTTTTTGTTTTAAAGTGACCGTAACGATCTCAATAACAGGTCTTTATGTAGTTGTTACAATGATCACCTGTAACAGATAAAACATGATCTCTGAAAACAAAGATGTCAGTTTCCGAATGCACAGCCAAGAGGAAATTCAAGTGTAAGAGAAAAACAGCCTGGAGTGAATCTGCTATGAGATCTCTAGGATTTAAATAAAGCTAAATTGATTAAAACCGAATATGCCTCTTACATCTGTTCTTCTCTTTTTCTTTAAAGTGTTCCAATACAAAGCATTACACCAACCAACCTTAAACTTGTAAAAGACTTCACACCATACACACAAAAAATAAAGGACTGAACCAAGGATATCAAGAAGGGATTAACTATAATTTGCACCCTGTAAGTGTCCAGCTGGTATTTTAGTTTTAAATTGTATTAAGTTTAACAAGTTTCATATATTCTCCATTGATCAGACAGCCGAAGAGAAGCGCAACACCGCTATAATCAAATGAAGACACATGCACATGATGTTTGGGATTTTGTTTCTTTTTATTTTTTTTGATACAAATTCAAAAAATGGTGGTCCTTTACTTGCCAGGGAGGATGATGCCGTCATACTGAAAGACAAGAAAAAAAAAAAGTGTTCAGGTAAATTCAGTTTAACTGCTTGAAAAACACTAAACACTATTGTTGATTGCACTAGAACGTGAACAAATATCAAAACTGTCTTCAATAAACTAAAGATAAATTGTTCAAATAAACACACAACACTTTAACAACTGAAAAATTCTGCCCAGCATTAACACTGGCCATCATAATAATAATAATAATAATAATAATAATAATAATAATAATAAAAGAAAATGTCTGTAGATGGATGGGAAGGTACATCTACATGACATGTATGACATTAGCAGCAGCAAAAAGATTTGGGGAGAAACACATACGAGCGGTAGCTAGCTTTAAAATGACATTCTGGTTTAAACAATTTAATTAAATGTAAAGATCCAACCCCAATTAGACACACCTGAAGCAGCTAATCAAGCTCTTTCTAGGTATACCAGAAACTTTCAGTCAGGTGTGTTGAAGGAAGTTGGAGCTAAACTCCGCAAAACACAATTTTTTGCCTAATATAATAGGACAATATGGAAGCAAAGTTGGAGGGGGAGACAGATTAACGTGATTGGGAAAGGTCTCAGGGTGGCAGCGCACTGCCTACTGATGTGATCAGGCATTTCCACACACCTTCTGCTGGAACCAGCGCATGGCCTCCTCCTTGCGGATGCGGTGTTTAGCGCCGATGCGGCCCGTCTTCCTCTTCTTGTCAGCAATGCTGAACCCAGGTCTGCCAAGAACCTACAGTAAACAAATGAGGGGATAGTTGACAAGTGAAAAGTCTGATCTTCCCAAACTTCACTTGTTCCAAAACTATAGGGGTTTCTTCTGCTGAACAAAACTTATGATCACTTGAATGATGACGACCAGTTAACAGCACACACTAGTGATGTGCATTATATTCACAGGGGCTGTAGATAATCTGCAGCTCAGCCAATCAAAAGGGAACTACATTCTGTAAAATACGAATGCATTTTAAACACATTTTTGTTCCAGCAGACAGACACCAATATGGACTAATATTAGACTATATTATAAAAAATATATATAATAATAATCAAGGTTTCCGCTACATTCATTCTTCCATGGCGGGGCACCACACCAAAATTCATCCCACCACAGCTACATTACAGCTTCACATTCAAAACATTTAGTCGTGTTTTTTTATAGCGGGTTATAAATCGCACCAAAACGCATTAAAAGGTAAGTGAATTATAACAGCGCAAACTTTTCTGTAACCGTAGTAGTGCTGTGCGCTATTTGTTTAACCCTTTAAGGTGACATGCTGACTGACAGGTGCTTGATGCTTTCAGTTAAGTACACGGCGTAGCTTTCAGTTAAGATGAAAAGTTTCCATAAGTATACTTTATTGATCAAGGTCTATGGCTCTGCATACAATGACTATCTTGCTAGAGTTTATAGCAGTTTCACTTTACTTCAGGACGCATTAATGTCGCAAAACACACAAAAACGCACTTCAGCAGCATTTATTTGAGCTCACAAGCAGATCTGCACTTGAGCGTGTAAATTTGAGGGCGTGTAAGATGTTTTGTGCACAAACAGAGGAAATCGGCGCGCAAGCAAAGGGATTCGCATGCTCATATTACATGAATGCTGGCAGATCTGTGTAAAAAAGACCTGCCGCCACAGCTGGGAAAAATCCTAGAGGAAACACTGATAATAATAATAATGATAATAATAATAATAATAATAATAATAATAATATTGCCTCAGGGATGGACATTTTCCATTAAGCAGAAATGGAAATGAAAATAAAAATAAATAAAGTCAGCAGGAAAAGTAGTTTGGGAGCGTTAGCAAAGTGAACAGATTAGTCTATTGCTTGGGCTGAACATAATTTGTTACAATGATGGCAACAAGAATGTTGTCATTAAACTCTGGAGTAATAAATCCTGTGTTCATTTTATTGAATTGAAGGTTAATCCACGCAAAACCAAACTTCTGTAAATTCATTAAAAAAAATTTATGAAAAATATACTGATCGTAACTTTTTTTTAAAAAATTTATCATAGGGGTGTGCACTGCGGAGATTGGCTCTTCCTCAAGTAAACTCACTGTTCCCTGCTATAGTATTCAAACATTCCTCAACATTTGCTCAAAAGAAACTCAAGCTTGAAACATCTACAGGTTTAGCAAATTGTTATTTTTGGGTAAAATATTCAATTAATAATATATAATACAAATAATATTTATATTCATAACTCCACAATAACCTTGCATGTTAAATGTGGTACAAAAAAAAAAGTGAACAGTCACATCCCTCAGAGAATACAAAACTATTCCACATTAAATTATCAATTCAACAACCAGATTACTAAAATAAACTGCTTAATCAAATTAGCACCAGCTACAAATCAAATTCTTTAGTTTTAAAGTGGAAAAAACTGAAAATGTAGAGCAAAATATAAAAAATATCTTTGGAAAACAAAACCTTTCTGCACCTGTAATGTAAAAAGGTGTTACTTTTTGGGTCCATAAGTGACATTTAAACGCTACTCACCACGTAAAAGTCCAATCCGTAGATTCCAATGCTTGGGTCGTACTTGATGCCCAAATCGATGTGTTCCTGGATACCAAAGCCAAAGTTTCCGGTGTCTGAGAAATTGTTCTTTCTCAACTCGTACTCGCGCACCTGGAGGAAAAAAAAAAAAAAAAAAAATTCATAAAACATTTAAAAGCAAACTATAGACCATCCATAAGCAATGAATGTGACATAGAATTTCAAGTTTTTATATTATGAGGGGAAATAGTCAGCTGAGAAACACGCAATTTTATGTGGGGAAATAAAAAAAAAAAAAAAGGTTCATGTGTGAAGTTTGGAATGATTTTCCCCTTCTTAGTTTGGTCCAAGTGGATTGAATATGTAAAGCCATTATGGACGGATTTTAACTTGTGGAGTTGTGATCTTTGTGAACAGACTTTCACCCAGTCTCTACCATAGACCAAGAACAAATGTAACATTTAATACGGAATTTAATTTACTAAGAACAGATTACAACTCACTCAAATTGTTAAAATGATAAATGTTATTAATATTGAATTCATTTTTTTTTCTTTGTTAAAATTTGCAAACAAAATCTCACAATATCAACACATGCTTTAATTTTATTAGATGTAACCTTTCAATCTCCTCACCATAATATTGTTTAAAAAAAATGGCAGAGAAAATCATCTACATTAGCCTTTTTATAAAAGAAATGCAAGATGCAAAGTCAAAACTAAACTTTATATCTTGAAATTAGAACGCTTGTGCAGAACTTCAACACATCAAATTAAAATAGATTTCTAACAATTGCAAAACACAAGCGTCCCCATTCTGTGAGATATTTCAGAACTGCCACAAATGAATTTTTTTCTCTTCATTTTAAGCATTCATTGTCCTGTCCATTACATCTCCAAATGTTTCCATCTCACCTTCAATCCCTTCTCCAGGATTTCCTCAGCTTTGGCTCCTCGAACAGTGCAGTGGACTGCAATCTTTTCATTTCTACGGATACCAAAGGATCGCACAGTGTAGCGGGCTGGAGGAAGAACACATTTAATTAATGCGACATTTATTTTCGAGAACAACAAAAGTCACTCCACATTCACAAGATAAAGCAGGGGCATTGGGATTTCTTTGGAGTATATTGACCTTATTCTTCAATGAGAAAGTGCGCTCGTTTTTGCGATTGTTTTAAAACTTCCGATTTAGTCGCTATGGGAGAAATGACTAGGAACAATAAACGCAGAAAACAGTCAAACTACCTGCTTTACAAACAAGTGTTTGCATGACTATACAGACAAAATAGAATAATATAATAAGAAAATATCAGTTTGCAACATCAAGCAGCAAAACGAGCCGTTTTTAACGTCTAAAAATGTATGGAAGTGAATGAGACTGGAAGTCTCGAGCCAAAAAGATTCAAATGGCTGCGCCCACTCATACAGGGAGAATAGGGTGTATACACTTTAAAACGTAAAAACAAAAAAAAAACTAAATTCTTTACATTGGCTAACATGAAAAAAACATTACAGTATTTATTCATTTTAGTTAACGTCAGTTTCTCATACAGGTGGATGCTGCACGCTGGTGGTGGATGACGAGATCCCCCACCCCAAAAACATGTAAAGCGCTTTGCGTGTACAGAAAAGCGCTATATAAAAGGAATTATTATTATTATTATAAAATTGTTGTCCATTATTGCTCAAGCATAAATTTGGATGTTAATAATACATTAGCAAATGTTAAACTATGATTAATCAATGCTCTACAAACATTCAACCTAATAGAACCTTATTGTAAAGCGTGACTGAGGTTTGTCATATCGGCCAGCCTTTTCTTTATGACAAGATTACAAAGTTTATATCCAAAATGTGTGGGTTTCAAATAGCAAAAATGTATGATCAGGAACCTCCATCACTTCACATGTAGGAGAATATCCACTCACCCTTGGAGAAGACTGGAGTCTGTCCTGTCAGCTGCTCCAGCACTTTAGCAGCTCTGGTCAGTCTGTCACCGCTCTCACCCACACAGATGTTCAGGCACAGTTTGCGGATGCGCAGTTCCTTCATGGGGTTCTCCTTTTTCTCGCTCTGGTCCTGTGCAATTAAAAAACAGACAAATAATGAGCTGTCAGGATAGACCAAACTTATTCCTGGAGGTCTGGTGTTCTGTAGAGTTCAGCTCCAACAGTAAATCAAACACACTTGACTTGAACAAGCTAATCAAGGTCTTAGTAGGTAAACTTGAGGTAAATTTGGTTTAATATTCGCGCTTTCTCCTTCATATAATTTCAGAAAAGTATTCCTTGCGAAGTCTAAATAGAGAAATCATATTAGCAGCCAATGACTATCAAAGTACAACATTGTTCATGATTAATTAAATAGTGCTAATGTTATTTTTAAGTCATATTACATGCGATTTCAGACCGAATATTCTAAGTAGCATGGTAAACGATATAGGGACATTGACACTGAACAAATGTGCAAATATAAACTAACTTTAACGTCATCTCAATTGCATTAATAACACTTAAAGTCAGCAAGTTAAACTCAGACCCAATATTTAAAGTAGAATGGTAAACAATATAAATACCGTGTCACAAGTTGTCACAGTTCACAAACATACCAATGTGTTGAATATAAAACCAACTTTACTTTAAACTTTACTAATTTCGCTCAATTCTCGCTCTGGTCCAGTGCAATTTAATACATGTAATAGAGTCAGGTTAAATAATGAGCTGTCAGGATAAAACAGCCTTTACAAACCTGTACCAACGTTTAACAATTACCGCTAACAAGTACAATTAAAGACACTGCATCTCTTAACACTTACTGATGGTGTACAATCTTAAAACATCCATTAGACAAACTTTAACGAACTATTGGCTATTATTATAGTGACTTGAGTCTGAAATGAACATGCCCGGACATATCCAGCACTGTACTATCCACTAGCATACTCAATAAACTGAAATAATAAACATTAGAGAGGACATAATTGTTATTTATTCGTCCGGAATCTGTACTTTTAACAGTAAAAACATTCTAGGCTGTATTTTAAGCATGTAAATCACTTTAAATGCGTCTATGACGTGCCGTTGTGGCTCTTCGGCACATTCTAAAGCTAGCGGTAATATTAGCCTCATCCGACTATTCTGGCCATTAATATCTCCATTATTCTGTTTGTCACATCAGTAGCGATGTATAACGATGTGCTTCGTGTGTTTACTGCATAAGAACAAGCAGATGTTTAGTGATTTTAACGATACCCCGGCTTAGTCACAATTTTTGCTGTACTCACCGCCATGTTTGATCGCTTGAAGAGAACGATACACTTCCGGCGCAGACCCTTTATGCTGCGTTTTGCGTCCCGAGAACTACACTACCCAGCATTCCTCGCACATAAAGGTTGTGGTTCCGGTACATTTCATGAGACAAAAATAATCATTAAATTTATTAGACACACAGAGACATATTGTATGTACCTTCGCCACGAATTAAAACCAAATTGTAGCTAAGATTACAATTTTAGTTACTTATTTTCGTTGAATCGCGGGCGTAATGTAGTTAAGATGTAGTACATCGAGAAATAATTGTATTATTTTATTTATTAAGAAATTATTTAATCGTTCACATGAAATACAAAAAAATATTTAAAATAAGTTATGTTATAATTCACTGCGTGCATTTATTTAGTTTAAGGAAAACAAATGAAATAACGTTGAAAATAAATCTGTAAATGCTATCTAAATACCCATTGAGAGGATACTTCTGTGAGAAAAAAGAATTACTCATTTTATTTGTGTACCTTGGTAAACATGCGGAGACCATCATATTTTAGGTCTTACATTTGGTCCATAATGCTCAAATTACAAGTTTCTTAAATTGATTAACATTGCAATGATAATCTGAACATTTATTTGCACAGTTTACAGTGACTTTATTTATGTTGCACTTTTGTGTAACTCGGTGAACACATATGTGACATACTTATGTGAACAATGGTTCGAGCCCCGGCTGGGTCAGTTGTCGTTTCTTTGTGGAGTTTGCATGTTCTCCCTGTGTTGGCGTGGGTTTGCTCCGGATTCCCCCACAGTCCAAACACATGCGGTATAGATGCAGGCCAGGATTAAGAATTCAGAGGCCCCTGGGCACAATGTCTTGTAGCCCCCCTACCTGGCCGCACCCCTATAGTTAAATTAAAAAAAATAAGATTAATATCACATTTTTTAATAAAATTAATCTATAATGTATTGCCCGCATTTTTAAAATAAATGATATACAGTACATATATTTTTAGTCTACAAAGATTTAACTTATTTTTAAAGCATTTAAAGCACACTTTGAAAAATATACTAATACAACTTGTGAAAATTAAAGGATTTTAATATACTTGTTCAGGTTCACTGAAGCAGTGCTAAAATTTATATTTAAGGGTATTTTTAATGTATAACTTCTACAAACTTATAATGCATATGATTTGCATATAACACATCTCCAATCCAGCTCAGTTTTATGAATCTGTGTCTTCCATAATACACACACTTATTAATGATTCCTACTTGTCTTCCTCGTGATGAAGAGTAGGCAAAATCTGATATGTAGTGGGGAAAAAAGAAGAACGTGTTCATCAGACGCTGGATTCGAACCGGGTTCATGATCGATCGTGTCAAAACATGTTGCCATGCGCTTTACGAGCTACACCACTCACGCTGCTGCATTCTGCTCTCTTTAGTTATGATGTCTCTCAAATGGTGATATGCGGGAATCCTTCAACTAGCTCATTCCAACGAGGTGCGCTATTTGCACTTAGCCTAAATAGACACTACAAGATCGGTTGTTCAATATGATGTTCAATAAGATGTACTTGTGTTTACTAACTGTTTATTCAGTTAAACATGAATGTTGAACTGCAGGACTACATAAGCTCCAAACTGCGATTTTTGATGATCTTAATCCAACTAAAGTCATCACTGAACTAAACAGAAATGGAATTAAGATGTGGAGTATGCAGATATTAGTGGCATTATTGAAGTAAACACCACAATCAAACTATTATCGTCATGTAGGACTTTTCACCATATTTTCCGACAAGATCCACACACACGGCTGTCGGTAAAGGACCATGCGCACACACACATCGCGAAATGCGGAAGTGTTTTTCTTTCCATTCGGCGTGCTTTATTAAATTCCACAACACTCTCACCAGTCCTTACTCCTTATTTGCGTCTAATACCATTGTCACGGGGGCATGAATGAAATGTTCATGAGTGAATGTGGAACTGCCGAACTGCAGTTAAAGTCACCCAAAACTACAGGAAACTCTTACATGAAAGCACTTCACGTAAACACCTTAATTATATTATAATTAATATTATAATGTAAGCGTAGTCAGTAGTGTCTTCAAAGTGAAAGATCTAGAAGGGCATCCTGCTGATTTGATTCAGAAGGGCACTTTTTTTGTCAGACGGCTCACCGGTTTGACTTTCATTCACCGTCATTCATTTTAAAAAGCACCCGCTCCATTTTATTTGTAGATTTTACTGGAACGCATAAACTCTACAGGTGCCTGATAGTTAGATGTGGAGCTAACGTTAATCAGATTCACTCTAGTGAACTGCATCCATGTTAGCACGTCACGTTTGATGTGGTCATTTCACAGTAGGAATACACAGGTTCGAAGACTCGTTCTCGCCACCTACAGTGCAATTCGGCCAGGTATACATCCGCACTAAAATATCAAGGTGAAAGTCATCATAGCTTGCGTAGAATAGACCCAGCTCCCAACCCAACTTTGAGAATAGATTACGGCGATTTTTTTTTTAAATCGCCCAATAAGAGTCTCGCGTTACTAGTAAACACATAGTAAACTAGTAACTAGTAAAAACATATGCTGGATAAGTTTGCGGTTCATTCTGCTGTGGCGACCCCTGATTAATAAAGGGACTAAGCCCAAAAGAAAATGAATGAATGAATGAATATATGAACAAAGGAAACAAGCACACAGTTTATACCTTTTATCCTTCAGTTTTATTCTCCAGAATATGGAGATGATGTTGTTCAAATTGATTAAGATGATATTTTAACAGTTATTTCCACAGTTTGGAAATAAAAAAACGTTTACAGACACTGGTTTTGACTGTATAAAACACACACACACACACACACACACACACAATAATTTAGGAATATGACATAAATGTATAATCTTTTGCATAAATCAAATTTAAATAAAGATTTAAAGTGATAATTGCATTGCGCAATACTTACTTTTCCAAATATGTAGAAGAATATATCAGGGATTTCAAACTCAATTCCTGGAGGGCCGCAGCCGTGCACAGCTTAATTAAACACACCTGATCAAACTAATTGAGTCCTTCAGGCTTGTTTGAAACCTACCAGTAAGTGTGTTGAAGCAGGGTTGGAACTAAACTGTGCAATGTTCCCCTAAGGAATTGAGTTTGACATCCCTGCTCTATATGGATTATATATAATCTAAATGCAGTGCTCAGCATGGAGCACACCCTAATTTGAAAATGAATATTTTTTTTCTTTTCTCAGTGAATACTGAGAATATATTTTGGTTTCTATTTGATCTATTATCTGTTTAACAAAACAGATTTATTAAACAGTCATATTTATTAAAATACAAGATTGGTCACCTGACAGCTTTTAATTCAAGAAAAGGATTGCAAAAAAAAAATATATAGCTGCAAGCAGCAATTAACGGGGTTAAAGCGTTTTAGAAGTTTAAGGTTTATCAGTTAGAAAGTCTGTAAGTAGTTTATTCAACAATAAAATATATGATTAGAGTTTATAGATTGACAAATGTTTAATTACACACTCAAATCGCCCCCTAGTGGATGATTTCTTTCAAAATTTCTACAGACCTCTAGGACCATAATATAATATAATATAAGTCCAACATGCCCACCGAGTTACATTCTGATGGTAACGGTTTAATAGGTGCTCAAATTGAATTGGCAGTCATTTTTTATTGTATGTCACTCCACTTTGAGCAAATACACTGCATGCTAAACTTCAAGTTGATCCACCTAGTGGCTAAAATGGTAATTTAAACACTGTATCGAGAATCAACAGACATTGGGGAGAGGGGAAAAAAAAACACAAGTTCAAACACATGCGCTATAGGTGAATTGAATAAACTAAATTGGCCGTAGTGTATGTGTGTGAATGCAAGAGTGAATGACTGTTAAGTGAGACTGGGTTGGGCATCCACTGCATAAAGCATATCCTGGATAAGTTGGCAGTTCATTCCGCTGTGGCGACCCCTAATGAATAAAGGGACTAAGTCAAAGAAAAATTAATGAATGAATATATATTTATATTTATGACATATCAATTTGGGTGTACAAATCTTTATACCATTAATATACATTATTTTGTTAGATTAGCTCCAGATTTGGTTTCAGTACTGAATAATTTAATGTATATGCAAATATAATATTGTCTAGCATCCTATAGTAAATATTAGTTTAAAAGAGAAATCTGTACTCATTTATACTGAGCACTGTATATAACATTTTATATCAAATGAAATTACATCAATTATTAAATAAAAATAATTAAATAAATTAGGGACCCCCTCGAAAATGAGATGATTCGTTTCAAGGGGCTATGCCTACCATTTAATATATTAAAATATGTAGATTATGTAAAAATATATTCTCATTATCATTGTAATGTGTATTTATATAGCGCATTTATTGTGTATGGCCATACACCCAAAGCGCTTCACAATCATGAGGGGGGTCTCTCCACACCACCACCAGTGTGTAGCATCCACTTGGATGATGCGACAACAGCCACAGGACAACGGCGCCAGTGCGCTCACCACACACCAGCTATTGGTGGAGTGAAGAGACAGTGATAGAGCCAATTCAGTGGATGGGGATGATTAGGAGGCCATGATGTGTAAGTGCCGATTGAGAGACTTTGGCCAGGACACCGGGGTTACACCCCTACTCTTTACGTGAAGTGCCAAGGGATTTTTTAATGACCACAGAGAGTCAGGACCTCGGTTTAACGTCTCATCCAAAAGACGGATTGCATTATTTATGTAATACACATGCAATTCCTACACACAAACAAATGACCGCTATACTATACCACACATACACATGCCTAAAAGAGGCAGAAATCCTGCAAGTGGTGCTGACAGGTGGATTTGGCTCAATCAGAGTTTCAATATCAGGAATCAGAGTTTCAACATCAGGAACAACACCAGAAGAAGGAGTGGGAACCTTTAAAACAGGGAACCCCAGATCTCTCTGCTCCCTCAAAACATGGGTCAGAAATCCTAGAGCTCGCTTGGAAAATGCAGGCGGCGAGAAAAGATTGTGTTCACGAACAAAGAAGTGGAGAAGTGAACCGTTGAGTGCGCATCGCTCAAAGTATCCAAAGAGCTTCATAAAGGAGACGGAGAGCTGGCCTGGAGACCACAGGGAATCGTGCACTCTGTCTGAAAGCACGTGGAAGAAGGCTGTTTTTCCATGATATGAACACAGAGGCTCCAGCTCTTTGGGAAACTGCTGCTTCAGTCCTTCAATCAGACACTTGAGAAGACGCAAACAAACTTTCCTATAAGAGAGGAGGAGGAATATTATTAGAGGAAACACTGAAGAAACAGATGAAAGAAACTCATAATGTTCTGGAACCGCTTGAGGAAGAGTAAATAAAGAATAAATATTCATTTTTGGGTGAACTGACCCTTAAACATAATACAAGTTCATAATATCATGCACTCTCAGAAACAAAGGTATAAAAGCTGTCACTAGAGCGGTACCTTTTCCTATATTGTATAGTTTTATTTAATACCATGTCAGCAACAACTATTTTCATGGCAAAGACAATTTGTTAAAGGGCACCTAGGATGAAAATCATCTTTTGTAAGCTATTTGGACAGAATCGTGGGTAGGTATAGTGTCTATACTGTCATACTGTCATACTGGAGTGATAGAAACACAATAAGTCTCTTTTCTTAAATTTCCTGACGTTAAAATAGAATTAAAATCCCTCCCATTTTGAGGCCCACCGCAACGTGATGTAGGAGTGTGATTTCCCCGCCCACCGAATTGATTGACAGCTATGTATTAACATGTCATAGTAATTTGCTGTGCAAAAACAGTGCAAAGTTAAACGTGTGCGCTGTGTGTGTGTGTGTGTGTGTGAACTTTGTAACGACATTGTGTGTGACTCATTATTGCAGAAAGGCTTGAATTAACTCCACAACAAATACATCAAATAATCATTGGGAAAGTTCTTACTGTAGTATTTCTCACAAACGTTACGTGAGATCTGCTTCATGTCTGTCACTGTGCTGTTTATCTGACGCAGCCGAGGCGGAGATTGAAACACACTCTGACAGGTATGTGGGAACGGTGGGCGGGGAGAACTAGCATTAAAGGCACAGGCAACAAAAACAGCTACACGGTGTTCAGAGCAGTAGATTTCACTATTCTGAAAGGTCTAATAAATATTCTGATGGGTGTTTTGAGCTGAAACTTTTGAACATAAAACTATCAAGTTGTCCCCACAAAATCTCAAGAACTGTGTTGTTTCAGCTCATTTAAACTAGGTGGTTCAAACAAGCAGCAAAATAAATAAAAAAAATTACTGTATATGATAAAACTAATTCAAAAATATTTCCTGGTAATTCCTGAATGTCTCTTTACATTAGTTCCTTTTATAAAAAAGAAAAACCTTCTGCAGTCATTAAAACCAGGACAGTCCAATAAAATGTTTAACAGTAAGAGCAATTCTACATTTTGAAAATGTAGGGTGTATTTTTTACAAAGTGTGGTGCCATTCAAAAGACAAATTCTTACATAATGAGTCTTTGATACTTTATAGTAGTACCTAAAGATTGTAAGAGGTAAACTTTTGCACTTTTTATAATAACACTGTGAAACAAACTCTTAGTTACTTTGATTTTTAAAAAAGTAGTAAAACCATTGCTTTAAAAACTGGCATTTTTATGTCCTGATAAGGAAAAATTGAAATTTCATAGGGTGCCAAAAAATTTTCACACAACTGCAAACTGACACTATTCATAATTTTTCATATTTCAACTCAATCACAAAGGCGTAACAGTTTAGTATAATTATGAACCCTCTTATCTAGAATTTGTGTTGCATTTTGGTTAATTTATCCCTGAAATCAGGGGCGATTTTAGGATTTTCATTTTAGGGGGGCTCAGCTTCTTATGAGGTAAAAAATTATATATATATAAATATATATATTTATATATAAATTATAGCCTCGCCTGGGTCAGTTGGCGTTTCTGTGTGGAGTTTGCATGTTCTCCCTGCATTCACGTGGGTTTCCTCCGGGTGCTCCGGTTTCCCCCACAGTCCAAAGACATGTGGTACAGGTGAATTTTGTAGGCTAAATTGTCCGTAGTGTATGAGTGTGAATGAGTGTATGTGTGGATGTTTCCCAGAGACAGGTTGCGGCTGGAAGGGCATCCGCTGCGTAAAAACGTAAGTTGGCGGTTCATTCCGCTGTGGCAACCCCGGATTAATAAAGGAACTAAGCCAAAGAGAAAATTAATGAATATATATATATAAGCCTATTATTACATTTATAATTAGTAATTTAATAGTAATACACATAAAAATGTTTGTTTAATATGGGTTGTATACTAGTTTTTAACTGTATTACATAGACAGGGATAACTATTTGAGTTCTGAATAAGCCAAATAGGCTCAACCCATTTGTTTACTGTAGTAAAAACCACTTTCAAGTGCATTTTTTGTTTCCATATTTTAAATAAATAAGCTGCCACTTTTAAATGACATACATATATACATATATATATTAAACTTACAGGCTAATTCACATATTTCACGATCTGAATGATAATAATAAATGAAAGTATTTTAATACTAGACAACACTTGATGTTTCTATCTCTGTCAGTGAGTAATTTATCGATAAACACACACCTCGTTCTCTCGCTGTCCACGGTTGTGGTTTGCTGATCAAATGAAAAACAAAAGACGGGGAGGAGATGAATTCTGCCGTCGCTTTCTTATCAAATTTAAAGAGGACTGAGGCGATAAGGGTACAGTTTATGAGCTAATGGCAAAATTGTTAGGGGGGCTGAGTAGAAATATAGGGGGGCTACAGCCCCCCTAAAAAAGGGGCCAAGCAATGCCCATGCCTGAAATAAAGACTGTAGAAACACTTTCTTAAACTCCATGTTACAAGGACTTGTAAATGCAATATATTTTCCCTTTTTCCGCCACAGTGTTTAAATAGCAAATGCATTTGCGCCACTTTGTGGACTCATGGGTGTGCCGGTCTAGAAAATAGGTGTGTTAAGGTGCATTGTTGGTGCAATGCTATTTTGAGGAACTAAAATAGACTGTGCAATAGACCAGCTGAAAGCAGGCCTAAAGTCCAGTGCAGAGTGTGTTAGTTGTGCTTACACATTGCTTTAAACACACAGGATGTACAGCAATACAAACATTTCTTTACAAATGAAAAAGAATTAAAGAAATAAAATATTTAAAAAATGATTATTTTCTACATAAATATAAAAACCACGGCCTCCATGCCTTCCTCATCTCGGGGGGCTTTTTTAGTTTATTCATGACAACTTGCTTTTGTATATTGTTATTATTGTTAGTATTTTTTATCATATGCACATTTATATTTGTTTTATTAAAAATAAGCTTAGATTTGCCCACCTGTCAGGTTTTGGATCATATGGGGCATATCATGTTTTTTGACCACACTTCCTTATTATTGTTTATTTATTTGTTTGCTGGAAATTAGTACTGAATTTAGAAATAGTTTTGAAACAAATCTTTGTACTTAACAAACAAAATTAATCATGTATAGGCTAATGGATGTCTGTGCGTAGCCTACAACACTGTTTCCTTATCCACGAAAGAGAAAGAGAAAGTAAAGGCCGATTGGAGGAGGCTCATTCTTTATCCTTGCGCTGCAGATGGTCTGTTTTACTGTTTTCTCGCTAGTGAAGCATTCAGTTTTTCTACTTACAAGTTCCGCCATGTAAATAGCAAATGCGCTATGGCACGATCAATGCAACTGACTCTCAAAGGGAATGGGAGATGAGACTCTGATTGGTTTATTCTCAAAACACACCCATAACTAGTCCCACACAGAATCTGTGCGCGCAGAATTTAGCTGATTTCCGCAGATTTCTGCAGATTTTTAGCCCATTATTGATTCTGTTTATTTACTTGTGTAAATGTGTATAAATTTATATTTATTCAGTTTTTAAATTAATTTCAGTATAATTATTGACTAATATAAAAATGTTCATCTGATTTATTTACAATTCAGTTTGTAAAGTAATATTTTCTGTCTTTTAGTAGATATATTATACAGAAGACTTGCTTTGTTTACCAAATAAAGTGGATCTAATTGGATTTGCATTGTAAACATTAAATACAAGTTAAAAATGTATTACTTTTTAGTTCATATATTAAGGTTCTAGTTATTACACTTCCAAAATAACTTCGCATAAATCCGCAGATTTTTAACAAAATTCTGCACAGAAATAGTAAAAAATGTCTGCAGATTCCGTCTGGCCCTACCCATAACTCATTAAGAGAATAAGCTCAACCCTAGACCATTCGCCAGGGCGCAGAGCGTATTTTTCTGTCCTTAAAATAGCAAAAGTGGATTTTGACCCTTAATGCTTTAGACTTTGCGCCTAGATCGTTAAAATAGAGCCCCTATTCTTGTCTTACGCCAATTTTAAAACCTTTTTTGATACACTTAAAATGTTGACTACTATAGTCTGTCTTAGGTTATGTGTATAGTCAGCCATTTATAGTACACATAGAGCTTATTTTCCTCTCCAGTATGTTAGTATAGATTTAAAATAACTCTGACGTTCAGTCTTGAGTTCATATTTATGATTGTATTTATTTATGCAGCACCTGTCACGGTCACCAGCGAGATACAACCACTAGAGATCGCTGGTACACACACACACATTCACAAGGACTACAATTCTGCTGGTATAAGGACTACATATTCAGTCATGCCACACCCCTGAGGGAAGTCACCACTGATTGCAAACCCTCAGCTGAAGCCACTCAAGGCCTAATTCATTGCACTATAAAGTCAGCACACAAACACACAATAGTTGCTGAGTCTTGTTATCTGTTTACAGTGACACCACAACGCGTTATTCTTTGTCTAGTTTGCCTGGTTTTGATCTTTGCCACGTTTGTCTGTTCATCCTGTCTGCTGCCTGCCTTTGACCATTTGCCTGTTATATTGACTACGACTCTGGATTGCCCTCATACATATGTTTGCTCCTGTTCTGATCATTGCTTGCCTGACCATCCTGCTAATAAACCTGCATGTGGATCCGCACCCATGTTGTCAGTGTCACATCCCTTGGTTACAGCACCGTGGTCATTCGAGAGACGACATTTAATTCCACTTTATGTTGAGCAAATTGACAATAAAGCTCAAAATGACTTGATAAACATACCGACAGCACTTATTGGAAGACGTTTCACAGCATGTCTTCTTATTGCCATGATAATGCATCATCTCCTTTTCAATGTGAGAGAAAGATATCCGCCAGCTCTCTGGAAATGAGCAACTCAAATATATCAGTCATCTATGCTAAGAAAAATGAGGAATGATTGTCATGACTGAATTTGTATAATCCCAGCATACCTTTAGCATCATCACTGAGGTTTCTTCCTTTCGGTCTCTTTGGGACGAAATACACAGCCTTACTTACAAACTGGCGGCGACTTTTCTTTCCAAGCCATTGGTCTACATTGGGACCGGCCCGCGCCGCTTGTGGCCAGCCTTGTGGCACCTCAAGAGTGGGCACAATATCGACAGACATCACTTCATCTTCTTTCTCTTTGGATGTATATTCGAGGGTCACCGCTGGCGAATTGACCAGTTTTCTGCATATCGTCCAACCTTTACCTGTGAATGAACGGCAGAATTACAGTCTCAGATTTAAATGCTTATTGTGTTTAAAACTTATGAAGTGGGTTTATATGATGATGCATTGACCTGATCAAAAGTGGCACATGTGTATAATGTTACAGAAGATTTCTATTGTATTTAAATTATGGTGACAGTACTGTATAGTCGATTAACTCATAATTTGCTCCTAATTTAAAATTAATAGTTTTAGTATTGAGTGTAGTTAGGCATGTAGAATAAGATCATGCAGAATATATACTTTATAACTAATAATAAACAGTCAATATCTTAATAACAGGCAGTTAATAAGGCACCAGTTAATAGTCAGAATATTTACTTAAACTGAAGTGTTATATCAAAATATTATTTTATTCTTTATATTCATTAAAGGGTTTTTTTAAAAAAATAATAAATCATGCAAAAAAAAAATTATAATCCACAAAATATATTTACATTTTAGATTTAGTCATTAGGCAGATGCTTTGATCCAAAGCAACTAACAAATGAAGGTAAAAAAAGTACTGAACTGTAAACATCCATGTAAAATTCAGTCATTAATTTGGTCTTCAATATTTTTAACACTGATTAAGAATAATTTCTGATAAAGATCATGTTGAAATTCAGCTTTGCATCACTGAAATATATTGACTGAATATATACAGTATATATAAATATATATATATATATACAGTTGAAGTCAGAATTATTAGCCCCCCTGAATTATTAGCCCCCCTGTTTATTTTTTTCCCCAATTTCTGTTTAACGGAGAGAAGATTTCTTCAACACATTTCTAAACATAATAGTTTTAATAACTCATTTCTAATAACTGATTTATTTTATCTTTGTCATGATGACAGTAAATAATATTTGACTAGATATTTTTCAAGACACTTCTATACAGCTTAAAGTGACATTTAAAGGCTTAACTAGGTTAATTAGGTTAACTAGGCAGGTTAGGGGAATTAGGCAAGTTATTGTATGACGATGATTTATTCTGTAGACTATCGAAAAAAATATATAGCTTAAAGGGGCTAATAATTTTGACCTTAAAATGGGTTTTAAAAAATTTCAAATTGCTTTTATTCTAGTCGAAATAAAACGAATATAAGATAAAATAAAGAGAATTTCTACAGAAGATTAAAAATGTAAAAAAGCGAAAAAAATAAAAGGGGGGCTAATAATTCTGACTTCAACTGTATTTTGACCATATAAGTGCAGCCTCAGTGAGAAGAAGTTAGTGTAAATATATTATAAGTGAACTTCTTAGTAAACAGGTCAATGAAACACACCTTGAAAATGATTGCTGATGAATTTGCGAATCAAGCGGTGCATTTCTGATCTGACTTTGGTGGCTGAGATTGTTCGTCCATCCTCCAGAAGAAAGTGCTGGATTTCTTTGCGTGTGGATTTCATGAGCTTCACTGAATAAAACAGGCCTTTATATTCTTCCAGTTCTGAAAAATCAATCCTTGGGACTTTGAGTTTCAGCATAATGTCAAACTCATTGGGTTTATAGATCTGTTGGGGGGAAAAACTTACTGTAAACATGTACAATTCAGTCATTAATTTGCTCTAAGATGCAGAAGATTGTTGCACCACACATTGTAAAACATACACCCGGTCTTATTTTTTTGTTAAATTAAATACATTTTTCTAGTCATCTCAACTTAAATCAGTCAAGCTTACTAAAACTATTACATTAAACTTTATTCATTCATTTTCCTTCGGCTTAGTCCCTTAATTTATTAGGGGTCACCACAGCGGAATGAATTGCCAACTATTCCAGCATATGTTTTACACAGCGAATGCCCTTACAACCTACTACTGGGAAACACCCCTACACAGATATTCACACACACTCATACACTACGGCCAATTTAGCTTATTCAATTCACCTACAGCACATGTGTTTGAACTGAAACCGGAGCACCCGGAGGAAACCCACGGCAACACGGGGAGAACATGCAAACCCCACACAGAAATGCCAACTGACCCAGCCAGGACTTGAACCAGCGATCTTTCTGCTGTGAGACCACAGTGCTAACCACTGAGCCACAGTGTTGCCCTGCGTTAAACTTTGTATAGCTAAAACAATTTACTTGAAACCTGATTAACGTGATAAATTAAGTTAAAGTAACATAAAAGCTTTGGGTATTGTTAAACATAAAGTTGGATTGTATTCATTTATGGACGTCACGGTGACACAGAGGGTAGCACGATCGCCTCACAGCAAGAAGGTCGCTGGTTCGAGCCTCGGCTGGGTCAGTTGGCATTTCTGTGTGGAGTTTGCATGTTCTCCCCGTGTTGACGTAGATTTCCTCTGGGTGCTCTGGTTTCCACCACAAGTCCAAACACATGCGCTATAGGTGAATTGAATAAACTAAATTGGCCGTAGTGTATGTGTGTGAATGCATAAGTGAATGACTGTTTCCAAGTGTTGGGTTGTGGCTGGAAGGGCATCCACTGCGTAAAACATATCCTGGATAAGTTGGCAGTTAATTTCACTGTGGTGACCCCTAATAAATAAGGGGATTAAGTCAAAGGAAAATGAATGAATGAATATATAATTATATTTATTTATTTATATATATTTATTTATTTATTTATAGTTTGCATGTTCTCCCTGTGTTGGTGTGGGTTTCCTCCGGATGCTCTGGTTTCCCCCCACAAGTCCAAACACATGCGCTATAGGTGAATTGGGTAAGCTAAATTGTTCTTAGTGTATGTGTGTGAATGGGAGTGTATGGGTGTTTCCCAGTGATGAGTTGCAGCTGGAAGGGTATCCGCTGCGTAAAACATATGCTGGATAAGTTGGCGGTTCATTCCGCTGTGGCGACCCCAGATTAATAAAGGGTCTAAGCCAAAAAGAAAATTAATGAATGAATTCATTTATTTATTTTATGGTAAACGGACTAAATGTAAATGGGATATTGGTTGTTATTTGCCATATAAATACATACTGGTGAAAGAATAAGCAACAACCACACTTTGGTCAATTACCAGGCCTACAAAAAAAATTGAACAAAAATATTTTGACTGAAAATCTAGACTGAACCTTTACTAAACTATACTCCTTTAAACTTTGAAATGAATTAATGAAATAATTAATTATTTGAAATTTAATTAAATTGAAAATTGTAATGAAATTAAAATTGTACATTGTTAATATGACAAACTTTTAAATAAATATTGTGATAGGGGATGGTAGCAACTGTCCCAACTCTGTCAAGCATAACTAAACTATTCTATGCGAGGTACATGCAATAGCTTTAACACTTAGCTATAACTATTTGAAGCCAAGAAAAGAGTGATTTAAATTGTACGATTTAATAATGTTCAAGGGCAACACGTTGGCTTAGTGGGTGGGTAGCACTGTCACCTCACAGCAAGAAGGTCGCTAGTTTGAGCCCCGGCTGGGTCAGTTGGCGTTTCTGTTTGGAGTTTGCATGTTCTCCCTGTGTTAGCCTGGGTGTTTTCTGAGCATTAAAAATTACCTGTTACCTCAAAGTGAGTTTTATACTGAGGGAATGGTCACATATGGCTGACTTCTTTCATATTGAAGGAGTGTCTAACTGAGAATATGTAGTAGGAATATCATCACTCTCATTCAAGGAATAAGTTTTGTTGAAATTGCCCCGTGTTTCAACCGTCCCCACTCTCCCCTAGTATTTCCTTATGGTCTACCTTCACCATCTCGTAGTAGCTGCCGCTGGTGAGCACAGAGATGTCCCTGAAGAAGGGCTGGTCTTCATTATTCTTCAGGAACTCCAGCAGACTGTCGATCAGATGATTTACTGTCCTCACGGCTTTCTGCTGGTCCAGTTTGCGCAGGCGCAGATCTCGACCTCTCTGACGGATCAAACGCTCCAACTCGACAGAAATACAAGCATCGTCTCCCGGAGTTCCAGAAGAAACTGTCGAGATGAAATGATTAACTTTATCATAACATACGCAAATACCTTCATCATTGCTGTGGTAATAACTCATGTTGAAATATGATATATTAAATAAATGCTTTACAATATAGACAAATTACCAGTTTGTAAACATTTAGGATGCGCGCGTAGCGAGGTTGCAGAAAAAAAAACAGGAGCGCTAGCATTTACAGTGAGGGAATGATCCTATGTGGTACAGAGTTTGTTGTTGTATTAGAGATTAGTTATATTGATTACATATTATATATATATTATTTACATAATGCTTTCAGCTTGTCACCCAGTGATAAGCACAGTTATTCGGCAAAATTAACGTTAAAGTGAGCGGCGTTCATCTGACAGGTCCATTTGCGATAGCACCCTCCCAATGGATATATTGGATAAGACGAAATGACCAAGCATCCAGTCCGAAATATACAACTATCTCATTGAAACTCCAAATGATTTTACAAGAGAGAAGTTAAAGGCCTACAAGTCTTTAGATGCCTACAATTGTGTTCTGTGCGGTCATGTGCAGGATATAATGTTTCATGATTACCAGATTCAAAACTTTGTAGTGCTAAAAACCGAGGTTCTGCCTAGCCAAAGACAAGGAAAGAAGACGGAGCTATATAAGGCCTGGGTAATCATCAACAAGCAAAACAACTGCATTCTGACAGCGAACAGCACCTGTACGGCAGGGTGTGTGTAAACTTACATTTCTACATTTCATTCTAAGCATTCAGTGTCCGCAGTTTAATTCACCATATTTAACTGTTTTTGCTGAAATCATTGCTGCAATCAAAAACGAGTAATGTGTCTGATTCAGCATAGCGTGAACTGATCAGAAATGAGAACTGCAGAGTCCAGCATTTTTAATTAGGTCCTCACTCCATTCAGCTCTGATGATGGCTGTTAGCCAAAGACGTCTGCGGTTGGCATTAAATGCAGTGGGGTGTACGGTAAAAGTTACGTTTTCTATTTTTAGACTTTCGATTTTTGCATCCTACCGCACAACACGACATGTTTGCTATTGCAGCCGGTCTTTTTTTGCAACCAGTATGCGCAGTTGAACCCGTGTGACGTAGATTGGTAATTCCCCTGTAGACTACCCGACTACCCATACAAAATGATGGGTTCCAATCCACACAGTCCCTTCATGTTGTCCCAAACACAAATCAATTAAGTTAACTAAGTGGATTAAACATAAAACAATTAGGCTATCAAAAATAACTTTAAGAATTGTGTTTATTCAGCTCAATTTAAATAAAAAGTTTGGAAAAGCACCAAAAATAGTCCTTATTTGAATTTCACGTGTGTGTATATAGTTCTTTTATTAATCTGGTGTCGCCACAGCGGAATGAACCGCCAACTTATCCAGCACATATTTTACGCAGCGGATGCCCTTCCAGCCGCAACCCATCTCTGGGAAACATCCACACACACTCATTCATACTCATACATTACGGACAATTTAGCCTACCAATTCGCTTGTACCGCATGTCTTTGGACTGTGGGGGAAAACGGAGCACCCGGAGGAAACCCATGCAAACACAGGGAGAACATGCAAACTCCTCACAGATACGCCAACTGACCCAGCCAAGGCTCGAACCAGCGATCTTCTTGCTGTGAGGCGACAGCACTACCTACTGCGCCACAGCGTCGCCCATATATATATATATAAAAATGTAATATGAGCAACATATTTCTTTCAACCACTTTTAATTTTGGGTGACCAACCCATTAAACCGTGCATTGTGGTGCCCAGCTATCCCAGTGTTAAGAAATAGGTCGAATTTTACATGCTTTGGACAATAACAAAAAGCAGCACAGGTTTGATATCATTTGAGGGTGAGAATGGCAAATATTTACAGAAAATACAACACAATAACTGATAGAAAAATTCAAAAGCGTTTTATATGATTATAAATGGTGTCAAACAAGCACGACAACCCAAGATTTCAGTATGAAAAAGTAGGAAAACCAGAAAGAGCAACATAGTAAAGATTCTCCATTACTTGTTCTTGTTCGACTTTCCATGATGAAGCTTTGAATAGCCAAATGTCAGATGCAGATCCTCTCAATATGGTCAATCCAGCCTGAAAATTAAAATGAACATGAATGAAAATGAAATAAGCTTGTATCCAGTCTTAAACTCATACATAGCGCAGAATCAGGAACACAAGCTGAAATGATTATTGTTTTACAGACAATTGTGAAACAGCAAAGCTTTACAACCTTTTTTATGGCTTTTATAAATTCCAAAAATAAGAAAAGAAAGAAAGAAAGAAAGACAGAAAGAAAGAAAGAAGGAAAGAAAGAACAACAAAAAAATTAAGTTAACGAAATACTCCAGGACAGGCATCTGGGATATTTTGATTAATTAATATTAATATAATATTAATATCTTGCAAACTACATCACTAAATAAAGCTTAATTGTTTTGGAGAATCTTCATATATTTGTCATTACTGTAATTGTGTGTGTATATATAAATAGTAAAGATTTAAAAAATAAAACTTAAAAAACTCAAAGGCCATCCTGTGGCCAGTGGAATAAAGAAATGACTAGCAATCTTTCTCTGGAGAAGCTAACATACACTGTTAATAGGAAATTACAAGGCTTTTATAAAATATGGACCCCCTTTCAACACTTTTTGAACCAGCTTTCAAACCCTGTTGGTGTCTTATAGGCCATTTTGAGGGATGTACTGTATACAAAAACAATGGTCCCAACATATTTCCTGTTTTACATTTTTAATTTCTATAGCTTTCGAGAATCTAAAAAGAGCCACATATTGATAAATAATGTTATGATAGCTGTTTTAACATTAAGTTATTATTGAATTGCCTCTTGTTACAGTTATGAAATAGTTTGACAACAAGCAGGAAATGTCCATCGACCAATGACATGACCACATTGCAAATCTATTGCAGGGGTTCTCAAACTTTTCAGCCCATGACCCCTAAAATAACAACTCCAGTGACTTGCAACCCCCACTATGCTCGGAGATGGCTAGAAGTATACAAATATTGCACACAATGGTGCACACACACCAATAGAAGAAACTATATAAACGTAAGCATATTGGCAAAACACAAAAAAGTGCACCTCTTACCACCATATATTCTTTTTATAATCACTTGGAGATCATCCTCCTTGTTCAGTCGTGGCCCTAATTTTTAATGTGAGTGCCATAAAGCTGTCAAAGTTTAATATTGTACCGCAAAAAAATGCTATTGATGTGATGTTAATAGCATAATAACCCCAGGGGGCGCAAATAAAATATAATAATTGATCAAATATGATAATTCTAATAGTTTAATAAAATATATAAGATTTTTGGAAATCACCAAGCGACCCCCCCCCCCCCCCTCATTGTCACGCGTCCCCCACTTTGAAAACCACTGTCTTATTGTATTGTTCAGATGTCTTACATTTCAGCAACAATTAACTAATTTGTTCATCCAGTAACACTGAAAAGCTGTGAAATGCAGGGTACAAAAATGCACTGAACACTGATATTATTGATTTATTTTTTAATTATGTACTGTTATTATTTGAATTTATGTAATTTATTTACATATTTATTTTCACATTTTCAACTATTTGTCTTTTATTTTATTTTTTTATGTATTTTCTTCTTTAGTTCAAACAAAACCCAATAAATATATTTTGGGAACAATTTAAATAAAACGTATTGTTTAGCTATGGTTAACTTTGTAGCAAACATGGTGAAACCAAACTTTATCAATGCAACAAATAAAATAATTAACAAGCATATATTATTGAATGAGAAAGAAAGGAGGAACTACAAAAAAAGAAAGTTAATCTGGTAAAGAAATACTCCATGACAGGCATCTGGGATATTTTAATTAATATTAATAAAACATTAATATCTTGCAAAAACAACAGTAAAATGTATTGTTTAGCTAGTTAACTTTGATAAAGTTTGGCTTCACCATGTATGCTACAATGCAACTATTAAAATAATTCTCAAGTGTTTATTATTGAAAGAAAGAAAGAAAGAAATAATTTATCATTTAAAATAAGTTATAATCTACTAAAAAGTAAGATACACATACTCCAGTACAGGTATGGGTGCCATATTGATGCTAAATCAACAGTAAAATACGTTACTAAAAAAATAAATTCTATTGTTTAGTTATAGTTAACTTTATCAATGCAACTATTCAAACAATTTCTCAAGCGTATACTATTATTGAATGAGATTCATAAATGCCGACTTACCGTCTTCCTGTTGTACCGAATGTGATTTATAAACACAGTGACATACGACGCAAGTGTTTATAGAGTCTAAACTCCTCCCAGACACACCAGATGATCTTTCGCTTTACTGTAAAAGGTTCAGGGTGTGACTGTTCTCCTGTCAAGTAAAAACGAAACTTTAAAGGCATATTTGCCTAAGGCTTTACTGCTGACGAAAACACTGTATCTCCATAAACACCGATTGAGTAATGTGTGCAAGGTTAACTTTCAGTGGATTTAAAAGAAGCGTCTTTATGCATTACAACAGGGCTGCTCGACCCTGTTCCTGGAGATCTGCCTTCCTAGTTCAGCTCCAACCCTGATCAAACACACCTGAACCAATTAATTAGGACCTGAACAGCACTTGATAGTTACAGGAAGGTGTGTTTGATATGGGTTGCAACTGAAATCTGCAGGAAGGTAGATCTCCACTCACTTAAAACAGTTGGGTTAATAATAGCCCAACAGGTAATCCAATGATTGAACATTTTGGCACCGAGCTGCTGTTGGGTTGTTTTAACCCAATCCATTGGGTTTTTAAAGTTGGGTTACAAAAATAACTAATTTGTTGGGTTATTTTGGCAACAAATTGGCTTAACCAACGTATAATAATCAAGCCATATAATTAATGTTTAAAAGTTTCTACATAAGAGGTTGGCGCCGGTCACATAGCGTATCGCCTCTTTTGCACGCACAAGTTCGCTATTCCCAGTGGAGGCACGCGGCTTGTGTGCGCATTGAGGGCAGTGTTGACAACTTAGCAATTTTGTTGCTAGATTTAGCAACTTTTCATACTACCTTAGCAACTTTTTTTTTTCAAAAAGCACCTAGCAACAAATTCAGCAATTTTTACCATTCATTTGGCTACTTTTAGCAATTATTAAAAAGTGACTCAAAAGAGCGGTGGCTGCAGGCTTCACTCAGTAAATTGCTAGCTCAGATTTTTTTTTATTGTTTTATTGTTGTAACTGTTGATTTACTGATATTTGTTAACATGTATAATTGTTGGTAATTTAGGTAGCAATAAATTCAAAAAGTGCTATAATTGTTGTGAAATTAACACATTTGTGAAAGTGACAAGTTAAAAAGAGTAAGTACACAAGCTGTGATTGTTTAAAAGAATGTAACTGTTCATTATCAGTGTTATATTTAAAAATAAATAAAATCCTAATAAAAAGTGTTTGTATAACTTTTACAAATACTCAACTATATTTTTCATACAAATCTAAATGGACATATTTCAAATAATGTTTTTGCTTAGATGGCCAGAAAACATAAATTATTTTGTATACTACATAAAGATGTAGTTTTGAGTTGCGATTACGCAATGACGTCATCACGCAAAGTAATATGTTAATAAGAACCTATTTAATGGGACCAGGGCGGAGCCAAGTCAGAGCACTCCCTCTGGTCCACCAGGCTCTGCGATTGGTTGGGGAAATTCCAAATTGCACCAAAAAACAAGCGATTACAATTGGCTTAAGACTGGCAATGTAAATTCAGGACATTGCAAGCTGCAGAACCTGGAAAAAAAAGAACCTATTTATTGTGCATCTGGATGTAATGTTTTAATATAATATAATACACGGCGCCTCAGAGAGTAGAAACATGACGGGCTTATGCTTGTCAGATACTATGTGATGACGACACCGATATGCAGATTAGTGCATGACGTCATCTGGCAACATTAGCTACTTTTCGGGCAGGCTTTAGCTACTTTTTATTGGAAATAGTTGGCAACACTGATTGAGGGAAGCGCTTGCCCTGGCGCACCTAGTTAAAAAACATCTCAACTTTCTCAGAATGTCACAAAACGCGGTTAAAATGTTGAACGAAGAGATGCGCCTTGCGCTTCCACACGCTTTTTTTTAATCTATGGTCTATTTTAGTTAATGTTATGGTGAATAGCTAAGGACATTTGCTATAAAGCAAACCTTGGCGGCAGACGCAGATACAGCTGAAATAAAGTAATCTAATTGACGGGGTTATGCAAACATTTTAGGGAATAAAGCGACAAAACTACTGTGACAACTTGAAATTTTATTTTGAACAGATATGGAAAGCAAATATGAAAACTTCCCAGTGCATTGGTGTCTTCTGAAGCCGCTATTGCCAAACAGTCGCACTGGTCAACCGTTGAAATTTAAATTTTAACTCAACTAGGTGAGTTGTTATGGAAGCGATTCAACAAACGCTCAGTTTAACCCAACATAGCGACCCAATATTTTGAACCCTTTTATTGGGTATAATTATTAACCCAACGGTTTTTTTGAGTGAGGAACATTGAGCACCCCAGCATTACAAGCACGCAGTTTACCATTGAGGCCTAACACGTTTGAATGTTTTGGAGAGATCTAAAAGACACTTAATTATCAATAACAACAATCTGACAGGTCTTGAACTTGTTTTTTTTTTTTTTTTTATAATTATTTTTTCGGGGTTTTCACCTTAATTAGATAGGACAGTACAGAGAATTGACAGGAAAGCATGGGGAGCAGAGAGAGGGGCAGGATCGGCATAGGACTGCGAGGCGGAATCGGACTCGGGTCGCCGTGAGCACCGGAGTGCATGTGTCGACGCACTAACCACTACACCACTGGCGCCGACAGGTCTTGAACTTGTTGAACTTGATTTATTCATTCATTCATTTTCCTTCGGCTTAGTCCCTGATTTATCTGGGGTCGCCACAGCGGAATGAACCGCCAACTATTCCAGCATATGTTTTACACAGCGGATGCCCTTCCAGCCGCAACCCAGTACTGGCAAAGAACATGACATTGAAATCAGGCATCACGATGGCGCAGTTGCACGATCACCTCACAGCAAGAAGTTCGCTGGTTCGAGCCTCAGTTGAGCCAATTGGCAAATATGTGTTATTTCTAGTACAATTAAAACATTTTATTACAGTTAGCTTTTCTAACGTTCATTAAAATATTTTTTAGTTTGCCATCTAATATTTAATTGAAGTTACATTATTTCAATGACTATTTCACTTTGAGTTACATTACGTTTAGATTGAAATACGATTAAAATGTAAACAGAAATAATATTTGAATCTCATTTAATTTGATGTTTGTTTATTTTTATTTCATGCACGCACTAAAATAAAACCCATTCATGGAGTTTTGATGCACAAATCAGAGCAACGGCACAATCAGAAATGGATGATCATAGTTTATTTGTAATAATAGTCTCCTAACGTGTTACAAATGCATGTTTTCCTCCTTTCCTCCTAAAGCTTTTGCGGTGGGTTTTTATCAGCATAAGCCAGTCCTTTAAAAGCGTGCTCAGGTTCTGAGACATTGCAGTGTAGGATGTCAATGGGGCTTGCTGTGTGTCTGATGGGACGATTCATTTGGTTTTAGCGGCCTTCTGAGCAGACTTGGTGACCTTTCCACCGCTGGATGCTTTCTTGTCCACAGCCTTGATGACGCCGACAGCCACGGTCTGCCTCATGTCACGCACAGCAAAACGACCTGAGAAAGAAGCATGATGGTAAATAGGTTAAATCATAACATCTAAAATTGCATATGGAACATTCATCTAAACAAGAATCGGAAACTTCATTGTTAATGGTCAGTAATCTTTTATATTGACACACAATATCTATGCGACCTCATTAAGTGAGTTTTAAGGCATGTTGAAAGTACGTGAACTACTTTTTTTATCTTAAGAACCACTGGACTCACAAATTCCTGGAGGGACTATAGTTTACAATTCATCTAGGCTGTTATTTATAGTAAAAATATTTTCCTTTGCATTTTTAGCGTTTGCATTATTAAAATGAACAATTACTCAATTAGTTGATTGTTAATTTAAACAGGGATCAATTATGGTAATTTACGGAGACTGAGATCTCTAATTTCTACCTAAATTACTGTTCTTACCAATGACTGTATAAAATATGGACGACGCGAAAGCGGCATTTCCCATTAACCGCTGTGAAGGAAAAAACGCCTCGTGACGGGCGCAAACTGTCGCAAAAGACTGCTGAAATTGGAGCCTGGGCATGCGCAGAAGGACTGCCTGATGGAGCAAGAGGAGGAGCTGTGGAATCAAACTTCCAACCAAACGCTTGTACATCAAATCAACCACGCCCCCCGAACTTCTCACTTGACCGCTGGTGTCTGCATTATAACAAAGGCTCGCTAATGTACACTTTGCGTTTACATAGTAGTCTGCGTTTGCTGTTTTATCAACACAAATGGTTGTAATAACGTTAACAAAGGTGAGGTTTTATATAATAAAGATTTAATCGCGCCAGCTCCGGGCCGCAGCGCACATTACTCGCGGGCCGATTTCGGCTCGGATGCGGCAGCGTCACTGCATCTGGCCTGATTAACTCGAGTAGGTACAGCGGACGGAGTCGGGCCGAGGGATAAGTCTGCGGCAGGCGAGAGTCTAGCCGGAACTGGCCCGAGTGCATTTTGCTATCTGGGTGGTTAGGTGTGTATCAGCAAACTGATAAAGCCCTGACCTTACCGAATAAACAGTATTCCACCAGATCCTGTATGTCAGAAACTATAGGTTACTGCTGAGCAACTCATTTTATCATGGTAAAATAACACAGAAATCGAATAATAACACTTCAGTCTCCTGCCGAAGCTCCGACGTCTGCTTTTGAGAAACTGTCAATCACAGCTGTCAATCAAGAAATTACTGCTCAAAACATACTGTTTACAAAAATGAAGATCTGCACCTATATCAGCACGATAACCAGTGCCTTAACTGACCAGAACCATCATTTTATTGCAAGTGTAATTAATTTTTTTATTTGGTCTCATGTCTCGTTCATTAACACGGAGGAGGCGGGCTTTATGACTTGTACTGCAGCCAGCCCCCAGGGGGCGATCTAACGGCCGAGACCTTCACTCAAAAGCAGGCTTGTGGCACACTTGGTTCTTACCCAGTGGTGGGTACTGAGAGAAGCTCTCCACACACATGGGCTTGCCAGGAATCATAAGAATAATGGCGGCGTCTCCGGATTTGAGAGCCTTAGGGTTGTCCTCAAGCTTCTTGCCAGAACGACGGTCAATCTTCTCCTTGAGCTCAGCAAACTTGCAGGCGATGTGAGCAGTGTGGCAGTCCAGCACTGGGGCGTAACCCTGAGAGATCTGACCAGGGTGGTTCAGGATGATGACCTGGGAGAAGACGATGATAAAACACTTGATATACAGTTACATTACTTAATAAAATTTAAATAAATAAATAATTTAACAAATAATAATAATAAAAAGCCTATATATATATGTATTGTGTGTATGTATATTCTGTATATACACTGTCTTTCCCACATCCAGGAGAGTTATGGTGTGGAGAAACCCCAAAGAAGCACACTACCCAGACTGTTGAGTGAAGCATGGCTGCAATATCATGTCATTCCCTAGGCCCAATACTTGTGCTAGAAGGACACTTACTTCCAAGGGCTAACAAAACATTCTGAAAGACCATGTGCACCCAATGAGTCACACATTGTATCCTAAAGGTGGTGCCATGTATTAGGATGATAATGCACCATTACATACAACAAGAGTGGTGACAGAGTGGTTTGATGAACGTGGAAGTCAAGTTGAACATCTTCCATGGCCTGCAAAGTACCCAGAGCTAAATATTATTGAGCCACTTTGAAGTGTTTGGAGGAGTGAGTCTGGAAACATTTTCCTCCACCAGCATCACGTATTGACCTGATATTCCACTACTCTAGAAGAATAATGGCTCAAAATCCCTCTGGCCACTGTGCAGGACTTATATCTGTCATTCCCAAGACGAATTGATGCTGTATTAGTTGCAAAGGGAGGCCCTTCATCATACCAATGAATCAAAATAATAAATAAAACTTAGACTTAGTAACTTAGACTTGTCATACCACTTATATACTGTTACTTTCCAATGATTTGAAGAACTTCTTTTATCCTCACTTGAAAGTCACTTTGGATAAAGGCATTTGCTAAATGAATAAATGTAAAGCATTATGAAGCTCATGCAGATAACATTAATCATCAAACCTGAGATGTGAAGTTGGCGGCCTCTATGGGTGGGTCGTTCTTGCTGTCTCCAGCCACATTACCACGACGGATGTCCTTGACAGACACGTTCTTGACATTGAAGCCAACGTTATCGCCGGGAAGAGCCTCGGTAAGAGACTCGTGGTGCATCTCAACAGACTTGACCTCAGTGGTTACATTAGCAGGGGCAAAGGTCACGATCATACCAGCCTTCAGAGTTCCAGTCTCAACACGTCCCACAGGCACAGTTCCAATACCTGGAAAACAGAGAACGTTTGAGAGTCCATGTTGTATCATACACACTATAATCCTGTTATCAATTCAATTCAATTCAATTCATCTTTATTTGTATAGCGCTTATACAATGTAGATTGTGTCAAAGCAGCTTCACATGGAAGATTATAGCGAATTGAAACAGAGTCAGTTCAGTTTTCAGAGGTTCAGTTCAGTTCAGTTTAGCTCAGTTCAGTGTGGGTTAATAATCACTACTGAGAGTCCAAACACTGAATAGCAAATCCATCGATGCGCAGCTCTACAGATCCCGAACCATGCAAGCCAGTGGCGACAGCGGCGAGGAAAAAACTTCACCAATTGGCGAAAGCGAAGATTTAAAAAAAACCTCGAGAGAAACCAGGCTCAGTTGGGCACGACCATTTCCCCTATGGCCAAACGTCTTGTGCAGAGCTGCAGTCTAGGCGCAGGTTATCAGGTCTCATTCATTAATATCTTCTGGTTATCCGAGGTAGAGCTGGGTCATGGGGGCAGCAGTCTCAAGAGGGAATCCCAGACTTCTCTCAGACACTTCCTCCAGCTCCTCCGGAGGGCGTTCCCAGGCAAGCCGAGAGACATAGTTCCTCGAGCGTGTCCTGGGTCTTCCCCAAGGCCTCCTCTCGGTGGGACAAGCCTGGAAGACCTCCCTCGGTAGGCATTCAGGAGGCATCTGAAACAGATGCCCGAGCCACCTCAGCTGGCTTCTTTGGAGGTGGAGGAGCAGCGGCTCTACTCCGAGCTCCTCCCGGTGACAGAGTTCCTCACCCTATCTATAAGGGTGCGCCCTGCCACCCTGCAAAGAAAAGTTATTTTGACCACCTGTACCTAAGATCTTGTCCTTTCGGTCAGAACCCAAAGCTCATGAACATAGGTCAGAGTAGGAATGTAGATACCGGTAAATCGAGAGCTTTGCCTTTTGGCTCAGCTCCTTCTTTACCTCAACTGCATTACTGTTGCCACTGCACTGATCTGCCTATCAATCTCACACTCCATCCTTCCCTCATTTATAAACAAAACCCCAAGATACTTGAACTCCTCCACCTGGGGTAAGGACTTGGAGATGGCAATCCACCTTTTTCCGGTGGAGCACCATGCCCTCGGACTTGGAGGTGCTGATTCTCATCCCGGTCGCATCACACTTGGCAGCAAACCGCCCCAGTGCATGCTGAAGGTCCATGTCTAATGAAGCCAACCGAACAACATCGTCTGCAAATAGCAGAGATGAAATCCTGTGGTCCCTGAACCAGACCCCCTCCAGCCCAAGGCTGTGCTCAGAAATTCTGTGCAAAATAATTATGAACAGAACCGCAAACAGAACAGAAGTCTGACTTATTGTCCTCATTGTGAACCAGGTTCCTGCTATGGGACTGGACAGCCCTGTCCCTTGTGGCATTCTGTGGGGGGTGCTCTGGGAGTGTGAGGATGGAGGCGTTCTGTTAAGGGCTGTCCATTATCAGGTCTGACGACTGCATTTAAAAACAAATGTGAATTCTCAAAAAGATTTTTTATTGTTTGTGACTCGCTCCTAAAATTGTGACACTGTGTTTACCATATAAAAATTTAGATGACCTGCACATTATTGGTTCATTCATTAATTTTCTTTTCGGCTTAGTCCCTTTATTAATCCAGGGTCGCCACAGCGGAATGAACTGCTAACTTATCCAGCACATGTTTTACGCAGCGGATGCCCTTCCAGCCGCAACCCATCTCTGGGAAACATCCACACACACTCATACATTACAGACAATTTAGCCTACCCAATTCACCTGTACCGGATGTCTTTGGACTGTGGGGGAAACCGGAGCACCCGGAGGAAACCCACGCGAACGCAGGGAAAACATGCAAACTCCACACAGAAATGCCAACTGGCCCAGCTGAGGCTCAAACCAGCAACCTTCTTGCTGTGAGGCGACAGCACAACCTACTGCGCCACTGCGTCGCCCCACATTATTGGTTATCTACTACTTTTTTGGCCAATATAATATTACAGAGCCTAAAGAATAATTGGGAGCCATCATCTTTTTTTATGTTTAAAAGGCTGCTTTATTGAGCCCACTGGTTTTGCCATTTACACTTAATACAAGCCTACTTACTTACTTGCTTGCTTACTCCCAGGGCCATTTTATATCGAAGTTGATATTTAGCCACACCATATTGGTGTTTCGTAACATCTAGGTTTTTTTAAGAGGTAGTACAGGCACTCCTTGTGATTTCTTGCATCATGCATACAGGGCTTTACATTACACCCGCCAACCCGCCAAATGCGGGTAGATTTCAGCTCTGGCGGGTTAGACAGACACCTCCACTAGCCACTTTGGCTGGTTGGAAATCATTTTTAAATTGTAGTTTTCTTAAAAGCAGGGTTTGAAAATAAGCATGGCTCAATATTCGTGCAAATGTGATCTTAGAATCGAGAAGCAGCACGACTGACAAAAATAATATTTCGCGCGAGCAGAAAGCAGGTAAATACCGAACAAGAGGATGATCTCTCGCACGCACAGATGATGTGATGCGCGCGACTGTTAAAAAGTGTGCGCGCTCCCATTTACTTGCGCGAAGCAACCGTCACCGTGCCTAGAGGAAGCGCAACTGGTGCGATCGGTTCCCTTTGAAATAGACTGGACAAAGAGCGATGATCGTGCACCCACAGTCCTGTTGCTTTCAAGAGGTCAAGATTAAAACAAAAATACACATATTCTTTTGTAAGCAGCAGCGGTCACTGCTTTCATTTACAGGCCTATATTAACCGTGCGCGTGATTATCCTTTTATTATCAAACACGGTATGTTTCACCTGCTTTCTTTTGCTTACAGTTATTTTTGTTAATATGGTTTAATTATATTTTTTTACAATAACATTGCTTTAATGGGAGATTACTCCCCGTTTATGTGTAGTTAACTGGTGATCTGGGACTTTTAGCCAGGACAGATTACTGTGCATATTTTAGATACATGACAATAATTATTTTTTAAATGTAATGTTTTTTTAAGAAAGGTTTTGTTGAATTAAAAAGTGCACCTATACAGCTATATTTCCCTTGTTTTTACACAATACAAATTTTTGGCTAAGAAATACTTATTTGGTGTGGTCAGAGATAAATTTGGTAAATCCTTAATTTTGAGCCCTGAAAAGTCATGTGAAATTAAAACTGATTGCATTGGGACAAACCCCATTTGCTCATGCACACTGAGCAAGCTAATACACAATACACACAAGAAGTTAAATGAATGAGAAGGCTTGTGGACATAACACATCTAAATCAAGTCATTTTAGCTTGTCAAAGTCAAATTTATGCATATAAAATATATTTTCCCAACAAGAAAATTGTGGCTAGTGAAAATGGCGAGTGGCTGGTAATGTTCAATTCAATTCAATTCAATTCAATTCAAATGTTAAAATGTTGGAAATCTACTAGCCACAGTGGCTGGTGATCAAAAAAGTTAATGTTAAGCCCTGCATGCATATATAAGAAAGAAAATACTCCGATAACCCTTTGAATACAATACCATTTTACATAAACTTTGGCTGCCATAAAATACTATTAGATAGTGATAGAAGACAAATAAAGAAATACAGTTGAAGTCAGAATTATTCGCTCCCTTTGAATTTTTTTTTCTCTTTTAAATATTTCCTAAATGATGTTTAACAGAGCAAGGAAATTTTCACAGTATGTCTGATAATATTTTTTCTTCTGGAGAAAGTCTTATTTGTTTTGTTTCGGCTAGAATAAAAGCAGTTTTAAATTTTTTAAAAACCATTTTAAGGTCAAAATTATTAGCCCCTTTAAGCTATATTTGTTTTCGTAGTCTACAGAACAAACCATCATTATACAATAACTTGCCTAATTACCCTAACCTGCCTAGTTAACCTAATTAACCTAGTTAAGCCTTTAAATGTCACTTTAAGCTGTATAGAAAAGTCTTGAAAAATATCTAGTAAAATATTATTTACTGTCATCATGGCAAAGATAAAATAAATCAGTTATTAGAGATGAGTTATTAAAACTATTATGATTAGAAATGTGTTGAAAAAAATCTTCTCTCCGATAAACAGAAATTAGGGGAAAAATTAAACAGGGGGCCAAATAATTCTGACTTCAACTGTATAATAACTGTATAATTTACCTCCAATCTTGTACACATCCTGCAGTGGCAGACGGAGGGGCTTATCGGTGGGCCGGCTGGGTGGCAAGATGGAGTCCAGGGCCTCCAGAAGAGTAACACCATTGGCACCACCCTCCTTCCTCTCAACCTTCCAGCCCTTGAACCAGCCCATCTGAAATACATTCAAAGATTGTATAAAAGGACAGTTCATCACTTAATGAAAAATCTGTCAACATTTACTCACCTTTCAATTGTTTCAAACCTTTAAAAGATTATTTCTTCTGTTAAGCACAAGAGAAGATAATTTGAAGAATGTTGTAAACCTGTAACCATTGACTTCCATAGTATTCGTTTTTCCTCCTATGGAAGTCAATGGCAGCATCTGAAATCATGTAGGTTCCACATTTCAATTTGAATTTTCTACATGATTGTCAGAAAAGGGTAAAGTCTAGACGGGACACAGCTACAGATACTCACATCAATATAGCATAATTTTTGTGACGCTGTACAATATTTATTATTTTTCACATTAATGTGAGAGGATTAAAGTTGGATGTTAATAAAATACAATTTAATGGGTAATTTAATAAATAATATGAATAATTCTCATTATAATTAGTTTTTTTATATTACTGTGATTTTGGGTTGGGGTAGATGTTAATATAATACAACTAATGAGCAAATTTTATAAATAAAATGAATAATTCTTATTATAATTACTGTTTTTACATTACTGTGAGGGTAAGGGTATGGGTAGACGTTAATAAAATACAATTAATGGGTAATTTAAAAAATAATATGAATAATTCTCATTATAAATACTGCTTTTACATTACTGTGAGGGTAAGGGTATAGGTAGACGTTAATAAAATACAGTTTATGGGTAATTTAATAAATAATATAAATAATTCTCATTATAATTACAGTTTTTGCATTACTGTGAGGGTTGGGGTAGACATTAATAAAATACAATTTAATGAATAATATATATATATATATATATATATATATATATATATATATATATATATATATATATATATATATATTCTCATTAACTTCTGGCCACAGCTGTATCTCTTCTAGAAACAACTTTATAAAAGTATGTTCTATATAGTATGAATAATATGACATCCGCCATCTGTCATTATCACATGACCTAGTTGCTTCACTACTAGTCATAAATTCTCTTGTGTTGCATCATGGGATAGCATAGCATCCATCGGATGCACTATGCAGAATCTTGCCGGAAGTAGTAGGTACTCCTCGCCTACTATTTTTCGAATACTAAGAATTTAACACATACTAAGCTCGCGTACTACTCGTTTTTTCCACGCACTATGTTGTATGTGATTTCAGACACAGCCAATGGTTACAGGTCTTCCACTTTCCTCAAAATATCTTCTTTTGTGAAATAAGCTGAAAAAGGTTTGGAACCACGTAAGTAAAAAGTGAGTAAATTTTCATTTTTGGGTCAACTATCCCTTTAAAGGTCCCATGAAATTAAAATAAAGTTTTTTAGATGTTATTATCACTATTGTTAGTTTTTAGGATATCTATAAGCTAGTGCGCTCCAAAACAGTGACAAAATTCACGTTTAAAAGATATAAAACTGATATAAACATGTAAAGCTTGTAGTTTGTCAATTCCGCCTAAATGGATCAACGGTTTCATTCACGTCACCTCATACTGCAGTTTCTCATCAAATCTTCTGTCCAATCAAATGCTCTCTAGTGTTTGACATGCCCCGCCCCCTCCAAGACACCATATTTGCTTTTCATTTGATGCGCTGAGCTCAAACACTCTCACTGGCAGAGCTGTGATTACTACTTGCTGTCTTTTAAAGGGGAGGAGCTCCACTATGCCCCACCCTCTCCATGTTTCAGTTGAGATTACGTCAAACATAGAATAAAAAATGCATATTTCAAAGCACTTCATGGGACTTTTAAGTATAAATGATCGCAAACACTTAAGAGGCATTTATATTTAGAATATCATTCAGATGTTTACATTTGAGCTGGGCTCCAGCATGTTGTCACCGTGCCATCCTGAAATTGGCACAAATGCAACGGTGGCAGGGTTGTAGCCGATCTTCTTGATGTATGCGCTGACTTCCTTGGTGATTTCCTCAAAACGAGCCTGGCTGTAAGGGGGCTCAGTGGAGTCCATCTTGTTGACTCCAACGATCAGCTGTTTCACTCCCAATGTGTAAGCCAACAGGGCATGCTCACGGGTCTGTCCGTTCTTGGAGATACCAGCCTCAAACTCACCAACACCGGCAGCCACGATCAACACAGCACAGTCAGCCTGAAAGGAGGAATCAAACTAATTTAAAAAATCCTTGAAAATCTTAATTTCTGGAATCACAGTTGGAGACGTACCTGAGAAGTACCAGTGATCATGTTCTTGATGAAGTCTCTGTGTCCGGGGGCATCAATGATGGTGACGTAGTATTTGCTGGTCTCGAATTTCCAAAGGGAAATGTCGATGGTGATACCACGCTCACGCTCGGCCTTCAGTTTGTCCAACACCCAGGCATACTTGAAGGAGCCCTTGCCCATCTGTTTGACAGAAGCATCATGATTCAGAAGCATATTAGACATGTTCATGAGACTGAAGAGAGAAAATAATGATAGAACTATGGACAGAATAGATAGATTGATAGAAAGATAGAACAATAGAATATTAGACAGAACAAAAGAACGATAGATAGAATGACAGGGATAGATAGACAGACAGACAGACAGACAGACAGATAGACAGATAGACAGACAGATAGATAGATAGATAGATAGATAGATAGATAGATAGATAGATAGATAGATAGATAGATAGATAGATCAAAAAAAGAAAAATAGAATGATAAAAAGATAGACAGAATAATAGATAGAACAAAAGAATGGTAAATAGAATGACAGTATAGAAAGATAGAGGGAATAACAGATAGAACAAAAGAACAATAGATAGAATGACAGGATAGAAAGATAGAACGACAGATAGAATGATAGAAAGACAGATGGAATAATAGATAGAATGACAGGATAGAACAATAGGTAGAACGATAAAAAGATAGAATAATAGACAGAACAAAAGAACGATAGATAGAATGACAGGATAAAACGATAGATAGAATGATAGAAAGAAAGAGAATAATAGATAAAAAATAGAAGGATAGATAGAATGACAGGATAGCATGATCAAACAATAGGTAGAACGATAGAAAGATATAATAATAGATAGAAAAAAAATGATAGATAGAATGACAGGATAGAAAGATAGAACAATAGATAGAACAAAAAATAGAAAGATAGAACAATAGATAGAACAAAAAATAGAAAGATAGAACAATAGATAGAACAAAAAATAGAAAGATAGAACAATGGATAAAGTAATAAAAAGACAGATGGAATGATAGATAGAACAAAAGAACAATAGATAATATAAAATGACAGGATAGAACAATAGATAGAATGATAGAAAGATAGATAGAATAATAGATAGAACAAAAGAACGATAGAATGACAGAATAAAACAATAGATAGAACGATAGAAAAATAGAAAGACAGAACAATAGAAATATAGATAGAATATTATAGAATGAAGAACAGACAGTATGACAGAGTGATAGAATGATAGACTGAACAATAGAGAGAACAATAGAATGATAAATAGAACAACAGAACAATAGATAGAACAACAGACAGACAGACAGACAGACAGACTGATAGATAGATAGATAGATAGATAGATAGATAGATAGATAGATAGATAGATAGATAGATAGATAGATAGAACAACTAACAGACGGATTATTCATAACAGGCTATCTTCAAAATATATTTTTAGAGTGATCAACAAAAAAAAAAAAAAAAAAAGAAACAGATTTGATTTGGAACAAGTAGTGGGTGAGCATAAATCTTTTGGATGAACTGACCCTTTGATGGGACTATTTAATTAATAGCAGTTCTCTATATTATAACTTTATAAAACTATAGTGCTTTTGATACATTATTTTTTGTTTTTACTTTTCATAAAGCTAAAAAAGGCTATCAAGTATTTAAATCCCAATATGTACATAACATTGTCTAAAAAAACAAAACATCCTAAACCCAGCATCAGAATGGGTGAAGCCGAATTTAGCCCATGAAAATGTCTGACAGAACTTCACAATTCCAAGGTTATGATGACCATAGACTGTAAAAAGGGTTATGACTCGTGTCTACTCAAACTGAACTCTAGATGTCGCTCACAGCAAATGCAGAGAAAAAAAACCCGCCCAGAATACACTCGTCATAAATACTTTTTATTTTTTCACTCGTCATAAATATCCATTAGTCATCATCAGCTGTAGTGACGTACCTCAGCGGCTTCCTTCTCGAACTTCTCGATGGTTCTCTTATCGATGCCTCCACATTTGTAGATCAGGTGTCCGGTGGTGGTGGACTTGCCAGAATCGACGTGGCCAATAACCACGATGTTAATATGAATCTTTTCCTTACCCATTCTGTAGATCTACTGTGGGAAAACATATCTGCTTTAGCTTTACCCGCATAAACACGCACGGATGTTTAAAAACGTAATACATTGTTGCTAAGGAAACGGAAAAAATATTGTGACGTGAGCTGGTAAAATCATATGAACTCGTGTGGTAAGTCTACGTGAACGCGCAGTACTGGTGTTGCCATATCCGCATATAAAAATCATACAAACTACAGATTAAACTAATTGTGGGATAAATTGAGGTTCATCTGATTATCCATAAAAATACCGCTACAGCTGGCAGATATTCCTCCCGTTAAGACTGATATTCTATACATAAAACCTATTTACATCACATGTTTGAAGTAACAACGCCGCATTTACGTAAACGGCTCGCTTTATTGGCTTCAGTACAGGCTTAATTTTCGTGGGAGATCTGGCAACACCCACCCCTCCCTCTATTCACTGCGTCCTCCATGTTGAAGGACTGGAATGACAGCACCAGCCATATTCTTTTCAGATATGCCAACAAGTTTGCTCTGTACATGTGTATGTCACTAAAAAGGGGGCAGTAAATAACAAAAAGGTGTTACATTATTAAATAGCAAACCAACGAGTAAAAATCCTGGTCTTACAGCATTTTTTTCTCTCCAGCCAAAACTAACAAGCATTATATTCCAGATTTGAGGGCTCACATTAGAGTTGCACAACTGAATAAAATGAGGCAGTAATATTCTTACCTGGCTAAAAGCACTACAGACAGCCCCGAGCAGACTGGAGAGAAAAAGGAACGAGTCACGCCGTCCCTCTAAATTTATACCAGTTCAGACAGGGGTGGGATATGAAAAGCACTCATACCACATAGATACTGCAAGATGAGGGGGTATCATTGGTAGCTTTACTCTGCACTCACTATTTGCGATTGGATGAAGATGCATCAGTATAGCAGGCAGTGTATAGGAGAAACCCAGCAGCAACACGTGTTAAAACAGCTGCAAGGACTGAGACAAATCACATTACAGTTTTTTCATCCTGAATCCCACCCAGTCCTCCCCCCAGTAAAAACATGAGAAAGCGCATCTTCAATTTTTAATACCTTTATTAGTTTTATTCAGCAGCGTTTCCAAATTGTACTGTGGCAACAGGTGCAGTTCTAAACCATCAAAACACAAATTTAATAACTGAAAGAGGCACTATCAGTCAATAAAATGGAGCCACACTTAAATCCAAGTTGTTTTCCTTTCCTGCGAAAATTTTTCCGATGGGTTTTAATCAGCATTATCCAGTCCTTAAGTAGAGTGCCCAGGTTTAGAGAAATTCCAGGAGGTTGGGAAGAACATCCTGCAACCTTTGGAACAGTGTGATTGAGGGAAATTCACTTGGTCTTGGCAGCTTTCTGTGCAGACTTTGTGACCTTGCCAGCACCACCGATTTTCTTCTCAACGCTCTTGATGACGCCGACAGCAACGGTCTGCCTCATGTCACGCACAGCAAAGCGACCTGCAGAGCGAGGAGGATGATTAGTACTTCAGCACAAATGCAGTGCTATTTTTGACACTTGTTAGCTTGATATGTTAGCTTACCAAGAGGAGGGTAGGTAGAGAAGCTCTCCACACACATGGGCTTGCCAGGGACCATCTCGACAATGGCGGCATCTCCGGATTTGAGAGCCTTGGGGTTGTCCTCAAGCTTCTTGCCAGAACGACGGTCGATCTTCTCCTTGAGCTCAGCAAACTTGCAGGCGATGTGAGCAGTGTGGCAGTCCAGCACTGGGGCGTAACCCTGAGAGATCTGACCAGGGTGGTTCAGGATGATGACCTACAATACAACTTAAGTTAGCAAAAAGGAACCCAAGACAACTAAAAAGCATGATTGGGGAAATGGATGAAGGCCTAACCTGAGCGTTGAAGTTGGCGGCCTCCATGGGTGGGTCGTTCTTGCTGTCTCCAGCAACATTACCACGACGGATGTCCTTAACAGACACGTTCTTAACGTTGAAGCCAACGTTGTCACCAGGAGTGGCCTCGGTCAGAGACTCGTGGTGCATCTCAACAGACTTTACTTCAGTGGTTACGTTGGCAGGGGCGAAGGTCACAACCATACCAGGCTTGAGGACACCAGTCTCCACACGACCCACAGGTACAGTTCCAATACCTGGGAATTATGATAAAGTGTTTAGATTAAGAAAAAAGGGACATTAAATGCCCATTTAATATAAAAAAAAAAAACTCATTTGCTTGATTTAATACATTTATCAAACATTGATCAATGTTGTAAACTTGTTGTAACCATTAAATTCCATAATATTTGCTTTTCATACTATGGAAGTTAATGGATATAGGTTCTCAGCTCTTCGAAATGGCTTTGAAAGTGTTAAACTCAAAATAAACTACTTGCGGGAAAATTTTCCATTTTTCTACAGTACAACATACTAAAATTAGAATACAAACCTCCAATTTTGTACACATCCTGAAGTGGCAGACGGAGGGGCTTGTCGGTGGGACGGCTAGGGGGCAGAATGGCATCAAGGGCATCAAGAAGAGTAGTACCGCTAGCATTACCCTCCTTGCGCTCAACCTTCCATCCCTTGAACCAGCCCATCTATTGAAGCAAAACAAACATGGTCAGCAAATAGTAACCGGCACATTAAACAGTACTATTAGAAAACTGCATCAAGTCACACAGAAAACATACGTTTGAGCTGGCCTCCAGCATGTTGTCTCCGTGCCATCCTGAAATTGGGACGAAGGCAACACTGGCAGGGTTGTAGCCGATCTTCTTGATGTATGCGCTGACTTCCTTGGTGATTTCCTCAAAACGAGCCTGGCTGTAAGGGGGCTCAGTGGAGTCCATCTTGTTGACTCCAACGATCAGCTGTTTCACTCCCAGGGTGAAAGCCAGGAGGGCGTGCTCACGGGTCTGTCCGTTCTTGGAGATACCAGCCTCAAACTCACCAACACCACCAGCAACAATCAGCACAGCACAGTCAGCCTAGAGAGAGAATGGTGATAGTTTAAAATTAACTATATAGTCAAGTTAAACAGTTTGTTTCCCAAAATCACAGCTGTACACATACCTGAGAAGTACCAGTGATCATGTTCTTGATGAAGTCTCTGTGTCCGGGGGCATCAATGATGGTGACGTAGTATTTGCTGGTCTCAAACTTCCAGAGAGCAATGTCAATGGTGATACCACGCTCACGCTCGGCCTTCAGTTTGTCCAACACCCAGGCGTACTTGAAGGAGCCCTTGCCCATCTATTTGACAAAAATAAAATGTTAAATCATGTCAAATCACTTCATAAATCATTAAAAGTGTTTTGTAAAAGTTAAATTATAGAAAAACTACAGCGCTTGAAATACTGAATGGATTAAAGTGCACGTTTGCGGCCTACTAGGCGCCATTACAGAAATTGCTACGTCATCGAGAGTGCCGCGCAAGCCCCGCCCACTCCACACCCAGCCGGCTTGAGCCGAGAAACGCGTGCTGCAGCCGCCATTTTGGCTCTCGTTACAGAGAGTTGTGCCGCATTTGAAGCGCATAAATTGATGAAAAAAAAACAAATCCAACTGGTTGAACACTCACCTCAGCGGCTTCCTTCTCGAACTTCTCGATGGTTCTCTTGTCGATTCCACCGCATTTGTAGATCAGATGGCCGGTGGTGGTGGACTTTCCGGAGTCGACGTGGCCAATAACCACGATGTTAATGTGGGTCTTTTCCTTTCCCATGATTGATAAGTTTCTGCGGCACAAGAGAAAATGGGGAAGGTTAATAATGGATTACAAAAATACATATTTTTCATTATTAAAACTTTTGAGCGGTGATTTCGTAACACAAGTGACAAGATGGCCCAGAGTTTGAACCGGCCTAGTTCACCATAAGGCAACTGCGACACGTGTTTCTTTAGAGTAAGACGGTGTTAAGTTACAGGAGGATTAAAAAAAACAGAAATGTCTGAACGGAATCCAAACTGAGGCAGACATCTGGCTCTCCGGCCACTTGTAACAGTTGTTGGATGCGGGAATGTGTGATAGGCTTTTAACGGACCCGTGACTTCAAACCGTTTGTGCCTTTGTTCTCCTCCCGGTGCTCATTTCTCACACAAAATAACCGAAACAGCATAAAAATAAAAAAGCCAATAAAGTCATCTTTAAAACACACCACTAACTGAACAAAACATTTAAGGAAAGATACAAAGCCACACAGAAAACCGAACATAAAAATAACGGACTACAGCTCGCCGGAAAACAAACCGCCGCGTAAAAATATACTATAAACATTCGCCAACATGAAGAAAACCCTCGATAACGCCCTTAAATTATTACTACAGTATTTAAAACCCCAAGGCCTAGCCAACGGAGAAAGTACTCACCAAGATTGAGAGATCACTCCTCAGCTGCTGCTCCCCTTTGCCAGGTAACAGAAAGAGGAAGAAAAACGCTATGGTTGGAGAATTTATACGCGGGAGGAGGACCGAGCGGCCGGCTGCAACCCCCCGCTTCCTGATCGACCCGCAAATCACACACAATTGACTGAAAATCTCCCCGCCTCGTCAGGCTGACGTCACCACTTTGTTCGCCCATCATCTGGCTGACTGTATCATATAGTAGTTTTACTAATATTGCAGATGTAATAAGAGATGAACAGGAGGAGAACTGATGGGATAGCTATCAAATCTGCAGTAGGGAGAAGATGACCATTTTAACGTGAATGTCAGTGTATATTATTTGAGAAAATTTCTCGATTTACTCAGAGGTTTGAATAAAGTATTTCACTTATTCATATTTTATTTTATTTTTGTTTCATCCTATGAAAGTCTGACAACATTTGTTCCGAATTTCTAATCAAAAATATTGTAATTTGAAGCATTTCTTTTTACTTTATTATGAGAAAATAACTATTCATCAGAATAACAAATGCTTTATTTTGTTGTGATCAGATTTATTTGATCAAATATGGATTTAAAAATAAACAAACAATGGTATTAGGCTGTCTAAAGATTAATAAAAACAAACAGTACATTTTTTATTACTATTTTAATGCAGAAAAATGCTTTAAATGACATTTATTTTACATTTGGAAGATATGTCATCAGTATAACAGAATAAAACAAAAATTACATTTTACTCAAAACAACTTCACTACTGGTCAAAAGTTTGGCGTCAGTTTTTAATTATTCTGTTCATCAAGGCGGCATTTATTAAATGTAAAAAAAATTTAATTGTTAAATATTTATTAAATATTTAATTATTACTTATTGTATGTATTTTTAAATGAAATTATTAGCCAAGTCATTATTGCTTTTAATACTATTACAATTAATAATAATAATCATTATTATTATTATAATTAATATTAGAGTGATTTCTGAAGGATCATGTGACTCTGAAGACTGTAGTAATGAAGCTGAAAATTCATCTTTAAAGTCACTGGAATAAATTATTAAATTAAATTATAAACCACTTTTGAACAGTTATTTTATAGTGCAATAACATTCCACAATTTAACAATGTGTTCTGTATTTTTGATGAAATAAATGCAGGCTTGGTGAGCAGGAGAAGCTTATTTGAAAACATTTAAAAATCCTACTGACCCCAAACTTTTGACCGGTAATGTACATTCCATTTTCTCCATGAAATTAAGATTTGTTAAAAATGTTTTTAAAGGATTTAATTGCATTTACTTGTTCCCAAACACATCAAAGCAGTACCTTTCCTTTCATAAAATTTGTTAAAAGTGGCAGTAGAGACGTTTGAAAAGTAAAAAATGATTTCAAATTAATGCTGTCATGTTAGACGTTGACCCTAAACAGTATGTACAGTTGTCAGAATTATTAGCCCCCCTTTGAATTTTTTATATTCTTTTTTTAATATTTCCCAAATGATGTTTAACAGAGCAAGGAAATTTACACAGTATGTCTGATGATATTTTTTCTTCTGGAGAAAGTCTTATCTGTTTTATTTTGGCTAGAATAAAAAAAACATTTTAAGGTCAAAATTATTAGTCCTTTTAAGTTATATACAGCTGAAACCAGAAGTTTACATACACTATAAAAAGGCACATAACCATTTAAAAAAAGTCAGATGTTAATGTGACTAAACTTTTTCTTATTTAGGTAAGTTAGGATTATCAAATGTGTTTATGTTATGCTTTACAGCAGAATAATGAGAGAGATACTTTTTGAGAAATTGTTATAACTTTTCTTGAAAGTCAAGTTTACATACAATAAGATTATTATGCCTCTGATAAAGCTCAGATGATGGTGTCAAGGTTTTGGAAGTTTCTGATTGGCTAATTGACAACATGTGAGTTAATTGGAGGCACAACTGTAGAATAGTGTTTAAGGAAAACCTCAAACACACTGCTTCCTTGTGTGACAACATGGGAAAATCAACAAGCCAGACTCAACAAAAAAGCCAGATTACAATTAGCAAAATTACACTGGGAAAAAGAATAATCTTTGGAGACATGTCCTGTGGTCTGATGGAACTAAGATTGAACTGTTTGACCATAATGACCAGTGTTACATTTGGAGGACAAAGGGGAAAGCTTACAAGCCTAGGAACACCATCCCAACTGTGAAGTATGGGGGCGGCAGCATCATGTTGTGGGGCTGTTTTGCTGCAGGAGGGACTGGTCCACTTCACAGCATAGATGGCATCATGAAGAAAGAACATTATGTAGAAATACTGAAGCAACATCTCAAGACATCAGCCAGGAAACTAAAACTTGGCCACAAATGGGTCTTCCAAACAGACCATGACCCTAAGCATACTGCGAAATTAGTGAAAATGTGCTTTAAGGACAACAGAGTGAATGTTTTGGAGTGGCCATCACAAAGCCCTGAACTCAATCCTATAGAAAATTTGTGGGCGGAGTTAAAAAAGCTTGTGCGAGCAAGACAGCCTACAAATCTGACTCAGTTACACCGATTCTGTCAGGAGGAATGGGCCAAAATTTCTTCAAACTATTGTGAGAAGCTTGTGGAAGGATACCCATAACATTTGACCAAAGTTATACATTTTAAAAGCAAAGCTAATAATAAAATATCAAGGAAATGTGTGTAAACTTTTGACTGTCTAGAAATTAATAAAAAATTCTCAAAAAAAAATCTCTCATTATTCTGGCATTTAGCAAATGTAAATGATTTAGGTAATTTTAACAGACCTAAAATAGTAAACGTTTAGTATGATTTATCGCCAGACATAAAAAAAAAATGGTTATCTTTTTTTAGAGTGTATGTAAACTTCTGGTTTCAACTGTATATTTTCCATAGTCTACAGAACAAACCATCATTATACAATAACTTGCCTAATTACCCTAACCTGCCTAGTTAACCTAATTAACCTAGTTAAGCCTTTAAATGTCACTTTAAGCTGAATAGAAGTGTCTTGAAAAATATCTAGTCAAATATTATTTACTGTCATCATGACAAAGATAAAAGAAATCAGAAATGAGTTATTAAAACTATTATGATTAGAAATGTGTTGAAAATAATCTTGTCTCTGTTAAACAGAAATTGGGGGAAAAAATAAACAGGGGGGCTAATAATCCAGACTTCAACTGTACTGTATATCACAGAAACTTCTGGCCTGCTTGGTTTGGCACTTGTGGAGCTGCGCATCGATGGATTTGCTCTTCAGTGTTTGGACTTTAAGCAGTGAAAATTAAACCACACTGAACTGAACTTCAACTCTGAAAACTGGACTGACACAGTTTCAATTTACTAGAACTTCTATGTTAATCTGCTTTGACACAATCTACATTGTAAAAGCGCTCTAGAAATAAAGATGAAATGAATTGAAAATCATAATAAACATTTATTTATGCACAAGCTCCAATAACAATAGATTGTAATAGATCAGCAAATCTTAATGTTGTCAAACCTTTGACCAACAGTGTATATCACACCTTATCTAAATGTCCTTAACCTGCATGATGTATCTCTGATTTCATTTGCTTTAATTAAATCACTTAATCACATTGACTTCTTAAACTAGTCCACATTAAACACTTCATACAATTCTGTTTAAAGCTTCACTGAAACACAAGACGTCTGTTGTGTGTTAAATACATCCACAGCCAACAGCAAACAGTCACTTTTCTTATTTTATACAGTAATAATACACTGTAAAAAGTATCTAACGAACAGCTTTTCACATTTTATGATTCAACATAAGTGCTTTCCATTTATTTATGTTTGTGAATCGCATTATGGGATGTTGACCTCTGCTCTGTTGACTTTTGATGTTGAAAATTCAACTCTACAGTTTAACAAAGTGACTTTTATTGACATTTTAGTAGCTTGAAGTAATATAATAAATAATATATAGAGAATTAAGGCTGTAAAATAACAGAAAATGTGCTGGTGTGTATTACAAGGTGTCTGTAGCGTAATATACAACACCAACCCAGACAATATATCACTTTAAACTATTAAAAATCAGAATAAATGTCACTTTTTGGAAGATTAAAGGTTGTTAAAACACAGATCAAGGTTTCATAATGCAATTCAAAGCATGAGTAAACATGGAAACTGCTCATTTATGGATATTTCTCACAGTGTATGATTATATTGATGACACATGAGTATCAGAGAATGTAAATCAGCTTTCTTTTTACATTTCAAAACAACTGGTTTGTCTGCTCTGGGGTCAGTGTGATCAGACCAGTCCTGTATGCAAATTAATCAGCGATTTACCACCGAGCACAAAGTTGATAAGAGTCTCAGGTTCATTGTTTGTCATGCGCCTCCACCCACGGGCTCGTCTATTCAGATTCAAACACACTCACAGGACTATGCGGGAGGCAGGGATCATTTCGTGATTTCAATAGTTTGTGTGTAGTTTCTGTGTGTTTCGAGCATAGAAAAAGTCAGTTCTTTCTTTCTTTTCGGCTTAGTCACTTTATTAATCAGTGGTCGCCACAGCGGAATGAACCGCCAACTTATCCAGCAGTATTACACAGTGGATGCCCTTCCAGCTGCAACCCTGTACTGGGAAACACCCATACACACTTATTCACACACACATTCATACACTACGGCCAA
>LR812537.1:53397443-53454943 GCA_903798195.1 Danio kyathit | reverse complement strand
AGGAGAAGCTTATTTTAAAATGTTTAAAAATCCTACCGACCCCAAACTTTTGACTGGTAGTATATATATATACATACAGTTGAAGTCAGAATTATTAGCCCCCTTCGAATTTTATTCCTTTTTCAAATATTTCCCAAATGATGTTTAACAGAGCAAGGAAATTTTCACAGTATGTCTGATAATATTTTTTCTTCTGGAGAAAGTCTTATTTGTTTTATTTTGGCTAGAATAAAAAAAGTTTTTAATTTTTTAACACCATTTTAAGGACAAAATTGTTAGCCCCTTAAAGCTATATATTTTTTCTGATAGTCTACAGAACAAACCATCATTATACAATAACTTGCCTAATTACCCTAACCTGCCTAGTTAACCTAATTAACCTAGTTAAGCCTTTAAATGTCACTTTAAGCTGTATAGAAGTGTCTTGATAAATATCTAGCCAAATATTATTTACTGTCATCATGGCAAAGATAAAATAAATCAGTTATTAGAGATGAGTTATTAAAACTATTATGATTAGAATTGTGCTGAGGAAATCTGCTCTCCGTTAAACAGAAATTGTGGAAAAAATAAACAGGAGGGCAAATAATTCTCACTTTAACTGTATATATATATATATAATCAAAGTTATTCATTCACTCATTTTCCTTCAGCTTAGTCCCGTTATTCATCAAAGGTCGCCACAGTGGAATGAACCGCCAACTTATCCAGCATTTGTTTTACACAGCGGATGCCCTTCCAGCAGCAACCCAGTACTGGGAAACACCCATACACTCTCATTCACACACACACTCATACACTACAGCCAATTTAGTTAATCCAATTCACCTATAGCGCATGTGTTTGGACTGTGGGAGAAACCCACGCCAACACGGGGAGAACATGCAAACTTCACACATAAATGCCAACTGGGCACTCGAACCAGCGACCTTCCTGCTGTAAGGCAACAGTGCTAACCACTGAGCCACCATGTTGCCAACATTTATTCAATAAAACTAAACAAAACTCAAATTCTAAACTCAAATTTGCCAATAAAGCTCTCCTGATATTTTCAAGTGATTTAAGCCTCCTCCTTTTGACAAACACTTAGTGGATTACAACGTGTGTAAAGTCATGAGTGTCTAAAGAAGTGAGAAACAATCAACCTAATGTTTGTGAAGCGACTAATCTAAATAAAAAAGACCAAACTGGGCAATCAATGAAACGCATCCCTTAACGTGTCTTCAGTCATAATGACGGCTCTATCTTTAACAACAGGTCTACAGAATTGAGGCAATAAGGTTATGCAGAGAGCAACAAGTCACACGATTGATATCAAATACATAAACCACAGCAACTGAGAAGAAGAGTAGCCGCATGATTACACTTTCTGAATTATGGCATTTCCCACATCTTTCTCCTTTCTACAAACACACACACACAAACACAATCTCGCACAAACACACACAAAATCACAACTCAAAAAATATAATATATATCACAATACAATATATCACTTTAAACTATTAAAAATGTTAATAAAAGTCACTTAAATCAGGTTTTCAAAGTTAAAGTTGTTGGACGAAAGATCAAATAATAATGAAATCCAAAATAATAAATAAAAAATAAAAACATGAATCACAAAAACGTGAAAAACTGCTAAATTTACGGACATTTTTCACTGTGTGGAGCCCAGCATTTGAAGACACACACACTGAAGACGATTACTATTCACAGCACAACTATCTGCAGTCCCTCCCATCATACACACATTTCTCCTGCCCAGTTTCAGAGCAGTGAGCATGAGAGTGACTCTCGGTCTGGTCAGGCCTGTTTGCCTGGTTCCAGCAGCAGAGCAATGCTAACAGGCGTAATATCTATATATCCAGATTAACTGCCTTTCAGTTCCTATCTGAGACACTCAACAAGTGTGTGTGTGTGTGTGTGTGTGTGTGTGTGTTTGGGGGAGAGCAGGACTGTGTGCCACCAATCAACGTCAGCGGCTGGCATGAGATCAGCGTTGAGTCATGCAGGACTGGGAGAAAAGCCTGAACTACTCCAGCGGGCCGCAAATACTGCTGATATTTGCATGACTTCTGCTTTAGGAAATTTACATGCTTGGATTGACGTTGCTGCTCAATCAACAATTGCAAATGTAATGTGAATTGAAAATAGTTTGAGCAAGACATATCTGAATGTAAACGATGCTACGCACCTTCAGAAGTGCAACATCTGTTTGAGATGAAACAGGTTTTTAAATATCAAAACGATAGTGTAGTCACATGTTTTATTTAGGGATTAGTTGCTGTAGGCTGTCATGGTGGCGAAGTGGGTCGCACGATCACCTCACAGCAAGAAGGCCGCTGGTTAGAGCCCCAGCTGGGTCAGTTGGCAGTTTCTGAGTTTGCATGTTCTCCCCGTGTTCGCGTGGGTTTCCTCCGGGTGCTCCGGTTTCATCCACAGTCCAAACACATGCGCTATAGGTGAATTGGATGAACTAAATTGGCCGTGAGTGTGAATGAGAGTGTATGGGCGTTTCCCAGTGATGGGTTGCAGCTGGAAGGGCATCCGCTGTGTAGAACATGTGCTGGATAAGTTGGCGGTTCATTCCGCTGTGTCAACCCCTGATTAATAAAGGGACTAAACCGAAGAGAAAATGAACGAATGAATGAGTTGTTGTTGTTTTTTCAAAGTTAATTATATTACAAATATAAAATTACTAATTTTCTCTTTGATACTATCCCTAAAACCGATGTTTTTCATCAAGATGTATTTAACAATTGAAAATATGTACTACATATTTCTTATTTATTTTTAACATGTTCAGCGACGTCAAGTTGATAATTGATGAACCTTATCTCATTCATTTAATTTTCTTTTCGGCTTAGTCCGGGTTTGCCACAGCGGAATGAACCGCCAACTTATCCAGCATGTCTTTACGCAGCGGATGCCCTTCCAGCCGCAACCCATCTCTGGGAAATCCACACACACCCATACACTACGGACAATTTAGCCTAGCCAATTAACCTGTACCGCATGTTTTGGACTGTGGACCGGAGCACCCGGATGAAACCCACGCGAACGCAGGGAGAACATGCAAACTCCACACAGAAACGCCAACTGACCCAGCCGGACTCGAACCAGCGACCTTCTTGCTGTGAAGTGACAGCACTGCCTACTGCACCACTGCGTCACCCATTTTTACTTGCATTTAATATGCTTTCTCTGTATATTATTTATTTTTAGGTCTGCAATATATGCTATATGTAGGCCCACACGGAATCTGCGAGCGCAGAATTCCACAGATTCTCCGCAGAATTCAGCAGATTTTTAGCCCATCATTAATTCTGTTTATTTACTTGAGTAAATGTGTGTAAATCTGAATTTATTCAGTTTGTAAATTACACATATTTCACATATTAAGGTTTTAGTTATGAGACTCCCAAAATAATTCAGCAGAAATCCGCAGATTTTTACCAAAATTCTCCACAGAAATTGCAAAAAAAACGTCCGCAGATTCCGTCTGGCCCTAGTTATATGTAATTAAATGACTAAATGCTCTAAAGTTTTTTTGTTTTTTGTTTTTAATGCTCTAAAGTTTTTGATTGTTTAAAGAAAATTCAAGCTAAAAAAGACTTTTATGCTGATGATTGCTCCCATCTATAACACAGGCGGTGCAAGGCAAGGCAAGCTTATTTATACAACACATTTCATACACAGTGGTAATTCAAAGTGCTTTACATAAACAGGAATAAAAAAAGCAAAACAACAAGAATGATTAAAACCAGATAAAAACAGAGTAAAATGTGTTATAAAAGAATGAAAAGGAAAAAGACATAATAATGCGATCTGTGGGACGTAGCACAGTGCTCATTCAGTAAAGGCACAGCTAAACAGATGTGTTTCAGTCTTGATTTGAATGTGCCTAATGTTGAAGCACATCTGATCATTTCTGAAAGCTGATTCCAGCAGCAGGAGGCGCTGTAGCTGAAAGCCGATTCATCCTGCTTTGACTGAACTCTTGGAATTTATAGTTTAGATGAAACTAACAGATCTGAGTGTTCTTCTAGGTTTGTATTCAGTGAGCATATCTGTGATGTATTGAGCTCCTAGGCCATTTAGTGATTTATAGACAACTAATAATACTTTAAAATCTATTCTGAATGTAACTGGGAGCCAGTGTAAAGACCTGACGACAGGTGTGATGTGCTCTGATCTTCTGGTTCTGGTTAGAATCCTGGCCGCAGCGTTCTGGATGAGCTGTAACTGTCTGACTGTCACTGAAGGCCCGTGAGGAAGCTGTTACAGTAATCCACCCTGCTGCTGATAAAAGCATGAACAAGTTTCATTAAGTCTTCAATGGAAACAAAGCATCTGATTCTTGCAATGTTTCTGAAAGAACTTCATATTGCATTTCATTCACTGGAAGATGCTTTGGTTAGTTTAAAATAGTTTTAAATCACAGAAAACAAAAGTTAATGTTTTTTTTCAGCTCAGGCACAAGTATTTGAAATTTTTAGTATTTTTGCATCTGATGGAAAAACAATCGAAAAAGTAACTTCTTACAAGTACTTGGGTATCTGGATTGATGATAAGCTTTTATTTCATGTACACAATGCTACATCACATTGCATCTGATTAGGAAACTGAAGCTTTGCATTTATTTTAAATAAATAAATTTAATTTTACTTTTAATGCTAAAAAGAAACTTGTAGAAGCTACTTTTTTTTTATCTGTGCTTGTTATGGTGATGTATTATACGTGCGTGCGGCATTTTCTATTCCAACAAGACTTGATTCTGTATATCATGCTTCACTGCATTTTAGTACAAATGCAAAACTCATCATTGCATTTTATATGAGATGGTGGGCTGGACATCACTAGCTGTACGCAGAAAACAGCACTGATACATTTTTATCTATAAAGCTATGTTAGGTAAACTTCCAGCTTATCTTTGTACTCTTCTTTGTCTTTTTAATATACAGTTGAAGTCAGAATTATTAGCCTCCCTGAATTATTAGCCCCCCTGTTTATTTTTCCCCCAATTTCTGTTCAATGGAGAGAAGATTTCTTCAACACATTTCTAAACATAATAGTTTTAATAACTCATCTCTAATAACTGATTTATTTTATCTTTGCCATGATGACAGTAAATAATATTTGACTAGATATTTTTCAAGACACTTCTATACAGCTTAAAGTGACATTTAAAGGCTTAACTAGGTTAATTAGGTTAACTAGGCAGGTTAGGGTAATTAGGCAAATTATTGTATAATGATGGTTTGTTCTGTATTGAAAAAAATATATAGCTTAAAGGGACTAATAATTCTGACCTCAAAATTGTTCATTAAAAATTAAAAGCTGCTTTTATTCTAGCCGAAATAAAACAAATAAGACTTTCTCCAGAAGAAAAAATATTATCAGACATACTGTGAAAATTTTCTTGCTCTGTTAAACATCATTTGGGAATAATTTAAAAAAGAAAAAAATTCAAAGGGGGGCTAATAATTCTGACTTCAACTGTACCTCGAGTACAGTTTGTACAGAGCTGGGTAAAACTGCATTTTCTTATTGTGCACCTTGGGCATGGAATAATTTGGACATGGAATAAATTGCTTAAAACTAAATTAAATTGTGTTTTTTGGTAAGTTTTAAGGCATTATAAAGAAAGTGGTATTGGAAGCATGTGATTGTTTTTGTTGTGAGGACTGATGAATTGTGTTATGTGAAGTTTATGTATTTTAAAATTGTTTTACTGTATGGCTGTTACCTTGGCCAGGTCTCTCTTGTAAAAGAGATTTTAAATCTCAGTCAGACTTCCTGGTTAAATAATGGTAAAAATAAAAAGGTTTTAAAGTTAAAAGCCAGTAAAGCATTACTTTTAAAATGTTATATTACATTAAAAATATAATAATAATACACTATTTTAACCCAACACTGGGTCAAATATGGACAAACCCAATGTTAGGTAATTATTTTTAAATAAAAAAAAATTCACTCAACTGTTGGGTTAATAAAATGTCAATTAAATTTGATTAAATATGTTTCACCTAACATTGGATTTGCCCATACGTGTCCCACCTTTTGTCCTACTTGTTAATGCAACCCAGCACTTTAGTAACAAAGAAAATCCTCATGTTCGTTAAATGTTTGTTCTGTAGACAATCTGAAAAATAAAGAAACATTTCTTTTGGGGGCTATTAATATTTACCTTAAAATTGTTTACATTAAATTAAAAAAATGCTTTTATTCCAGTCAAACTAAAAGAAATAAGACTTTGCCCAGAAGTAAAAAATATTATAGGAAATACTGTGAAAATTTCCTGCCTCAAATCATTAGGAAACATTCGAACAATAATTCACAATCGGGCTGATAATTTTGACCTCAACTGTATATAGGCTATCAAAAATGGACAAAACCCAACAGTTGGGTTAACAAAATGTAATTTAAATTCCATATTGATACAAAAGTAAACATAATAGTAACCAATTGTCCATATCTGACCCACCCAACACTGGGTAAATGCAACCAACCCAGCACTAATGAGTCCACCTCCCCCCCAAGGCATCAAACTCACACTTGCTAATCTCATTTAACTGCTCTGCATTTTTAAAATGCAAATGTTTGGGGTTTCAGGAAACAGCCATCCGCATGTGTGAAACCCCATGGCCTAGTCTCAGACATTTGGTGGGAATGTAAATGTCATCTATGAATGAAAGGAAGTCACGGCTATTCACTGAACAGCTCCTGAGAATTAAGTTTAATGGGGTACAGTATGTGCACAGCTAGTGCTTTTCAGCCAACGATAAACTTCAGGTGAAAGGTTTATGTGACTATTTTCAATTACATACGGTTCCTTTTACAGCATCGATGTTGTAATGTAATTAAAATACAATCAGTTAAACAGACTTCAGCAGTCATTTAGTTCAGGGATGCCCAAACCTTTTCCTATGAAGATCCATAAACCAAACTTGATTGAGGGTGAAGGGCCGAAGGTAAATATACCAAAATATCACATTAAAGTTTCCATGCCAATTCCCTAATTTAATAATAATTAAACATTAATAGAACAAAATATTTAATTGTATTAATAATTATATATATTTTTTACATTTTTATACTGAACATCTTATAATAAAAACATAAACAATGCCATTTACAACACAATGCTGATCACACGAGTCAATGTAATTGTAATGTAATATAATGTAACGTAATTTGTATTTTATATAGTGCATTTATTGTGTATGGCCATACACCCAAAGCGTTTCACAATCATGAGGGGAGGGGTCTCTCCACACCACCACCAGTGTGTAGCATCCACTTGGATGATGCGACGGCAGCCACAGGACAACGGTGCCAGTGCGCTCACCACACACCAGCTATTGGTGGAGTGAAGAGACAGTGATAGAGCCAATTCGGTGGATGGGGATGATTAGGAGGCCATGATGGGTAAGGGCCGATTGAGGGTCTTTGGCCAGGACACCGGGGTTACACCTCTACTCTTTACGAGAAGTGCCATTGGATTTATAATGACCACAGAGAGTCAGGACCTCGGTTTAGCGTCTCATCCGAAAGACGGCGCCCACTTACAGTATAGTGTCCCCTTCACTTTTACTGGGGCATTAGGACTCACCCAGACCACAGGTTGAGCACCCCCTGTTGGCCTCTCTAACACCACTTCCAACAGCAACCTAGTTTTCCCATGTGGTCTCCCAATTAGGTACTGACCAGGCTCAGCCCTGCTTAGCTTCAGTGAGTAACTGGTCTTGGGCTGCAGGGTGATATGGCTGAGTCAAGATGCACCTGCCTTTGCGTTGAGTTGCCCATGGATAATCGTCTTGTGAGAGTATTTACATTTTTAAAAATCTGATTAATGCACAACAGTTACTTGACAGATTTCATTTCAGTTTGCTTTTTTGTAGCTCAACAATTAAACAAATAAACAAAAATTTTGCATACTATGCGTCATAAATAGTATTTGAAAATAGAATTAGTATGTCCCAAATCGTAGTATGTTGAAAAGAGTATGCCAAAGGTTCCCGGATGGTTTACTATATCCGGTAGAGTAAGTGCAAAGTGTAGAAGCGTCCATACTCTAACCCAGGGATGGGCAAACTTGATCCTGGAGGGCCGGTGTCCCTGCAGACTTTTGCTCCAACACTAGTCAAACACACCTGAACACACTAATCAATGTCTTCAAGATCACTAGAAAGCTGCAGACAGGTGTGTTTGATTAGGGTTGGAGCAAAAGTCTGCAGGGACACCGGCCCTCCAGGATCAAGTTTGCCCATCCCTGCTCTAACCGCTGATATTGCCCACAATACGTTGCGCGTTGGATGTGAATTCGATTAGAACTACAAATGCAAGTTCATTCAATCATTATGTTTTCGGCTTAGTCTCTTTATTAATCCGGGGTCGCCACAGCGGAATGAACCGCCAACTTATCCAGCACAATTTTACGCAGCGGATGCCCTTCCAGCCGCAACCCATCTCCGGGAAACATCCATACACACTCATTCACACTCATACACTATGGACAATTTAGCCTACCCAATTCACCTGTACCGCATGTCTTTGGACTGTGACGGAAACCGGAGCACCCGGAGGAAACCCACGCGAACGCAGGGAGAACATGCAAACTCCACACAGAAACGCCAACTGACCCAGCCGAGGCTCGAACCAGCGACCTTCTTGCTGTGAGGCGACAGCACTACCTACTGCGCCACTGCGTCGCCCAAATACAAGTGAAAAATGTAAATCAACAACAAACATGGTGGACGCGCAAGACCAACCGTCAAGTAGAGAGGCTTCGGTCAAGATGTTTGTCCGACTGTTAATTAATATCTAGCCAACTGGAAAATATTTAAATCACATTTTCTGTGTTATATTTCATCTGCAAGAACAATACTGAACTTGTATGAAGATGTGTTTGGACATTAACGCCTGAATGCATAATTATCCAAAGACCTGAGGTGATTTCTCAGCATGAAAGACTCGTGAAATGGAGATTAACCTGCTGCTGCTTCTCCAGTAAGCAAGATAATTAAATATGAAAGAAATGTAGATGAAGTATGGATGATTGACACGGCCCATAACTAAGCAACACAACGATCTGTTAACGAGGAAGTAGTGCAGTATGTCCCAAAGCTTGTATACTCTTCAGTCATGCCATGTAATGTCATTTTCGTCCGCTTATCCGGAGCTGGGTCGTGGGGGCAGCAGTCTTAGGAGAAAACTCCAGACTTCCCTCTCCCCAGACACTTCCTTTAGCTCTTCCAGGGGGATCCCGAGGCATTCCCAGGCCAGCCGAGAAACATTGTCCCTCCAGCGTGTCCTGGGTCTTCCCCGAGGCATCCTCCTGGTGGGACATGCCTGGACCACCTCCCTAGGTAGGCGTCCAGGAGGCATCCAAAACAGATGCCCGAGCCACCTCAGCTGACTCAATGTGGAGGAGCAGCGGCTCTACTCCGAGCTCCTCCCAGATGACAGAGCTCCTCACCCTGTCTATAAGGGTGCGCCCTGCGAAGGAAACTCATTTCGGCTGCTCGTATCTGAGATCTTGTCCTTTCTTCTGTTACACACTTTAAAGTATATACTTTTTCTTCACTAAAAAGTACATACTTTTAGGGTGTAGTACAAGTATGCGAATTGGGATGCAGCAAGCCTCTGTTGAAGGCATTCGCCCCAACCTTCCCATCATTCTCACTCTCTTCTCAGATGGGATGGTGGGTCAAATCAAAGGTCCAACTTTCTCCTGCGGGCCCTGGTTTGGGCATCTATGATTTAGAGATGAAAGGCTGTGTAAATGATAGCACTGTCATTAGCAGCAGGCTAGCGCAGAAACTCCATTGCAAATACTGTGGTAAAATAAACGTTCATATTTTAAAGACATGGCTCGAAAATGTTAATGTAATGCAGTGCTTTTTGTCAGATCTGAGACCCACTTTATATCCTATATCAATCAGGTAGTGAAGATCACTGATTGTTTGATTTTGTAACGGAGCGACAGTATACCGGAAGCTCTGGACTCCCTGCAGAAAAATCCAGCTTAAACCAGCCTAAACTGGTTGGCTGGTTTTAGCTGGTCAACCAGCCTGGTTTTAGAGGGAATTTGGCCATTTCCAGGCTGGTTTCCAGCTATTTCCAGCCTGTTCTTAGCTGGTCAGGCTGGAAAATGACCAGCTAAAACCCACTTGACCAGCCTGGTTTAAGCTGGACATAGCTGGTTTTGGCTGGTCAAGCTGGTCTAAGCTAGTCAACTCCCAGCCTCACCAGCTAAGACCAGGCTGGAAATGGCTGAAAACCATCCTGGAAATGGCCAAACCCCCTCTAAAACCAGGCTGGTTGACCAGCTAAAACCAGCCAACCAGCTTATGCTGGTTTAAGCTGGATTTTTCAGCAGGGCTGGCTGACTGAAAAGTAAAAGCCTGTGTGCATATACACCACTGAATCAAATAAAATTCTGTACTAAATAACTAGAGTTTGGGGTGTCAGTGGCGCAGTGGGTAGCACAACTTACACCTCACAGTAAGAAGGTCATTGGTTCAAGCGCCGGCTGGGTCAGTTGCGATTCTGTGTGGAAATTGCATGTCCTCCCCGTGTTGGCGTGGGTTTCCTCCGGGTGCTCCGATTCCCCCACAGTCCAAACACATGTGGTACAGGTGAACTGGGTAAGCAAAATTGTCCATAGTGTGTGTGTGTGTGTGTGTGTGTGTGTGAATGAGTGTGTATGGATGTTTCCCAGTGATGGGTTGCAGCTGGAAGGGCATCCGCTGCGGAAAACATATGCTGGATAAGTTGGCGGTTTATTCCACTGTGGAGACCAGTGGTGTAGTCCTTGCTATACCCACTTATACTCAGTATGCCTACTTTTTTCCATGAGCTGTTTGGGTATTACGACTTCTGAGGATCAATAATTGCGTATACCCTCAGTATACTCACTTGTTTTTCTGATTAGACTTCCCTAGTTTACATGTATTCGCGTCCCCTTTAACTGTATACCAAATGTTTTTTTTTTACTTGCATCTTATTTGTTGCAATCAGTGGATTTTTGTTTAATTTGCGGCATTCCCCGCCCCCTGACGACCGCAGCAGCTGTGAGAAAATTTCGGGAGTTTTTCGATAACGACGACAAGTCAACTAAATGATGTCTCGATGAAACACTGAGGTAAAATTATTTGAAAAAAAGCATGGGCATCGCTTTAGCCCCCTATATTTCTATTCAGCCCCTCAAAATGTTTTGCGATTGCCTCATGAACTGTACACTATAAATGATCACTGAAAACGGTGGCAGACTTCCGCTCCTCCGTTTTCAACTCGTGTGTGTGTGTGTGTGTGTATATATATATATATATATATATATATATATATATATATATATATATATATATAGTTTCATCGTTTCTTTGCATACTTTTAATATTTGGGTTGGGTGGGTAATAGTACACCACTTTTTTTTTTTAGGACTACACCACTGGTGGGGACCCCTGATTAATAAAGGGACTAAGCCGAAAATAAAATTAATGAATATCTAGAGTTCATAGACCTATATTTCACTGTCTTTCAAGCAGGAAAGCGTGACTCAAAATATGACTCATCAACAGTAAAACTGTGTTGTATGGGCAAGATCAAGTTCACAAAACAAATACTTTGCTCCCTTAGTAAAACTGTAACAGAAAAATATATATTTAATGACTGTCAGTGTTTTTAACCTGCTAATTAATAGCAAATATAGTGAAAAGTGCTTTGATAGTAACAATTAATCCTACAATACTAAATTAAAATGGCCTTCTTAATTCTAGAATTGATATACAAGTTAAATTTTCGCACTAAATCGAAGGTTTAACGCTGCAAGGGTTAAAAGCCATTCTTGAAGCTTCCCTCAGTGTCACATATGTAAATAAACGCGGACGTCATCTTGCCGCATTCAGCAAACTGCATCCGGGTCATTTTCCGTTCTCAAATAGTGCTGAGGTAAATCAAAAGCGCCTGTCAGAGACCATCTGACAAAAGCAGCGTCTGTATTCATATATCTCTTATAGATATTGGCCTGTATATATTTAATATCTACAACATTAAAACGCTAAGCACCATTAGTTGTAAATAACGAGAGATTTAATTGTAATTCTGGGATATAAATGTATGATGCGCCACCTGCTGGCAGCCAGTGTAACGCAATAACTCGTATAATATTATTTACAGTGTGTAAATAATAGCGTAGTCGTGTTATCCATTCAAATTATGAGATTATGTATGTTTGAATTGTTATTACAGTTCAAATATGCGATAAAAAAAGCAAAAGGGACATGTAACTCAACTGCAAACATTAGCATTGCATTTATTTAGCATGATCAACATATACAAATCTTTCATCGATCATAATCTGTTTTAATGATTGATATATTCTTGCAGCTACAAAAATAAGTGCTGGCTAAAATCAAAACTTTTTGAATGTACTGTAAACATTATGAAACTTCATTAAATGGAATGTAATGTAATCATCAAATGCTGAAATTATTTATTTATTTAAGTAATGTTCCCTGCGCTATCTGCAATAAATCTGTAACAAACAATGGTTTTCATGTTTGGCGACCTGAGTTTTGGACTGAATGACACATTATAGTCACTTCAAAATGACTCAAGAGCATTATATTTACATTTAACTGATGCATTAAAGTGCTATTGAGTATTTTAAGTATGTAACATATTGCACTTGTTAAATCATCATGGCATGATATACAAAGTGTATTTTATGAAAAAAGTAAAAATCGAATTACTCTGAATTAATTCAGGATAATGTAATTATTCATTCTGAATTGTTTAGCAACAATTATAATATAACCAGAATTATGAACAACCCTTACACTCTTTGTAAGGCATTTTAAATGTTTCCTTTAAAATCCCTGAGTGAATTATAATAATTATATATGATATTATATAATAATATCAAGTCAAAAGTGTTTATGTAGCCTACATTTTTGAATAATAGTAATAAATCGATGAAATATCTCAAGTATGGGGAATAACTACACTGCAAAAATTACTTTTCTTAAGTTCAAATATCTTAAAAAAATTAAATCAAGGAGCATTTTCTACATGGTAAAACCTAACAGTGAAAAATCATTAAATGAAATAAGTTAGTTTAACTTATAATTAAAAAATGTTACTTTGACTTAATGAAAAAGAGTTATGGTAACTCATAAACTGATTATATTAAGCATTATATTAACTCAAGGTCACACTTTATTTTGATGGTCCGTTTGTTGAATTAAGTTACATTGCATCTACATGCCAACTAATTCTCATTAGATTTTAAGTAGACTGTTAGGTTGGGGTTAGTGTAAGTTAACATATACTTGCAAAGTTTCTTATAGTCAGTTAAATGTCTTTCTCTCCCTCCCCATCACCCCAATGGCTATAAGCATCCTCCATACAGACTGGGCAGGGAATCCTCTACAGCCGACCTCTACAGCCTTCCCAGTCGAGGTCGGCTGTAGAGGATTCCCTGCCCAGTCAGTATGGAGGATGCTTACAGACATTGGGGTGATGGGGAGGGAGAGAAAGATAACTGTTCACAGGATGGGGGAGGCAGCAGAGAGAGCTTCTTGCTGAAGAGAGGAGCTAAGCTGGAAGCCAGGGGGAGTTGATGGGCAGTGATTTGGCCACCACTGCTGACCCACCAATGTTGAGGGTGTTGCGGTTTAGGGTTGAAACACTCAATGATCGTTGGATACCGCCTGATGACATCAACTCCACCTGGCCAGGGCTACATTCACCAAAAGTAAATGAAGGAGAAGCATCTTTGGATGTAATTGTAACTCAGTTGAAGGAGCAGCATCAGCAGATATTAAGCAGACAGTCTACTAATACTCAAATGGACCATCAAAATAAAGTGTTACCGAACTCAAACCTAATGAGTTATGAATGACTTAATTATATTTTTTTGTGTCAACTTAACTCTAATTTTACAAGCAATACCGAACCATTTGAGTAGCTATATAGTTGTTTGGACTTAATTTGTTCTATTAACTGAAGTCATAACGATTTGATAACTGAACTTAAATGTTTAAGTTACTAACACTCTAAGGGCTCTATTTTAACGATCTAGGCGCAAAGTCTAAAGCGCATGTCGCAAAAGCATTAAGGCAGTGTCCGAATCCACTTTTGCTACTTTAAGGACGCATGGTCTAACAGTGTTGTGCTTATTCTCTTAATGAGTTCTGGGTGTGTTTAAGCATACCGTGCATTAAACCAATCAGAGTCTCATCTCGCATTCCCTTTAAGAGTCAGCTGCGTCAGGCCATGGCACATTTACATGGTGGACTTTGTAAGTGGAAAAACTGAACGCTTCACTAGCGAGAAAACAGTTAAACAGAGCATCTGCAGCGCGAGGATAAAGAACGAGCCTCCTCCATTCAGCCTCTTTACTTCACTTTTCCTCTTTACTCCTTTACTTTCGTGGAGTAAGGAATCCGTGGAAACTCACTCCACTGAAGACATCCATTAGTCTGTATAATTTCATTTGTTAAGCGCAGAGATTTGTTTCAAAACTAAATTCAGGTCTAATTTCCAGCTAACGAATAAATGAACGATAATAATGAAGTGTGGTCAAAAAACGAAGTTATTATTAGCAGTTATTATTAGCAGTATTCTTATGCCCCATAGTGTGATGCAGACGTCTCCAAAAATTATTAAAACAAATATAAATATGCATATAATAAATAATACTGCTAATAATAACAACATTATGCAAATGCAAATTGTCATGAATAAACTGAAAAAGCCCCCCGAGGTGGAGAAGGCATGAAGGCTGTGGTTTCTATATTTATGTAGACTATTATTTATGTAATATTTTAATCCTTTAATTCTTTTTCATATGTAAAGATATTTGAGTATTGCTGTACATCCTGTGTGTATTAAGCAATGTGTAACTGTTTAAGGCGCACAACTAACGCGCTCTCCGCTGCACTTTAGAGCAGCTTTCAGTTGGTCAATTTCAGTTCCTCAAAATAGCAACATGCCAACAATGTGCTTTAACACACCTCCTTTCTAGAGGAAATGGATTTACTATTGAAACGTGGTCCAAAACGGGAAAATTACAGTGGAGTTGGTCTGAAAATAGCAACAAATCGCAACAAATACGTCTTGCACCTTATTGCGCCGGGTGTATGATAGGACCCTAGATGTTTGATGATATCAACACAAATAGCATACGTGTATCTGACTCAATATCTATACAAGTTTACAGTACTCAAACCCTTTTATTTAAAAACATAAATGTTTTTCAGTAATCGGTTTCCTTAGTTTGAGTTAAGTTATCGGGTTTTACAGTGTAGACAAGCAAAACATTGTCATAATTATTGTCTTGTTTTAAGACAACATATGTCATAATGAAGTGAGTTTTTCATTAATACAAGCAAAATAATCTGCCAATGGGGTAAGCAAAGTAATCTTACGCCAAAAGGAAAACAAGATCATTTTTCTTACCCCTTTGCCAGATTATTTAGCTTGTTTCAAGGGAAAAAAATCACTTAATTTTGGCATGTTATTTCCTAAAAAAAGACAATATTTTTTGCTGGTCTACAAAATGCTTCTTGATTTAAGAAAGTTTAGATGTTTAAACTAGAAACAACACAAAAAAAGAAAAGCTTTTTTGCAGTGTAGTGACCTAAAAAAGTCACAATGTCATGCTTTGATGAAATTGACAAAACAGGCACTATCTGTATCTGTCTAAACCTTTTTAAAACCACTTAATTTAGTGAAGTTGGTCCAAACGTTTGACTGGTAGAACATGTGTCGAGTATGAAACTCAAATAAGGCGATCTCAAATGTTTAATCATGTTCATCTGTGTCTGATTCCTCATCTGTTCTTGCCCAGCTCTGAATCTTCCCAGTGCCAAAGATCACATAAAAGATGGCTCCGAATGCGCTCACTCCAGCCGACAACCAGAACACATTCCTCCATCCGGAAACTGAGTGCTGATCAGACAAAACAAGAGTCAATAAACTCATTAAAATGTGCTCTTTCATCGATTAAATCATAAGAAGAGATAGTTCACCCCCCAAAAATGACAATTTCCTCACCATTTATTCACACTCAGGTGTTTTTTTTTATTAATTTCTTTCTTTATTTGAACACAACTGGGATAAAAACAGCCATTTAAGGGTGACCCCTTTTTATAAGACATAAAATAAGTCTCTCATGTCCCTAAAGTATGTGTGCGTGTGACATTTTATCACTAAATACCACATAAATAATGTTTTGTAACTCTTTGAAACTGCCCCTTTTAGGCTTTGATCCTAATTGTGCATTTTTGGTGACTGTCGCTTTAAATTCAAATGAGAGTGTGCTCTTTTCAGAAGAGGGCGGAGCTATTAATGCTTGTGTCAGCATAGCGGCAGATTCAAAGCTCTAATTGCGGACGGCTGCTTCTCACTCAGGGCTGTTTATGCTAATGAGGAAGAGATGGTCACTAATGGGCGGAGCTTTACCCCCTCTGATGACACTTACAAAGGGAGAATGTCAATTAAAGTGTTTCTGCAGACTGTTTTATCAAGTGTGATTATAAAAAATGGAATTAATTAATGTTTACCATTAAAAGCTGGCTACATTCACAAACTTTCTCTACATAACGGTGTTAAAACATCTTATAAAAGTGATTTTTGCATAATAGGTCCTCTTTAAATCCATAGTAGGAACAAAAAAAAATACTATGGAAGTCAATGGCTGTTGTTATCTCTTCCTCTGTGTTCAACAAAAGAAAGAAACTCAATAGGTTTGGTAAAAGTGGAGGTACAAGTTTATTTATTCATTTTTGAGTGAACTATCCCTTTAAATGAATGCTGTAATACAGAGAATAAAACACAGCTTACAGTTTTGGTCAAGTAACCCACTACGATTGGAGCAAGTACACCAGGAACCGTCCCAAAAGTGTTTGTGATTCCTAGAAGCATTCCTGCATACCTGAGAAAATAAAGCACAGAGATAAAACCAATGCCATGAGGAGACGTTTACTGCCATATCAGCTTCTCTGGCTTTGTCATGGCAAAAACAGATAAAAAGTTTATTAAATTGCATTTTTCTATTATTAAAAAATTATTTATAATAAAAACAAGACATCAACCGGGAGCACGGTGGCGCAGTGGTTAGCACAATCACCTCACAGCAAGAAGGTCGCTGGTTCAAGCCCCGGTTGAGTTAGTTGGCATTTATGTGTGGAGTTGCATGTTCTCCCCGTGGTTGCGTGGGTTTATTTCAGGTGCTCCGGTTTCCCCCACAAGTCCAAAGACATGCGGTACAGGTGAATTGGGTAAGCTAAATTGCAGTAGTGTATGTGTGTATGGATGTTTCCCAGTGATGTGTTGCAGTTGGAAGGGCATCCGCTGTGTAAAACATATGCTGGATAAGTTGGTGGTTCATTCCGCTGTGGCGGCCCCAGATTAATAAAGGGGCTAAGCAGAAAAGAACATGAATGAATGAACAAGACATCAGCAGCAATAAATCTTACATGAAATTTAATCTTTTGATAAACATTCTACCATTTTTAAAGGTCAAAATTCTACCTTTAAAGTCCCATCAGATAAAAACATTATGATAACGTTAAAATAGGGCATGACAAAAGGACTTTATATGTTTTTTTGCTATTGCAATATTAAAATTTTGGAGCAATGTCTCCTTTGACAGTGTTGTGGGACATTCATGTAAATTGGATCTGTGAAAAACTCCTCAAAGGTTTTATTTTCTGCGTTGATTGTGGTTTTATGGTTTTGTTAAGAAAATTTGGTATCTTTTTTTATCAGTCTATATTCGAGAGTGTTATCAGATATGGTTTATCCACATGGTATGGCAATCTTTCTGTAAACTTGAAATCAAAACATTTCAGTATTGTCAGAATTGCTATGAAACTTATAGGTTTTAACAACCTTTACCAGCACTCTATACGAACAATGCACTTTGAATGAAGTGAAAATAATTCTGGTATCATGAACAGCACTGTAAGACATACTATACAATAAGACATATTACAAATAAGTCAAGCAGTGCTGTTTTTTTACCGTGGAGCGATGTCAATCTGGTTAATGAAGACACCAGCAGCACTGAATCCGCCAAACGCACTTGATAAAGTCAGAAAAGTCACAGCCAGAACACCACTACAACCCGAGAAGCCCACAGCCAGCAGGAAAACAGCAGGCAGAAAGAGACCTATGGGACAGAGAGGAAAATAATATCAATAAATATGCACTACAATTGATCTGTCAATACGCATCTTCCCTGTTGTTCACTGAAGTCAGCATATATATTCATTATAATGTGTGACATGGATGCTTGTTTCTGCCATATAATAAAAAAAGGAAATTGCAACTCTTTTCATCTCTCATTTTTTAAACAAATTTAAGTACAGTTGAAGTCAGAATTATTTGCTTCCCTGTTTATTTTTTCCCTCAATTTCTGTTTAATCTTTTCAACACATTTCTAATCATAATAGTTTTAATAACTCATTTCTAATAACTGATTTATTTTATCTTTGCCATGATGACAGTAAATAATATTTGACTAGATATTTTTCAAGACACTTTTATACAGCTTAAAGTGACATTTAAAGGCTTAACTAGGTTAATTAGGTTAACTAGGCATGTTAGGGTAATTAGGCAAGTTATTGTATAACAATGGTTTGTTCTGTAGAGCATCGAAAATATATAGCTTAAAGGGCTAATAATTTTGTCCTTAAAATGGTGTTTAAAAAATTTAAAACTGCTTTCATTGTAGTCAAAATAAAACAAACAAGATTTTCTCCTGAAGAAAAAATATTATCAGACAGACTGTGAAAATTTCCTTGCTCTGTTAAACATAATTTGGGAAATATTTAAAAAAGAAAAAAAATTCAAGTTGGGGGCTAATAATTCTGACTCTAAATGTATACATGCAAGTACTCTGACTTGATTTTTTCAACATTAACTTGCAATAAATTCTCAATTCAGCAAATTAAATAATTAACAGTCAGTATTATGAGTTATGGCTGCAGGAAAATTAGAATGCAAGAAAATTATTTATATCTCATAAATTTAAGTTGAGATATGTTTATGAGATAAATTTAAGTTAATATAGCACAATATAGCACAATTCTGATTTGTTTTGGTTAGTTTTTCTCCTAATTCTGAGAGAAAAATTAAGTTAAAAGTTTTAGAACTGCAAAGAAAATAAAGTCAGAATACAAACGCTGAATTCTGGCATTTTCGTTTCAGAGTTCATATCTTGTAATTGTAAGTTTCTATCTTATAATTCTGACTTTTATGTTTCGGAATTCTGAATTTACATTTCAAAACTGCAGCACAAACTGCCAGAAATGGTCAAAGATATTAAATAAAAGGTTAAAGATTATTTTTTCCACACATTTCCAAACATACAGTTGCAATCAGAATTATTAGCCCCCCTTTGATTCTTTTTCTTTTTCAGATATTTCCCAAATTATGTTTAACAGAGCAAGGAAATTTTCACAGTATATCCTATAATGTTTTTTCTTCTGGAAAAAGTGTTATTTGTTTTATTTCGGCTAGGATAAAAGCAGTTTTTGAATGTTTAAAAATCATTTTAAGGTCAAAATTATTAGCCCCTTTAAGCTATATATTTTTCGATAGTCTACAGAACAAACCATCGTTATACAATAACTTGCCTAATTCCCCTAACCTGCCTAGTTAACCTAATTAACCTAGTTAAGCCTTTAAATGTCACTTTAAGCTGTATAGAAGTGTCTAGAAAAATATCTAGTATAATATTATTTACTGTCATCATGGCAAAGATAAAATAAAACAGTTATTAGAAATGAGTTATTAAAACTATTATGATTAGAAATGTGTTGAGAAAATCTTCACCCCGTTAAACAGAAATTGGGGAACAAAATAAGCAGGCGGGCTAATAATTCTTATTGCAACTGTAACTACTTTCTAATAACTCAATTATTTTGTCTTTGCAATGATGACAATACATAATATTTTACTAGTTATTTTGCAAAACACTAGTATTCAGCTTAAAGTGCAATTTAACTGAGTTAATTAGGGTTTATAATAATAGGGTAATTAATTAGGCAAGTGATTGGACAACATTGGTTTGCTCTGTAGACAATTAAAAAAAATCTTAAGGCTAATGATACTGACATTAGCAGTTAAAAACAAACAAATAAACAAACAAACAAACGAAGAGTTCAGATGCAAAAGCCGCTAAAAGCCACTTCAAAAATTAGATAATGGCATTGAGTGAATGCTTTAGGCACAAAGTACAGCATCAACAAATAGATTTGCTTAAAATCATCTAAATCCCAGCATCAGCGCATTCAGAAATAACAGTTTGTTTGCAAAAGCCTCTAAACACCGCATGCTTTGACAGCCAAAGCCGCTATATCCCGAGAACCAGTCAGAAGATGCGAATCGAATCATATGTGTTCAATGTAGCAGAGTGCTGATACGCCGGATTTTATGAGGAGACGTATTCCGCTACCGATTTAGATTTTAAAAGGTGGAGTTTGATGAACTGGATGAGCCTGTCCGACTGTCAGTAAATGGCAAATGAAAACGTTCCTTACCTCAAAACTCATTATAAGGAAAAGAAAACACACTGTACAGTCGGAGGTGTAGCATGCATTCATAACATTTTTTGCGCAGCGACGCTACTTTGAATGAGTGCGATTTACTATAAATTAAACGGCAACTGCGTTTCATGAAAGACAGAGTTAAGATGCCGTTCTTTTATCCCACGTGGATGCTATGAGGATAAACAAGAGACCAAGACCTGAAGTGTGGTGAGAATGAATGAATGACAGCTTCTAAAATTGTCTGAGAGACGTCCACTTTTTGCCCAGTAGGCCTACTGTGTGTTTTATTTGCTAATGTAAGCTATTTTTTAAAAGATAAATATAATGTATAAAACTACACATTATTTGTATTACTTCATATTACCTATACGCCTGATAAGCTTTTTATATTTATGGACAATGCACAGATATTGATGTTTTACAATGTTTTTACATTATTTGAATCTACCAAGCTTAGCTCACAATGTTTGCAATGTTCACATTGTTCTACTTACATTAAATCTAAATCCCAATTATCAGAAATGACAACAGATTAAGATTTAATTAATGTCAGTTTTAATGTTATTGATTAATGCACTTACTTGACAGAATTCATTCATTCATTTTCCTTCTGCTTTGTTCCTGGTTTATCAGGGGTTACCACAGCGGAATGAACCGCCACTTTCTTGACAGATTTAAGTATTTTTAATTTTAGGTGGTTTGTGTAATGTTTTTTGTTTGTTAACATAATTTCTAATTGCATCTTTAGTGATTTTCAACTAATTACAATGTCTTGTCCCAATAGGTGGATTTAGAGGTTTTTGCAAAAAAAGCACAAGTGGATTTAGCTGGTTTTGACGCAAAAGAAAATCTACCTTGTTAAAAACTAGAGAATTGTCTAAAGTGACATTTATGAAAAAAAAGGTGTTTTATTTACTAGCTAATAACCTTTTCATTACATATAAAATGAAACTTTTGAACTTAATCAGAGGAGCCTGATAGAAAATGCTCATTTACAAAAAAAAAAAGGTCTGATGGATTTAGAGCAGAGGTGGGCAAACTACGGCCAGCTAAACTCTTTCATCCGGCCCGCGAGGGAGTTTTTAAAATGTTGCTTCTGAGTAACGGTTTGGTTTCAGAATTAGTAAATTAATGATGCAATACAAGTGAATGCCATTTGATGGCAGTATTGAACGCTGTACAGTTAGCGCAACCAGGAAAATTAGAACACACTCTCGGATATTAAAATGCACTCGACCGTTAATGACTGAAAATGAGTCCGGCAAAAAAAAGAAAAATTGACTCTGAATGTCGTGTGTTTAAGGAAGAATGGACAACAAAATACTTCTTCACCAATATCGTACAGAAAGCGGTATGTCTAATATGCCAAGAAAGTACTGCTGTTTTTAAAGACTAGAACCTAAGTCGGCATTTTACACGTAAACATTAAAATTATTTTTAATGTGTTAAAATGAGATTTTTTCTATAAGACAATATCTTTTCTATTCTCCACTGTAAAAATTATTACATTATTATTATTATCATTATTATATTTTATAAGGGATTATTTTATTGTTTTATGATGATTGATAAGTAAATATAAATAGCAGTGCAAATTAATTTGACTTGTAATTATAACTCAATAATAACTATTAAAAAAAATGTGTGTTAATGTGACACGTTTCTGTCCGATATTACATGTTCCATGCATACTGCCACTATATTCATTCATTCATTTTCTTGTCGGCTTTGTCCCTTGCGGGGTCGCCACAGTGGAATGAACCACCAACTTATCCAGCACGATTTTACGCAGCGGATGCCCTTCCAGCCGCAACCCATCTCTGGGAATTTCCACACACACACATTCACACTCATACACTACGGACAATTTAGCTTACCCAATTCACCTGTACTGCATGTCTTTGGACTGTGGGGGAAACCGGAGCACCCGGAGGAAACCCACGCGAACGCAGGGAGAACATGCAAACTCCACACAGAAACGCCAACTGACCCAGCCCAGCCGAGGTTCGAACCTGCGACCCAGCGACGTTCTTGCTGTGAGGCAACAGCACTACCTACTGCGCCACTGCGTTGCCCACTGCCACTATAAATAAAAGTTATTTTTTTTAAGGATTTGACATGTGGCCCTTCACTTGGTTTGCAAAACTTGATGTGGCCCTCGGGTCTAAAAAGTTTGCCCACCACTGATTTAGAGGGTTTGGCATCTGAACTCTTCAAATATATACACATACATACACACATATATATATCATCAGCCAAACAAAAAAAAATTAAATTAGGAAAATCACAAATATGACATAAAAAGTCAAACTTTATATGTCAAAATTCTCTTTTTTTTGAAGAACAAATATTGCAATCACTTTTATTTTCTTCCCGTACTCACCCAAACTCTGACTTACCAATGAAAGTGAAGATTTTGCGTACGGCTGTGACACTCAGGATCTCCTTCTCCAGCAGGTTATCAGCCAGCACTCCCGAACCCACAGAAAACAGCCAACCAGCCAGATACGGCAGAGCGGAGAGGAACGAATTCTGAATGACAAAACCACATGAAACAGAATGAAATACAGCACATATCGCAGAATAATTTCATCTGGATTTCCTCACTACCTGCCGCAAATCAAAGTGGAGCACGGTGTCCATGTATATGGGCAGAGAGGTGAGGAGAGTGTAATAAGACCAGTTGGAGCACATCTGAGGGATGATTATGGCCCACAGAGGCATAGAGAACAGCATAGACCATACAGGCACTGACCAACCATGAGCAGTCCCCTAGACATGCAGAAAAACAACATCAGAAATCTTCTGAAGTCCTTTGAGGCCTTGCATTATTACAGTTTTCTTTCTTGTTTTCTCATGATCATGACTTTTTTTCTTGTTATCTCGACATAACAAAAGTCGATTCTTGAGTTTACAACCTATTTATTATATCCTGCATATTCTAAGAGGATGTCCTAGACACGCATACAGTAGCTTCATATTGCATTATTTGCAAGGATTCACCTTTTAAAGTAATTGTAAATCATTAAGAGGAAAGGATGCATTAAAGCAAAAACAGGATCTTCATCATTCTTCATAATCTAACAACGATTAGTCATGCAGAGGAGATGATTCATGTTATTTGATGATCTAAATGCACAGTCACAAAAGTCATCATGCTAACTTTCTTTTTTAGCATTAATGATTTGCTGTAAATGAATGAAAAATGCATCATCAAAATGTAAACATTAAATTAGCCCATACCTGTTGACCTAATGAGTTAATTATGTAATCTTTCTCTTGGACAGTAATTCTAGGGTGAGTTCGGGGTTCATCTGATACCAGGATGAACCAGAACACGGCCCACAGGCACCCGGCACCACCTGTTGGTAAAAACACTGTATTGCACATATGTTTGGACAAAAATACTGATACATGAAATTACAACATGAAGACCGTAAGTATATATAGAGCTCTGGGAAAAAAGAAAGTAAAAACACTTCAAAGTTATTTGAATCAGTTATTTGGATTTCGAGTAAACATTAAGTATTAAAGTATAAAGTATTTTGAGTAAAAATTTCATTGGTTTAATTTAATAACTTAATGATAAGGATTCTTTGGAATTTCAAATATCTATTCAAATTATCTGCATTTATTTGCTGAAAATGAGAACATGTCAATAAAAAAATATTTCATGTTTTCAGACACATATACACACACACACACATACAGACAGACAGACAGACAGACAGACAGACAGATAGACAGATAGATAGATAGATAGATAGATAGATAGATAGATAGATAGATAGATAGATAGATAGATAGATAGATAGATAGATAGATAGATAGATAGATAGATAGATAGATAGATAGATAGACAGACAGATAGATGTATATATTAGTGGTGGGGCCGTTATCGGCGTTAACGCGAGTCTCTTATCGCACGATAAAAAAATATTGCCGTTAATCTATTCTCAAAGTTGGGTTGGGAGCTGGGTCTATTCTACGCAAGCTATGATGACTTTCACCTTGATATATTAGCGCGGATGTATACCTGACCGGTGAGTTGTCTGACAAAAAGAGTGCCCTTCTGAATCAAATCATCAGGATGCCTGACTCTAACTGCTGTTTGGCAGTTTCACTTTAACTCATTTCATTCATGCCCTCGTGACAAACTCGGGTATTAGACGCAAATAAGGAGTAAGGACTGGCAAGAGTGTTATGGAATTTAATAACACACGCCAAATGGAAAGAAAATGGAAAGATTTTGCGATGTGTGTGTGTGTGTGTATGTGTGCGTGTGGATCTTGTCGGAAAATATGGCGAAAGGTCCTAAAGATTGCGGTGTTTACTTCAATAATGCCACTAATATATGCATACTCCATGTCAGTTTCAATTCAGTTTCTGGTTAGTTCAGTTATAACTTTAGTCGGATTAAGGTAATCAAAAATCGCTGTTTGGAGCTTATGTAGGCCTACAGTTCATAATTCATGTTAACTGAATAGTTAGTAAACACATTGAACATAATTTATTTTCATCACCAATTATCATAGTAGAACAGTTTCTCAAGCAGTTTGTGATGCATTTTGGAAACAGGAGATGAGCCCCTGGTCTAATGCGCCACCTGGCTTGAGAAACCCGTTCTCAAAGACTTATTATTTGGGCAGCGCACATATTCTGAATGCCTTCGGCAGAATTCAAATGAGCCATTTTAATCTAGATTAAAAAAAAAAATCTATGCCCACCTATAATATATATATATATATATATATATATATATATATGCACCAACTTATACACACACACAGACTTTTGTGATCGCCAGCAGTGTGTTCTCTGCTGGAGATTACTTCCTGTATTCCTGGCAAACTGCAAATCCCAGAAAGCAATGCACCAATCACACCTGACAGTCATTTGGACACTCACAGCTGAAACTTATCATCATTGATTACCTGGACTATTTAAACCCCTTAGTTTCACACACACATTTCTGAGTATTGTCTAGCTGTTGCATTCAATTCAAAGCGTTGTCCTTGTCTCTTGTTTTCCTGTGTTTTTGACCTTTGGACTGTTGATTGTGTTTTGTGATTCTTAGTTTGTGAAACTAAGGGGTTTAAATAGTCCAGGTAATCAATGATGATAAGTTTCAGCTGTGAGTGTCCAAATGACTGCCAGGTGTGGCAGGAGTGATTGGTGCATTGATTTCTTGCAGTTCAGCAGGAATACAGGAAGTAATCACACACACACACACACACACACACACACACACACACACACACACACACACACACACACACACACACACACAAGTATTTAAATGACAATATTCTTATTTGAAATGTTAAAATGTTGTAACATAAATATTTCTCATCTTTTTCTGTTAAATCTAATGCATGTTTGCATAATAAAATTATTTTCTTTCAAATAGTAAAGAAATATCTGAATTACATAATAATGACATTGTAATCTACCAACTTATTTTATTATTTAATTAAATTATTCCAATTTTTTTTTATCTATCAACCCCAAACATTAGAACAGCATGTGAATATACAGGGTTTCTACTGGTTTCACCAAGTAAGATCTTTTAGGACATTTTTAAGACCATTATGAATGAAATTTTAGACTTAAACAGGACTAAACGTGCAGGATTTTCTTTCTAATGGCCATTAGTTGGTCTAGCGAAAAATATTTTTACTTGTCCGATCAAAAAACACTAATTCGTTATTTCTTGGCCACATATTTTAATTAACATGTCAACACAAGCAGACTCTATGTGTAGACATAATACAACATACATTTTTCTGTTTTAAAAAATGCTTTAAAAACTATAATATACTAAACGTATGCATATGTGTCCAGGTCAGGGTCCTCACCATGTATGGTCTTAAAATGCATGGAGAGCTTTTAATCAAATGTTATTGTAAGGTGGATAATTAAACCATATTGGTAAATAGAGTTACAAATAGAGTTTTGTTAAAAGTTTTATGTAGATGGATTGTTGGTGATTGGATGGGTGTTTGCCTGACTAGGTAGCTTTACACCAGGGGTGCTCAACCCTGTTCCTGGCGATCGACCTTCCAGCTGATTTCAGCTCCAACCCTGATCAAACACACCTGAACCAATTATTTAGAACGTGAGGAGCACTTGATAATTACAGGCAGGTGTGTTTGATAAGGGCTGCAACTGAAATCTCCAGGTAGGTCGATCGCCAGGAATAGGGTTGAGCACCCCTGCTTTACACGAACACAGGAAAATTAAGACCTGTTTAAAATGATTGAAGACCTACAATACAATATTTCAGTGAACTTTTAAAGGCCTAAAATTTTGTTTTTGAAACTTAGGACATTTTAAGACTTTTTAAAACCCTGCAGACACCCTGATATATTCATGTAAAAATACGGATGTGAGTTTTTGGATTTATTTCCATTAGAAAAACTGAAAAAAAAGTAACTTATACAATATATTAACTTGCTTATTTGTCTAAAATCAGTATCGCACATTTCTGATCATGATCATATGCTGATATTCAGCTTTAGTGATATAACTCCGTCACATCCTAAAAACTAAAGGAGGTGATTTTCCCTCACCGCAGGAGTAGAAGACTGCAGGCCAGCCCAAACTATGGCAGATGAAGCCAGTGAGAGGAAGAGCCACAAATGCACCAAAACTAGAGCCGGCACCAGAGAACGTCATCAGACGAGCCCTTTCCAGCGGAGGAGCCCAGCGCGCCCACATCGCCATCATGGCAGGAAAAGTCACACCCTGGTAAACAGACAGACAGATGAAGACTCACATATAGAGACATCTTTTATGATCTCTCCATTTAAAGGGGTCATTGGCTGACTTATGCACTGTTCTGGGAGATCCACTTGATAAAGTTTTGATTTTGACGTCAATTGATTTGACAAAAAATATATATATAAGTTTTTCATTCATTCATTAAATTTTCCTTTGTCTAAGTCTTTATTTCAGAGGTCGCCACAGCGGAATGAACCGCCAACTATTCTAGCATATGTTTTATGCAGCGGATGCCTTTCTAGCTGCAATCCAGTACTGGGAAACACCCATACACACTCATTCACACACACACTCATACACTATGGCAAATTTAGTTTGCCCGATTCCCCTATAGCGCATGTGTTTGGACTGTGACGGAAACCGGGCACTCGGAGGAAACCCACACCAACACGGAGAGAACATGCAAACTCCACACAGAAACGCCACTTTGTCACTTCCGCCTAAATGGATCAATGACTTTTTTGACATCACCTCATACTTCAGTTTCTCATCAGATCTTGACCAATCAAATGCTCTCTAGTATCTGACATTCCCCGCCCCTTCTTCTCATTTGCATTTCATTTGATGTGCTTGATCTCAACCACTCTCACTGGCAGAGCTGTGATTAAAACAAAATGCTATTGGCTGTTTTTTTTTTTTAAGGGGAGGAGCTACTCTATGTCCCACCCTCTTTTCCATGTTTCAGTTAAGGTTACGTCAATCATTGAATAAGAAATGCACATTAGTATCTTTAAGACTATACACTAACCTCCCCGAAACCCTCCAGGGCACGCAAGGCGAATAGCCACTTGGCTCCGAGTTGAGCTGACAGCGGGGTGAGGAGCGTCAGGAGAGCCGTTCCCAGCACACCTCCACCCAGAAAAAGGCTTCCTCCAAAGCGACCAGATAAATAACCTCCCGGGATCTGAGTAAACAGGTATCCAAAAAAGAAAGCACCAAGAAGCATTCCCTGAGTCTCTGAATTCCACGGGTATCTTGGTATCTGGGAATAGAAAATTAAAGGGTGAGAAAACACTGCAAATATGATTTTCTTACTTAGATTTGTTGTTTTGTTTCTAGTCCAAATATCTAACAATTCAAGAAGCATTTTCTAGACAAGCAAAACATATTAGGCGCGTTCGACTTCATGCAGTGCTGCACAGATCGATCGAAATCTGTCTTGCTGGTTAGAAATTTTGGCCGGATTGATTCTGCGCCGACGTCATGTGACTGTCACATGTGGCATCAAAGTACCGCGACAGCGCTCCGAGATCAGACGAATGATTCAGCCAGTGAAGCATCCGAAGAGCGCCTGCTGGAGCTAAGATGACGACACCAATATAACACGATTGGCCAAGTTCACCGCATGAAAACAACCACGTGTGTTTCGCGTTTATTATTGGACAACTTCCGTCTCACAAATTTTAAAACAAACAAATAACTTTGCATACCCCTCTCTATCTTGTACACACCATGCTTATTAAAAGACTACACATATTTTACTGCAGTATCATCTTTTGTTAAACAATTTGTTCATAATGTCTAGATTGTTTGCACAGGTTTATTCTGCCTTTTTTATACAGACCACTGTATTCAGCTCCATTAAATTATATATTTTAGTGAATAACCTAAATATTAACTCAAATAAATCTTACAGACTTGTAATAAAATAATTATCATCGTTGATCCTGACGATTTCTTAGCAAATTAAGTTATATAAAATGATGTAATATAAAAATACATGATTCTAAAATATTTTATTTTCTGTCAAACCATTTATGAAGTAATGTTAAAAACGTTATTGATGTACCTGCTCTTTCTGGGAAATGTCTACTTTTTTAAAAATCTTTCATTATCCAAAATAATCCTATTCGTTGATATTTATTTCCTTTTTATATGCCCTCTCGTTTTCTCCTTATTTCTCATGCATTTGTTATGTAGGCTACTTAAATTTAATTCATAATTCCCTTATTGTTTAAAAATGAACTATAGTTTGTAGAGACTGTATTCTGATTTATTTGTACTTTACATCTTTTGATGTTATTTCAATAAATAAATAAATAAATGATCACGCCATGTGATCGGTAATCATGACTGCAGCAACTTTGTGCCCCCCGAAGTGTCCGGCTTGACAGCTCCGTTTTTAACTCCGCCCCCGCTTGCTCTCGGCTAATCTCGTTGATCATCGGCTGCAGCCGTGCTTCATGTCGAACGCACCTATTGTCTTGTTTTAAGAAATAAGATGTCAAAATTGAGTGAATATTAATATTGATGGAAGTATAGTGTCTACTTTTATGTTTTAAATAACTTCATCAAATGTCATCCAATGATTCCTGTTCGGAATATGCCAGACAGGATATTTGGGTGATGTAATGTATGATAGTCATTACTTTTAGCTCATAAAAAATTTATAATATAAGTAACAACGACTTAAAGCTGTATGACACTTTTATTTGCGATTGTAGCTGTATATCGGCACTGGAAGGGAAGCTTAGTGTCCCACCAGTTACGATATAGAGCCATATCACACTGCTATGAGTGTGATATTGCATTTATACAACAGTTCCACGGCATAATCATGTATATAAAAAAGAAAATCAAACACAGAGAGTCTCAAAAATCCTTTCGTACGAGGAACTACTTTCTTCCGCCATTCATTCACATCTGCAGTTGACTGTCAGAACAGCAGAAGCCATCGGCGCCAATAGCCTTGTGGTTAGTGGGTCGACACATGGCACCGAGGTGTTCACAACGACCTGAGTTTGATTCCCGGCTCGAAGTCCTTTGCCGACCCTTCCCCTATCTCTGCTCCCCATACTTTCCTGTCTCTAAATCTCCACTGTCCTATTACAATAAAGGTGCCCCCCCCCCCCCCCCCCCCCCCCAAAAAAAAAAAATTAAAACAGATGAAGCCATTACTAAGTCACCAACATCACTTTAGAGCTAGCGTTTGAATGATTCTCTAGCGTAATGTCTAAAGTGATGACAAAACAGGTGATTTTGCTCACATTTTAAGATTATAAGGCTGAACAGCATGAAATGCCATTAACAGAGATATCTAACAGTCTACAGAGATATCTCCTTACAGTATTACAGTCTACATTTCTCTGTTGCAATCGGGATATCACAATAATTAACCCCGAAAAAAGCAGCGAAATCACTACCAAATTGCTGTTGTGTTCACGCTAAGGAAAAACGCTAAACACATGCAGGTATTTCTTCTTTCTTTCTGATAACATAACACACATACGTGATATGCAAGTCCCATTTCGCATTCAATACACTACAATTATATGGTATAAATGCAGCACTACAACATACAAAAGAGAGAGATCAACATAGAATATCACTTACCTGTTTAATAATGATTTGATCAGCTGCAGTTTAAAATTACACTGCCTTGTTCCTTCTCTAAGGGCTTATTATGTGGTCTCTGTCGCCATCTTGTGGATGGACAACGCCAACCGTCTTTGCTCAGAATGAGAGGTCTCTCAGAAATTATAAATATTTTAAAATGGGCACTGTCCTTATAAATAAACTGCACAGTTGCATTCTAAACAACTACATTCTCGACTAAAAAAAGCCTCAAAAGTACATTATGTTGTCCAACAGCAACAATATTTGTCAAACTGTAGAGTGTCTTCTGCTTGTTGCTGTATGTGGGCGGAGTAATACACAAGGGTGAAGGGTGAAGATGTGGTATGAGTGCGGTTACTGGCAGAATATCGCATGGCTATCAACCAATCAGATTCAAGAACCAGACAGAACTGTTGTATAAAGAGATTTCTTGGATAATATTTTTTCAACACATTTCTAATCATAATAGTTTTATTAACTCATTTCTAATAACTGATTTATTTTTATCTTTGCTATGATGACAGTAAATAATATTACACTAGACATTTTGCAAGATACTAGTATTCAGCTTAAAGTGACATTTAAAGGCTTAATTAGGTTAACTAGGCAGGTTAGGGTAATTAGGAAAGTCATTGTATAACGATTGTTTGTTCTGTAGACTATCGAAAACAAATACTGCTTAAGGGGGCTAATCATTTTGACCTTAAAATGTTTTTTTTTTTTAATAAAAACTGCTTTTATTTTAGCCGAAATAAAACAAATAGGACTTTCACCAGAAGAAAAACATCCTTGTTCCATTAAATATCACTTGAGAAATATTCGAATAGAAAACAAATTTCACAGAAGGGCTGATAATGTTGTCTTGAACTGTATACAAAAAATAGTGGAGGTGCAAATGCAGTTTTTTTCTTACCCCTTCTGGCTGTTCTGAGCTTTGGCTGTTGTTGTCATGCGCAGGGGACGGTGCTGGACACTCGTTTGATATATTGCTATTGGGTGATGGCTGGTCATTGGTCCCATTAACCATTGCAACCATGGCAACACTGAGGTTTACACGCAGGCCATAAACCACAGCAAAGCCAAAGAACATCATAACAGCCAGATTGCAGCGTACAGAGCAGCATTTGGGAGGCACTGTCACACACACACACACAAATACACACTCTGAAATGTCAAGTCATTATATATTTTAAGATTGCTAAGATAGCAAAGCATTCAAATGTGTGGGGACAGCCGCAACTTTTTGTTTTTGAAAGAAATTAATGCTGAGGTAAGGATTCATTGATATGATCAAATTTAACAGGAAAGACAGTTACCATAGTTACAAAATATTTCTATTGTATTTTTTTTTGTTTAAAACTTTATTAATCCCCTTGGGGCAATTCATTCTGATATCTGTGGTGCTTCACAAGTATGTAGCATAATTAACACACTTAACACAATAAAATAAAAAAATAAAAAAATATATATAAAAAAAATAATAATAATTAAAAAATAAAATAAAAAATAATTTAAAAATACTATAAAGTAAAAACAAATTATAAATAAAATAAAATATTCATAAATGAAATAACATAACATTTTTTATAAATAAAATAAGATTAAAATAAATCGATTTATAAATAAAATAAAAATTCTTTATAAACAAAATAAACACAAAATTCTTTATAAATAAAATAAAAATGATTAAAATAAAATAAATTTATAAATGAATTAAATAAAAATGATTCTAAAATAAAAATGATTTATAAATAAAATAAAATCTATTTATAAATAAAATAAAAGATTAAAAAACGATTTATAAATAAAATTAAATAAAAATGATTTATAAATAAAATTACAATTCTTTATAAATAAAATAAAATTTAAATTATTTATAAATAAAATAAAATTAGATTAAAATAAATCGATTTATACATAAAATAAAAATGATTCATAAATAATAAAAAAATGATTCATAAATAAAATTAAATTAAAATTCTTTATAAATAAAATAAAATTGATTTATAAATAAAATAAAAAATCTTTATAAATAAAATAAAAACTCTTTATAAATAAAATAAAATAAAAACAATTTATAAATAAAATAAAATAAAAACAATTTATAAATACAATAAAAACAATTTATAAATACAATAAAAACAATTTATAAATAAAATAAAATTAAAATTTTAAAAAGATAAATAAAATAAGATTAAAATAAATCGACTTCTGAATAAAATAAAATAGAAATAATTATAAATAAAATAAAAAGTCGTATTTGAGAAATGGCTGCTAAAAATATTACGTTTTTTTTTTTCAAATTGTGTTATTTCACAATTATCTACTGTATTTTTAAACAAATAAATGCTCAAATAAACAATCAGATTCTTTCAAAAACAAACATTTCCTTGATATTTGAATGACTTTTTAGTACTTAAGCTCAGTCAAATGCACAAGCCATCACATTTCATGCAGATTTTTAATGAACCACAAAAGACCAAACCGCAGACCAACCTTTGGTTTCTTGCACGTCTTTTTCAAGAAGCGGTGCAGTGTCACTGTCCTGGTCATCTTCAGTTGTGTTGATGGAGTAACCGTCTTCTAGTGCCATGATTGCATAGATTAAGATACACGTTTATGGGCTGAATTTGAATTAGCTGAAGTATGACATCCACAGATCCTGAAATCGAAAACCAAGGCATATTTCAGATACTGCAACAGTGGGTTATCAAAATCCATAAGCAAAATTCTGCTTGGGAAAGACAATTTGAAATTTTACATAGATTTACATAGTTTATTACACATGAGGTTAGACATGAAATGAATCCAGGTCTGTCTGAGCTGTGTGTCAAATGTAAATCTGACATTGGATCTTTCTATCATTGCATGTGGATTTGTCCTCTTAAATACAGCAGTTCTGGGACTTGATTAGGCTGCAGCTCAACTCCATCTTTAAATGTACACTTCAATTGGGAGCAAGGACTTGCTTACTGGATCTCAATGATGATATACCTTATAAATGTCGGAGACCTTCTACATATTTTGGTTCACTTTGCTCGGAAATGTATCCTTGTAAAAGAGATTAAGGAAAAACACACCAGTTTAAATCAATGGCTGCATGCATACTGCAACACACTTGAGGCTTTCTCTACAGCTATAAGGAACAACCCTTTCCTATTTCAATCAGACCTGGGATCCTTTCTTTGACTATCTGGTCATTTCTAAATTAGGGCTGCGCGATACTGGAAAATCTGATGTTGCAATATTTAAATTTTCTGTGATAAATATTGCGATATGAATACAGTTCCATAAGATTGTTTGACTAGCACTATTTGATGGTTTTCTGGGAGTCTAACAGTGTTCAAGTACAGAAATTGAATAATCACAAAGCAAAAACTTGCTTTTCTTACTTTGCTTTGTCTCATTTCTAATCTAAATACCAAAAACTGAACAAAAAGTATTGTTTTGTTTTCAACTTCAGAAGAAATAAGTCAAAATTAAGAGTTAAAACAAGCTAAATAATCTGCCAGTGGGGTAAGTAAAATAGTCTTGTTATGGCTTTGAATTGTAGATATTTGGACAAGAAACAAGACTAAATTCTAAGTAAGAAAAGCATTTTTTTTGTATAAATTCCATATAAATACAGTAATTAAATACAATCCTGTAGCTCCTGGTCAACTATAATTCAGACTCAACATTGCATATCTTGCGATGTGACTATTGCGGATGCGCACGTTGCTATATCGAAGTCTCCAATAGCTACTAAAAGATTGTCTGTTAGACTCAGCTTGGACAAAAGAAATGTAATTTTGTATTTTATGTCCTTATTTTTATTTGTTTGCTTATTTGTTTATTAAATTACAATTTAATTAATTTATTTATTTTTTATTATTATTTTTTTTATATGTGGGGGGTCAGGATTCAAATTATATTAATGATGGATATTATCTTATTAATCAATGTAAATTATTGACATGTTTTTGCACTAAAAACATTCAATAAAAAAATAACTGTAAAAAAATCCATTAGCAACACATTAAAACAGCCCCCTTTTTACCAGCTTCAGCCTCTTCTTAAAATTCGCTTGTTTTCCTTAACTTGAAACAAGTATTGATTTGTTGATTTTCACATCTGCTTTATTTGTCTGCCCATGTTATACTGAGCAGTCTTTTGTTATTATTTCTATTTCTGGATCTCATATTGCTCTTGTTTTACTTTTATATACAGCACTATTCAGTCCCTAGCTGTTTTCAAAGTACTTTAACAGTTATTAAACTAAACTAAACTAAGCATGTGTCCTGTTTAATTTTCATTTTCATTCATTCATTTTCTTGTCGGCTTAGTCCCTTTATTAATTCGGGGTCACCACAGCGGAATGAACCGCCAACTTATCCAGCACATTTTTACGCAGCGGATGCCCTTGCAGCCGCAACCCATCTCTGGAAAACATCCACACACACTCAAACACTACGGACAATTTAGCCTACCCAATTCACCTGTACCGCATGTCTTTGGACTGTGGGGGAAACCGGAGCACCTGGAAGAAACCCACGCAAACGCAGGGAGAACATGCAAACTCCACACAGAATCATCAACTGACCCAGCCGAGGCTGGAACCTGCGACCCAGCGACCTTCTTGCTGTGAGGCAACAGCACTACCTACTGCACCACTGCGTCGCCTAATTTTCATTTTGTCCATGATTAACAGAATACACAGAAATTTCATTCAGTGTAACAATAGGTTACATAGCAAAATCTGGCATATTTTGGACTAGAATCATTTATTCACCTATTTATTTTTTTGACATATTATTCATTTATTTACATATATAACTGTATTCATCTAGTCTGTTGTCTTTAATATGATTAATGCAATTCAGGAAATATCTTTTATTGCATATATGCAAACTTATCCACTTAATTATGCCCTTTACAATATTATTTATGAATGTTCCTTGTTATCAAATACCATTAAAGGAGCAAACAGCAAAAATCAGTCCAAGGCACTCGAAAAATGTGGAAAAATATTTAAAAAAAATATTTTTTAATATATTTTCACATTTTTCGAGTGCATTGGACTGATTTTTGCTATTTATTCTGATTAATCCCTTGCCCAAAGAGCACTGACACATTATTTAAGCTACCATATTGCCATATCGCCCAGCCCTTCATAGTATTTGTTTTTCTCACTATGGATGTGGCGACACGGTGGCTCAGTGGTTAGCACTGTCACCTCACAGCAAGAAGGTCGCTGGTTTGAGTCCTGGCTGGACCAGTTGGCATGTTCTCCCCGTGTTGGCGTGGGTTTCCTCCGGATTCCCCCACAGTCTAAAAGACATGCGCTATAGGTGAATTGGATGAACTAAATTGGCCGTAGTGTATGTGTGAATGAGTGTTTCCCAGTACTGGGTTGCAGCTGGAAGGGCATCCGCTGTGTAAAACATATGTTAGATAAGTTGGCGGTTCATTCCGCTGTGGCGACCCCTGATGAATAAAGGGACTAAGCCATAGGAAAATGAATGAATGAATACAATGGATGTCATTGGCTGCTTTTCCCCAACCTTTTACAGACCATCTTTTTTTGTGTTCAACAGAAGAAAGAAACTCATAAATGTTTATAACAACCTGACTGTGAGTAAAAGGTGAAGAAATGTAAATTTTATGTAAACTATCCCTTTAATAGGGATCTTCACATTCGTAAATACTGTCATATCATGTCCCGTTAAATGATTAAACAAATAAATAATACGATTTTTCAGTTTAGACATAGAGAGAAAAACTCACTCAGACTATCTGCATCTACTGGGATGTCCAAACCTCTTGTAGCAGCTTCATGAAAATGTGCATTGTAACATATCATATAACAGGTTTTAAACTTACTATAATGTCTAATATATAACTTAAACACATGACAGCATTCGAGAACAACATATGACCAGCACAAATGTTAACAGGACTGATAAGCTGACTCATGATATAAGCATTTTTTTGCCTAACAATTTAGGCCAAATTCAATTCCAACATAATCTTTCACAAACTGACTGAGACATGTCAGATATACAATGAATCAAATATAAAGCCATTAAAATTACACAAAACAAACAAACAAACAAATTTTTTTTTTTTTTTTAGAAAATAACTTAACAAAAAAAGAACAACATACTTTGCAGGCATCAAACAAAGAAATTCTGTAAGGGGTTAAATAAAACCATATTCCTGAAACAAATCATACAGTTTTTTTTAGCCTTCTCACCCTTCATTATTTTAAAGCGTCTACATAGGTGACAAACCCTTTTTAAAGACAATCAAATTTGAGTTTTTTTCAAAAGTTATTAAAATGTAAGTAAAATAAGTAAACAATTTGCAGTTAAGTCATCATCTTTGTTGTTCAAATGTACTCCAAATTTTACAATGTCCCAAACAAATAGAAGGAAACATTGAAATATATTGTTTCATCCAGTTGCCCACATCAGACCAGAAAGGATTACCCTAATCACAATGCAGAAATAGAGTTTCAATATCACTATTGCAAAATTGGCAAACATTACAATTCACATTAAATATTTTTCTCAGAAACTCCTTTGCAGGGTAAATATCATACATAATTTAAAAATGTACTTTTTTATATTTTGGAGGAAGAGGAAATGTCAAATATTTGCATCTAATTTTAATTAAATTCTTATTAAAAGGTTGGAAAATATAATTTATTTTAATAGGACCAGGATAGCATTCCTGACTTATGATATAAACATCATTCACAACATCCTACATCTTTATGTCAAGAGCATCACAAGTTCATTTATCGGTTTGCACCTGAATCTTGAAGTAAAATAAGATGTTTACTCCTTTCATACATTAAGTTAATGTTACAGTTCTTCTACTTTTCTTTACTAGACTGATATATGAAATATACACAACCTGACAAAAGTCTTGTGGTCAATCTCAGCTGTAAGAGCAACAAATAACAACTGGACTTCTAGTTGATCATTTGGAAAAGTGGCAGATTTTTCTGATGAATCATCTATTGATCTGCATCCCAATCATCACAAATACTGCAGAAGACCTACTGGAACCCGCATGGACTCAAGATTCTCACAGAAATCAGTCAAGTTTGGTGAAGGAAAATCATGTTTTGGGGTTACATTCAGTATGGGGGCGTGTGAGAGATCTGCAGAGTGGATGGCAACATCAACAGCCTGAGGTATCAAGACATTTGTGCTGCCCATTACATTACAAACCACAGGAGAGGGCAAATTCTTCAGCAGGATAGCGCTCCTCCTCATACTTCAGCCTCCACATCAAAGCTCCTGAAGGCAAAGAAGGTCAAGGTGCTCCAGGATTGGCCAGCCCAGTCACCAGACATGAACATTATTGAGCATGTCTGGGGTAAGATAAAGGAGGAGGCATTGAAGATGAATCCAAAGAATCTTGATGAACACTGGGAGTCCCGCAAGAACGCTTTCTTTACGTTATTTGAGTCATTGCAGAGATGTATGGATGCAGTCCTCCAAGATAGAGGTAAAGTTGGTTTTATATTCGGATATTCAGACATTCTCCTTAATAATATAATTTCAGAAAAGTATTATTTGGAAATTCTAAATAGGGAAATCATATTAGCAGCCAATGACTATCAAAGTACAGCATTGTTTACAGTCAATTAGATAGTGTTAATAATGTTTTGAAGTCATACTTGCATGCTAATTCCAATCGAATATTCAAAGTAACATGGTAAACAATATAGAGACATCTAAATAAACGAATGTGTGAATATAAAACCAACTTTACCTCTATTCCTCCAAGCTCATGATGGAGTCATACACAATATTAATTCTGTTTCCACTGCAGCATGACTTTATATTCTATACTGGACATTATTTCTGTTAAGTGACAAGACTTTTGTCTAAGCAAAGTCAGACCTTACTGTCCTAATTAAATCATTATAAATCAAAACATATTTTATTTCGGTAAAATAAGCGTAATCTAGAGGCCGTTGCCTTTCATATAAGCCACTTCTGATACCAAATAATCAACTAGAAGTCAAGTTATTATTTGTTGCTTCTAAAACTTGGATAGGCTACAAGACTTTTAGAGTAAAAAACAGCTGAAAAGAAGAAAACCTTAGAAAAACATATGTTTACATGTGTTACATACATATATTTATACAAAAATGTATCTACCCTGCTGAAAAATCCAGTTTAAACCAGCCTATGATGGTTGGCTGGTTTTAGCTGGTCAACCAGCCTGGTTTTAGAGGGGTTTTGGCCATTTCCAGGCTGGTTTCCAGCCATTTCCAGCCTGGTCTTAGCTGGTCAGGCTGGGAGTTGACCAGCTAAAACCAGCTTGACCAGCCAAAACCAGCTATGTCCAGCTTAAACCAGGCTGGTCAAGCTCGTTTTAGCTGGTTTAAGCTGGTCATTTTCCAGCCTGACCAGCTAAGACCAGGCTGGAAATGGCTGGAAACCAGCCTAGAAATGGCCAAAACCCCTCTAAAACCAGGCTGGTCGACCAGCTAAAACCAGCCAACCATCATAGGCTGGTTTAAGCTGGATTTTTCAGCAGGGTAGACAAATACAAAGTGGGACATTTGGTGTTTTTAGAAATCTTCTTACCATCAAGATGCTTCACAGACAGATGTTATTATTCCTGGATAATCGCTGGATGCTTCACAAAGATGATGACTCGTTTTCGCCTCCTTCATGGCCTTAAAAAACGATTAATTTTTTCTAGAATTGATAAACGTTTAATGCATCGGGAATCATCAGCATTTAAGTTAACTTACACGTCAAAACAGTCTCTGGCCCGGTTTTGATGTTTTTGACTATAAACTATTGATCACATGATAGCTACACTTCCTGCTCTTGTAAACAGTAACATATATGCCTTCCGGATCGACTGACTGTATCTGTTTCCGTGGAGATATTAAGATATATGACATATAAGTCTGATATCTGCAGGCATAAACAGCATTTTTTTGACGTGAGCGGTGTTTTCTGACTGTCATGTGATTGAATGAACAGAAAGTTCTCACTGTAAGTACATATTTATCTTGTTTATGTGTTTTGTTGAGTGTTTTGCTAGCTATTCTTAGCATCGCAACATCGAGGTTTCCGGGTGCAAATGTTGGAGAAAGGAAGTGATAAGAGACGTGTATTGTTATGTAGCTGTGAATCAGGGATTTTTAATAAGGTTGTACACCATAAGAAGCTGCTTTTGACATTTAAAAGTGAAGGTAAAACCACACAAATTAGCCGCGATTAACCATTTCACTGATTCACTTCCTGATTTTAGCGCTTTCCCTTCCCGATAATGTTTTGCTGTTGTTTTTCAGATTGAGATTGAATAATGGCTCCATCGGCTGCTTTTCGTCTGTTGTCTGTCTCTGGATGTCTTCTGTTATTGTGTGGTACATCATGGGCATCTAATGGCACAGTTCCTCTGGTGATTTGGCATGGCATGGGTGAGAAACACTACACTTTAATCTAATACTGAATCATACATGACTTACTGAAAACACTCATTACGATGAATTATGTCTTTCAATGTATTGAGGTAAAGTTGGTTTTATATTCACATATTCGTTCATTAACAACTTGTGACACTCCCTATATTGTTTATCATAGTACTTTTAAATATTCAATCTGAAATCACTTGTAATTATGACTTGAAAACAACATTAGCATGATTTAATTGACTGTAAACAATGTATTTTGTAATGTCATTGGCTGCTAATATGATTTCTCTATTTAGAATTTGCAAATACTTTTCTGATATTATATTATTAAGGAGAAAGTCTGAATGTGCAAATATAAAACCAACTTTACCTCACTTTTCAATGTTTTATGTGACGCTGAGCCACAAATCCTAAGCATAATAAGTGTAATTTTGCAGAATAAATACGCCTTATATTGATGTATACTTTAGGATAGGACAATATTTGGGTGGAGATGCAATTATTTGAAAATCTGGGGGTTCAAAACAAATCTAAACATTGAGAAAATTGCCTTTAAAAATGTCTAAATGAAGTGCTTAGCAATGCATATTATGAATCAACAATTAAGTTTTGAAATATTTACAGCAGGAAATGGATGATCTTAACTTAATACAATGTATTTTTTGCTAATTGGCAAACATATACCCATGTAACTCAAGACTAATTTGTGGTCACATATTAGTATAATTTAAGAGGAATCATGTAACACTAAAGTCTGGAAATTTATTGCAGTTATTATGCTTTTTCGCAGTTAACAACTAATGATTACAAACTGCAAACATTAGCTTTAAAGAGTCTATAATAAAACATTGTACACTACCTGACAAAAGTCTTGTCATCTATCCCAGTTGTAAGAGCAACAAATAATAACTTGACTTCTAGTTGATCATTTGGAAAGTGGCAGAAGGTAGCTTTTTTAGATGAATCATCTATTGATCTGCATCCCAATCATCACAAATACTGCAGAAGACCTACTGGAACCCACATAGACCCAAGATTCTCATAGAAATCAGTCAAGTTTGTTGAAGGAAAAATCATGGTTTGGGGTTACATTCAGTATGGGGGCGTGCGAGAGATCTGCAGAGTGGATGGCAACATCAACAGCCTGAGGTATCAAGACATTTGTGCTGCCCATTACATTACAAACCACAGGAGAGGGCGAATTCTTCAGCAGGATAGCGCTCCTTCTCATACTTCAGCCTCCACATCAAAGCTCCTGAAGGCAAAGAAGGTCAAGGTGCTCCAGGATTGGCCAGCCCAGTCACCAGACATGGACATTATTGAGCATGTCTTGGGTAAGATGAAGAAGAAGGCATTGAAGATAAATCCAAATAATCTCTGGGAGTCCTAGTAGAACGCTTTCTTTGCCATTCCAGATGACTTTATTAATAAGTGATCTGAGTCATTGCAGAGATGTATGGATGCAGTCCTCCAAGCTCATGATGGAGTCAGACACAATATTCATTCTGTCTCCACTGCAGCATGACTTTATATTCTATACTGGACATTATTTCTGTTAAGTGACAAGACTTTTGTCTAAGCAAAGTCAGACCTTACTGTCCTAATTAAATCATTAAAAGGCATGATCATATTTTATTTTGGTAAAATAAGCGTAATCTAGAGGCCTTTGCCTTTCATATAAGCCACTTCTGATACCAAATGATCAACTAGAAGTAGAGTTATTATTTGTTGTTGCTAAAACTTGGATAGACGACAAGACTTTTGTCAGGTAGTGTATAGTCTCAAATGAGCAAGATGCAATTTTTGTAAAAATGACTTGTAGAAACATGTTTAAAAACACACACACTGTCCACTGAGTTTACCCTGAGGATAATTAGATTAATAATCAATGTTTTTTTTCTTCAGGTGACAGCTGTTGTAATCCTCTGAGTATGGGTGCTATAAAAAAGATGGTGGAGCAGGAAGTCTCAGGAATATATGTGCTTTCCCTCATGATCGGCAAATCTGTTATTGAGGTAGAGCAGATTCTTAGCATTCTTAGCATTTCTGTTGCCCTTTAGAAAGATGTGTGATTTCTTTTGATTTACAGGACACTGAAAATGGCTTCTTAATGGATGTTAATAAGCAGGTGTCTTTCGTTTGTGACCAACTGGCCAAAGACCCCAAACTGAAGGGGGGCTACAATGCAATGGGCTTTTCACAGGGCTCACAGTTTCTGTAAGTACTTATTCATTCAAATCAGCTTATAAATAGTAAATTTGGGTTGCTTGATTATGGAAAGTCATCACGATTATTTAAAACAATGATGATTTACATGGGCTATATAACTAAAACCTTTTTCTTTTATATATTTATATGTGTATATTGAAAAGAATAAAAATATACAAATGAAACCGACTGTACCTTACGCATACTGTCAGAATTAAAATTGATTTGTTTGTTACTTAAAGCTACAAAAGTCCTTCAGTCAAGAGCTGTGAGTGATTGTCTTTTTTTGTTTAATTAATAATCATAAACACAGTTGGCTGCAGGAATTCGGCGCTGTCACTTTAAGAGGCGCACAGATTCGATGTACTGTTACGCATGCATTATTAGTACATAACAATGAGGGTTTATGATCACTAAGCACTGCGTTTTGACAAATCTTTGCATGCATTTACATTAATCGTTTTATCTTTGATTATTGTTTTTTCATAATCGTTGGAGGCCGAATTTTAAATTGAATCACGGAGCCCTAATATAGGTGAATAATCATCTCAATTGACCTCTGTATGGTGTTGTTCCTTTCACTAGGCGAGCGGTGGCGCAGCGCTGTCCAGATCCACCAATGAGGAACCTCATCTCTGTCGGTGGACAACATCAAGGTAATCAGACGGATGTGGTCCGAGCTTGAGTTAATTCCTGAAAACAGATCATTGCTTCCTGAAAAATGTTGAGCAGTTCAGAGGAACAGACTTGTTTCGTATAAGTTGTGTAATAATAAGTTAATTATTACCTATTTATTAAGATAAATAATTTCAAAAGCAACACAAGCACATTTTTAACATTTCAAGCACTTGATCCACAAATGTAAGCACTAAATAAACATTCAAGTGTTTTCAAAGATTTCCAGCACCTGTACAAACCCTGTTTACAAATAATTTTATTATTATTTTTTTAATTAATCAATATTTCAGGGTTATTTACTGAATAGAAGGGTTCAATAGATTTTCAAGACTTCACATTTAGCTGATGATTGATTATATAAAGCTTGTTTGGCATGCTGTCCTGGGCCCTGAGCTCAAAAGATCCTCAAGCCCTGGACTCCCTCCCATGGGCGTTGCTAGGCCTATTTTAGGGGGGCTGTAGATTATGGTTGATTATACGCAGTCATAGATATATACACTAGATATCACATAGGGACCCTGAGCATGCGTCAATAGTGCCACCACATTGGTACAGTGCTCCTAGGACAAACGTCATTCAACCGCACTAGTCAAGACACAGTGTGCCAATGTGAAGATGTTGGACTTTAACGCTGTGTACGGGTGTAGTAACGAGCAAACAAAGAAAACAAAGCACTAAGTCATCACATTTCATAGGTAAGATTTCATTTTTTATGTTTTTGTATGTTATGGACTTTTGTGCTTAACAAGTAATGTTATTGATGATAATACAGTCTCTTACTGACCTGACCATGAGGCAAAGTAGCACCAACTTGCACTAAATTCCAAACCTATGCTAGTTTTGTTGAATAAAATAAGCAAACAATGTTATAAAATATGACAAGAAGACGCGTCGCTGCCAGAAACTTGTATTATTGTCGGCTAAGTGAACGAGTCGTTCATAACGGAGATTCATTCACAAACGAATCACTCCCTCCGTCAGAATGAGAAGTGAAAGCAGGAGAGGGGCTGTGTTTCAGGACATGGATTAGATTAAATTAAACAGGGAAGGAGGATAATGCATTTCCATGCACACAAACACACATTCTTTGTCGGTAATGCCCGTGCGGTCACATCCATCAATGTAGAAAAGTGATGTAAAATTATAATATTTCGGAATTTAAAAAAATATTTGCATACGGACCACCGGGGAAAACTCCCGATCATAAATATATGTGTATATGTGTTTTTCTCTGGCTTTGGATGGCCACAGTCCTCCACTTCACCTTGGTCCTGCATTCATTTCAAAGGAGCGCTACCCTGTACTAAAATGGCGGCTCTATTAACGCGTTCCTTCTAATAGACAACAGTAGGGTAGGCGACATCTAATGTATATATCTATGATACGCAGTGACAGAACCACTTACAGAATGTACTCGTTTAAACTGTCACTGAGTCACTGACAGAGATAGAAACATCAAGTGTTGTCTAGTATTAAAAAATACTTTTTATTTATTATTATCATTCAGATCGTGAAATATGTGAATTAGCCCGTAAGTTTAAAAATATATATTTATATATATGTCATTTAAATAGAAAAGTGGCAGTTTATTTATTTAATACATGGAAACAAACAATGCACTTGAATATAGAAAGTGTTTTTTACTACAGTAAACAGGTGTGTTGAGCCTATTTGGCTTACTTAGATCTCAAATGGCTATGCCTGTCTAGTTGAATACTAGTATACAACCCTACCATATTAAACAAACATTTTAAGTGTATTACTATTAAATTACTACTTATAAATGTAATGTTAGACTTACACACACATGTATACAGTTGAAGTCAGAATTATTGGCCCCCCCTGATTTATTAGCCCCCCTGTTTATTTTTTCCCCAATTTCTGTTTAACGGAGAGAAATTTTTTTCAACACATTTCTAAACATAATAGTTTTAATAACTCATTTCTAATAACTGATTAATTTTATCTTTGTCATGATGACAGTAAATAATATTTGACTAGATATTTTTCTAAACAGCTTAAAGTGACATTTAAAGGCTTAACTAGGTTAATTAGGGTAACTAGGCAGGTTAGGGTAATTAGGCAAGTTATTGTATATCGATGGTTTGTTCTGTAGACTATTAAAAAATATATAGCTTAAAGGGGCTAATAATTTTGTCCCTTAAATGGTTTTTAAAAAATTAAAAACTGCTTTTATTTTAGCCAAAATAAAACGAATAAGACTTTCTCTAGAAGAAAAAATATTATCAGACATACTGTAAAAATTCCCTTGCTCTGTTAACATAATTTGGGAAATATTTAAAAAAGAAAAAAAAATTCAAAGGGGGGCTAATATTTCTGACTTCAACTGTGTGTGTGTATGTATGTATATATAATTATTTATATTTATATATATATATATATATATATATATATATATATATATATATATATATATATATATATATATATATATATATATATATATATATATATATATTTTTTTTTTACCTTATAAGGAGCTGAGCCCCCCTAAAATGAAAATTCTAAAATCGCCCCTGCTCCCTCCCATTTGCAGGGCGAGAAGAGAGATTGAGCTCAGGTAGATCTCAAGAACTCCCCGGCTTATTAGTGGCTAATGACGAATTTGCTTTATGAAGGAAAATACTGTTGGCTAGGAACTCGACTATGGTGCCAATTTGGTTTAGTCAATTTACTTATGACGCATGTAACTGGACGGTGAGAGGAAACCGGAGAACCCGGGGGAAATCTACGCGAGCACGAGGAGAACATGTAAACTCCGCACAGAAACGTCGCCTGGCCTAGTAAAGATTTGAACCAGTGACGTTCTTGCTGTGAGGCAACAGTGCTGATCTTTGCTGCCCAATCTAGGAAAAGGGGCCTTGGATAATAATATCACGGTTTCAATGTATCACGGTATTGTGCTTACTGCTCTTACATATATTCTTTTTAAATGTCTGGGTAAAAAACAACAACTTTTTTCCCCTTTGAAAACAATATATTTTATTTTTTGAAAGATTTATGATATTTTGGAACAGTAAACATGTCAGGCTAAATAATTCAAATAAATCATTGACTTCTGCTGTTTTCATTTGTTTACAATTTAAAACGGCATCTTTGGATATCTTTTTTGCTGGAGATACTGTTGTCCTAAAAAAAAAATAAAAAAATGTAAATAAAAAATACTACACATACCTTAGGAACGGTATTACAGAAAATTTTGGCGGTTTTAAAACTTTGACTTTTCCAAACCGCGGTATACCTTAAACAGTTATCGTGCCATGCCTAGGGAGGAATAGGGGTGGAAGGGGGGATTCTTCAAGACGAAGATGACTGTGGTATGAAGACTGTGGTTATTTATAGTGACTTAAGAATCGTCTGATTGGTAATTCATGTGTTAGCTAATGCGGGTCCAGCCGTGGTCAATCATAAGCAAGTGATTTTCTCAAAATTTGTTTATAAATAAACTTCACTTATTATTATAGAAGTGTTCACTTTAACTTTTCCTTGAACCCTGAACAAAAGTATAAATGTTTTTTTTTTAAATTTTAAACCTCACAATTTTGTAGTGTATAAAAATCATAGTAACTGATAGATCTGACAACTGATAGTATCATAGTAACAAATGCAAGTGAGTCACACATCTCTTTTTTTTTTTTTTCTTCATCTGAATATGTCTTGCTGTTGAATGTGTTTTTTTCCCTCCTGTTCCTCCTCTCAGGAGTGTATGGTCTTCCTCGGTGTCCTGGTGAAAGCTCTCATATCTGCGACTGGATTCGCAAGCAGCTCAACTCAGGCGCTTATACAGATGCGGTTCAGAAACAGTGCGTGCATGATTGATTTCAGCTTCTCCCTTTCACAAACACTAAACTGATTATAACCGACATTCATTGTGATTTTATTCCAGCTTAGTTCAGGCGCAATACTGGCACGATCCTCTCAATGATGACCTGTATAAAAAATACAGCCTCTTCCTCGCCGACATCAATCAAGAGCGGGTGAGTTGTTTAGAAATCAGGAGTGTGTGATCTTAATAAATTATATATTAATATTCTATCCTAGGGACATTTTTTGATAATGATAATACGTCTTTTATGTTGGTGCTTTGGCTATATCTTAATGTCTATTATGGATAAATATGACACTAAAACCGCCACTAGGTGTCAATATGTCTTAGTGAGTGATTCATTCATTCTGATGATTCATTCAGAAAGCAAACCGAGGCTGTATCCGAAGTCACCCTCTATACCAGGGGTCTCAAACTCAAATTGGCGGGGGGCCATTTCAGTGGCTGACAATTCATAGGAGGGCCGTTTTAACATTAAAGCACAAGAAAAAAAGGGGAAACCTGACATAATTGATGCATCTTAGAACAACAGACATGACGTTTATATTTCTAGCATTACCTGTTACCAGTGATGATGCAAATGAGCACGTTTATCACGTCACACATCAGGGCCTCGTTTCAGAAAGGAGGTTAATTGAAAACTCAGAGTATGTTAACCCTGAAATGAGAGAGACTCTGGGTTTTCCGTTTCAAAATGGCAGGTTTGTCAAACTCGAGAAAGCAGGGTAAGTCAAGCCTGTTTCTGAAAGAGAGGTAACTTTAACTTGAAGGAGCAGGTTTTATTCTCTAAACTTTTAGTTTCTGTCGGTCTCCTCCCCTTTTTTTTAAAGATGAAGCTGCATGTCTCGCCTTACGTGTTTTTTAATTGAATCAGACTTGATTTGTTTAAAACAGAACAAATTCTTTTAAGTACGAATCCCCACAGTGTTGCTGACTGCTGCATGAAATCAGTATCATATTTATGATGACACTCATGTGCTGATATTTGGAAAAATGGCACTCTTTCTTGTAGGATACTAGATCATATCTTGTAAATATATTTGGAAAATGAGGATATTTTTGTTCTGTCAGGTGGTGAATGAGACGTACAAGAAGAATCTGATGTCTCTGAATAAGTTTGTGATGGTGAAGTTCCTGCAGGACACTATTGTTGATCCTGTGGACTCTGAGGTGAAATCTGAGATCTCTCTTTACTGAATTAGAAAAGCCTGAACTCTTTCTAACTGAATTGTCTTTGACAGTGGTTTGGCTTTTATAAAGCTGGTCAAGCTGAAGAACTGGAAACACTGCAAGAAAGCCCTATATACAAAGAGGTACATTTGTCCATCCATCCATCCGTCTGTCGTATCCATCCATCTATCATTCCATTCATCTATCGTTCTATCCATCTATCATTCCATCCACCGTTCTATCCATCTGTCGTTTGATCCCTATCATTCCATCCGTCTATCATTCTATCTATTCATCTGTCATTCAATCCGTTCGTCTGTCTGTCATTCTATCCATTCATCTATCGTTCCACCTGTCTATCATTCCACCCGTCTATCATTCTATCTGTCCATTGTCCACCCGTCTTAATATTCTATCCGTCTGTCCTTCTGTCTGTCCATCGTTCTATCTGTCTGTCGTTCTATCCGTACATCTGTCATTCTATCCATCCATCTGTCGTTCTATCCATCTGTCTGTCGTTCTATGCATCCGCCATCATTCTATCTATCCATTGTTCCATCCATCAATCCAACTCTATCTATCTATCTATCTATCTATCTATCTATCTATCTATCTATCTATCCATCTATCTATCCGTTTGTCTGTCGTTCTATCCATCCGTTCATCCATCTGTCCTTCTATTCATTTATCTATCCATCCATCCATACATTCATCCATCCATCTATCTATCTCTGTTGTTCTATCCATCCATTCATCTGTCTGTCCTTCTATCCATCTGTTTATCGTTCTATCCACCATTCTATCCATACGTCGTTCCATCTATCTGTCTGTCGTTCTATCTATCTATCTATGCGTTCTTCCATCTGTCCTTCTATAATCTGTCTATTATATCCATCCATCCATCTATCTGTATTGTTCTATCCATCTGTCGTTCTATCATCCACCCATCTAATTCTACTATACAATATGTATACGTGTAGCTATATAAAACATTTGTTATCTATAAACTACTTATGACATTTCTTCCAAATGTAAAATAAATAAGTTATCATTTAGAGCATTGCTTTTGTGTAAAATAATTAAAATTAAAAGTTAAAATGTTCCCACACTTTTTATAGAAGCAATCAAGTCTTAACATTTTACTCTAACTAATAATTAAATCCAGAAAATCCAGAAAAAGTCTACTCTTAATTTATTTCCATAGCTGTATAGAATAATAATAATAATAATATGACAACATATGTATTAAAACTAGCATATAACTAATAATAATTACTAAAATAATTACTGGACTACATTTTAGCGAAGAAGAAAAAAATTTGTGTGGGAAAATAAAAGTGAATCAATCACACTTTATAATAATAATTAATGCGGTTAATGTATTTATTACCATAAACTAATAATGAACAATACAGGTCCAGCATTTATTAATTATATTTCAGCATTTACTAATGCATTATTAAAATCCAAAGTTATGCTTGTTAACATTAGGTTATGCACTGTGAGTTAACAAAAACTATGAACGACTATTTTCATTAACTATAATTAACAAAGATGAATAAATACTGAAATAAATGTTTTGTTTTAGGGCTGGGCGATTATTGCAAAAAAAAAATTACCACAACATCATGTTTCATATCATTCGATATCGATAATTATTGAATTTTTAGGATTTTTTGTTATTTAACCACTTTATTTTAATTTACCAACATTACTAAAGCAAATAGTTTTAATAGTCAAAAACAAAAATATTTAAACAAATTATCTGATCTCCTCATAATAAAGTAAACAAGTGTTAAAGAGACTCTTACACTTGATAAAATGTTATAAAGTGTGTGTGCAACTAAGGTAGATCAACATCTGTAAGGTGTGAATAATAATGATGTAAACTTCAAACTCTGTAAACAAAACAAATGATAATAATCAAATCTGAGCTTTCAAGTAAAACAACTAACCTTCATTATTCAAATACATCTGATCATTAAAAATTGTGAAGCTGAATGACTATATTATATATACTATATTACCCCCTATGCTAAAAACTCTTTCATATGGGGAGCTAGTGGCTGGGATGCACAAGAAAAGAAACCAAAAAGCCTCTCTGGTGACATCAATCTCCTCACTGCTGCTAGCCACTGCACTCATTTTAGCATGTGTTGTTATTCTGACCTGAAGTGACGAGCGCGAGCGCATGGTTTCCTTGAGCATTACAATAGGCTTTGCGCTCACGGTCTCCTGGCGTCTCTCGTAACTAAATGACCATCAAACGTTTTCTCAGAGGATGACAAGTTTATTGAGAAATTAAAAACCGCTGCAGTGTTTGGATGCTTTGTGTTTGTCTGAGGTAATAAGTCTGTGTTATTACTGAAATGTGTATATTTCATACAAAGTGTGAAGCAGATTGGTTAGCTCTGCTTGCGTGAATCGCGGTGCGCTCACAGCATTTGGAAAAGTTGTGATGTTTTCAACTTGGTGCGCCTGGAAAATGCGCTAGTCACATGTGTGCCGCTTGCACAACATAAACGCGTCGCTCCCATCATATGCACCTCGTGCAAGTCGCGAGCCTCCATTGGAAATGACTGCATTGCTTCTAAGGTGCGCGCTCAGCAGCCACATTCGAATAAAACTATAGCGATTCATACCGAAACTACATACCGAATCTTTTTTTATCAATTTTAACAATGGTGTTCGGTCAATAAATATTGATACCGATTTTATCGCCCAGCCCCATTTTGTTTACTGTTTATGTTAGTAAATATACATTTACTAATAGGTAGTCAAATTTAAATGTGTTTAAAATGTATATTACCTTACTGTTTCCCAGTACTGGGTTGCAGCTGGAAGGGCATCCGCTTCATGAAACATGTGCTGGATAAGTTGGCAGTTCATTCCGCTGTGGCGACCCCAGATTAATTAAGGGACTAAGCCAAAAAGAAAATGAATGAATGAATTACCTTACTGTAAAGTGTTACCAGTGAATGTACGTTTAGTGCAAAATGTAGTAAAATGTCAAATGAATGTGTTTAAAAGTCTCATAAAATGTCTTTTATTTCTGTAGGATCGTCTGGGTTTGGCAGCGATGGATTCAGGAGGGAAGCTTGTGTTTCTGGCCTCTGAAGGAGATCATCTGCAGTTTACCCGAGAGTGGTTTAATGAGAATCTGCTGGCCTACTTACTCTGAAAACACACTTGCTTATTCCCAATAAGAGTTTACATGCGAACACAAACGCGCACAGTGCTTTTATTTTCTGATTTCAGCATGTTCGTAACTACGGTCTCTGATACATATGCAATGTCTCGTATAGAAATGAAGCCAGTCTTGCTTGTTTTATTGCACTGATCTTTTATTTGATTTAATGGAACAAAGAAATCAGGTTCACTTTGAGATTTAGGTTTTAATTATACTAATTAAGTACTCTTTTTAGGTCATTTTTGTTAAGCAATAAAAATACAGCTTACAAAAATTGTGCCCTGTGTTCATTATTTACAAGTCAGAAAAATATAAAGAGTTATTATATTAAAGGCAAATTTTAAACAGTCAGTAATAAACATACTTTCATACAAATATATTAATGTATAATTTAACGTCATCTCGGCAACAATGGCCATATTCCTAGCTAACCAATCAAATTCACCATTTAAAAAAAGCTTGCAGTGATGTCAGTTTATTTTATTTCCATAAAGTACCATGTTAATTTTCAACCACTGAATTTGTGAAGTGAACTTGAAAAGTGAAGGTATCAGAAATTAATAGTGCTGGTAAAACGGTTATAAAAATCACGACAGGGAGAGGTAATTTGATAAAAAAAAGAAATGGCTACTGCGGTTCTGTGTCTGTTAAATACGGAATAAGTATTAAAGTACTGTTGCCTGCTATTTTCAATGAAAAGGCGCTAAGCTCTGCCTGAAAAGTCGCTAAATGTCGCTAGATTACGTCATACCTCAATTTGCATATTACTAACGTCATCACATCCAAGCATTTCTGTTTGTTTAACAGCCTATGATTAATAAAGGGGTATTTATATTTGTACTACGCTTTATGTAAGCATGTCAATTTAAGTAAATTTATTTCTGTTTGAATACTGTATACTACAATAACTTAAAACATCTTAGCGAGATAACAAAAAACATCTTTGTGAGATAACGTAAAACATTTTTGTGAGATAACATAAAACATCTTTGCGAGATAACATAAAACATCTTTGTGAGATAACGCAAAACATTTTTGTGAGATAACGGAAAACATCTTTGTGAGATAACGTAAAACATCTTTGCGAGATAGCAAAAAACATCTTTGTAAGATAACGCAAAACATTTTTGTGAGATAACATAAAACATCTTTGTGAGATAACGCAAAACATCTTTGTGAGATAACGCAAAACATCTTTGCAAAATAATGGAAAACATCTTTGTGAGATAACGTAAAACATCTTTGTGAGATAACGTAAAACATTTTTGCGAGATAACGTAAAACATCTTTGCGAGATAACGTAAAACATCTTTGCAAAATAATGTAAAACATCTTTGTGAGATAACGTAAAACATTTTTGTGAGATAACGTAAAACATTTTTGTGAGATAACGTAAAACACTTTTGCGAGATAACGTAAAACATCTTTGTGAGATAACGTAAAACATTTTTGTGAGATAACGTAAAACATTTTTGTGAGATAACGTAAAACACTTTTGCGAGATAACGTAAAACATCTTTGTGAGATAACGTAAAACATCTTTGTGAGATAACGTAAAACATTTTTGTGAGATAACGTAAAACATTTTTGCGAGATAACGTAAAACATCTTTGCAAAATAATGTAAAACATCTTTGTGAGATAACGTAAAACATTTTTGTGAGATAACGTAAAACATCTTTGTGAGATAACGCAAAACATCTTTGCGAGATAACGTAAAACATCTTTGCAAAATAATGTAAAACATCTTTGCGAGATAACGTAAAACGTTTTTGTGAGATAACGCAAAACATCTTTGCAGAATTTTGTAAAACATCTTTGCGAGATAACAAAAAACATCTTTGTGAGATAACATAAAGCATCTTTGTGAGATAACGTAAAGCATCTTTGTGAGATAACGTAAAACATCTTTGCGAGATATCGTAACAAAAATTTGCGAGATAACGTAAAACATCTTTGCGAGATAACAAAAAACATCTTTGTGAGATAACGTAAAACATCTTTGCGAGATAACGTAAAACATCTTTGCGAGATATCGTAAAACATCTTTGCGAGATAACGTAAAACATCTTTGCGAGATATCGTAAAACATCTTTGCGAGATAACGTAAAACATCTTTGTGAGATATCGTAAAACATCTTTGCGAGATAACGTAAAACATCTTTGCGAGATATCGTAAAACATCTTTGCGAGATAACGTGAAACATCTTTGCGAGATATCGTAAAACATCTTTGCGAGATATCGTAAAACATCTTTGCGAGATAACGTAAAACATCTTTGTGAGATATCGTAAAACATCTTTGCGAGATAACGTAAAACATCTTTGCGAGATATCGTAAAACATCTTTGCGAGATAACGTGAAACATCTTTGCGAGATATCGCAAAACATCTTTGTGAGATAACGTAAAACATCTTTGTGAGATAACGTAAAACATCTTTGTGAGATATCGTAAAACATCTTTGCGAGATAACGTAAAACATCTTTGCGAGATATCGTAAAACATCTTTGCGAGATAACGTAAAACATCTTTGTGAGATATCGTAAAACATCTTTGCGAGATAACGCAAAAACTTTAAAAAATGTTTTCCTATTACTTTTTTTTCCCCTTCCACTTATTTTTTCCCCCACCATCACATCCCTTCTGTGTCTCCATAGTTAAATCAGTTGAGTGTTGAAATTCAAAATTTTAACCCAACTGGTTGAGTTAATAATAAATAACCCAATAAAGGTTAAAAAATAACCCAACAAAGCACCAAATATTTGTTTAAATAAATAAATAACTTTTTTTTTTGTATTAAAATTCCTGAATATAAAATGTGTCATTTTTAAACATGATATGGACTAGTTAATGAATAGAATTATGTTTTTTTAATTAATAATTAAATGTATTAATGAATAAATTTTTCACAAACGAAATTATTGATCTGTGTTAGGAATAAAACTGGCTAAATTAATTACACCTGACAAAAGATATCGACAAAGCTGTATTTTTAGTTGTATTTTGTGGGTTTAACTTGTATGAAAACACAGGCAGAATTTAATTTCACCCTCTGCATAAACAGTGTTTGTGAAGTTTACTGACTTTCACTTCAGAAAAATCACAGCAAGGGCTGATATGACACGATACACAAAATCACAATAAACAACTTTGTAAATAACAATGTAACTGAGTTTGTTGCCTCATTTCAAATGTACGTGGTAAACTTCACAAAATACATGTTAAGCTAACAAAAGAAATAGTTCGACAGACCTTATGGTGGCGTTGACTAAATAATCTGTCCGGAATTTTGCTTCCAACGAGCTGAAAAGAGACCAGATGCTCCGTGGCCGCGCATGGCTGCCTTCAAAATAAGAGTCCCAGATACATAGGAAATATAAGAAGCTGCGTTAACCTCAAAACCATAGAACATACGGATTTAATTATGATAGATGTTGATTCACATTTACATATTTATTATTTAATGCCATGTCAATTATCCTTATTTATTAATGACCACATTTAATGGTAAACAATTCAAATTTATCATCTTGTGAAATTTTAAAAAATGTATTTTCTAATAAGTGATGTCAAATTTTGAGTATAATTTGTTATTTGATGATGACATGGTGGCTCAGTGGTTAGCACTGGCGTCTCACAGCAAGAAGGTCACCGGTTTGAGTTCCGGCTGGGCCAGTTGGCATTTCTGTGTGGAGTTTGCATGTTCTCCCCATGTTAGCGTGGGTTTCCGTGTGTGGTATAGGTGAATAAACTAAATTGGTCGTAGTGTATGGGTGTATCCCAGTACTGGGTTGCAGCTAGAATGGCATCCACTGTGTAAAACATATGCTGGATAATTTGGCGGTTCATTCCGCTGTGAATAAAGGCACTATGGTGAAAAGAAAATGAATTAATTTTTTATATGTGCAAAGTCAGATTTTAACCACAGAGTTTGTGAAAATTAATGAGTGAATGAGCGACTATTCATTCTTGAATATTAGGGGTGGCCTTTTCAAATAAAATATAGACTGGTGCATTTTTTAAATAATGAAAATTATGTGAAATGTTTTATTTTGATCTTTTCACAGAATAAATTTGACCTGTTATAGCTTGAAAAACATGCAAGTTTTGAAAATATAATGCCCTAAAAAGCATTAAGCTATACAATGCATCTAAATGCTATCTTTACATTTTTTCCAACTTCAAGAATTCATTTCAATAATCCTTTCAAGAATGTGTCATTAATTTCCTTCTTTAAAATAAAGAACACAAAGGTGCATTATAAAATCTAAGAAGCTGGTATTTTGCTTTAGAATTATGGAATAAATCACGTCAAAGTCTCAGAAGAAGTGATGTTATTTATTGCAACAATTAGAATGGTGCTTGTTCTCCAGTACTAATTCTCGGCCAAATAAGAGCAAATAAACCAAAAAGACAAGTGATACAAAAGAAACTCCCTCCTCGTGGCCTCAACATGATGTAAAGTAAAGATTAAGAGTCTGGAATTAAAGCCTAAACTAGTCTAAGCATGAGCAAGAGGTGGACACAAGTCATGTAAAGCCAGAATCTGTACAGCAGACGGTCAGACATGAACAGTACCACAAGCCCGGTTTGAGCTCAAAAAGATGATTTTATCCATCCATAAACCACAGAATGCTCATTTATTTATTTATTTATATTACAGGGAATGTGCATGTGCTCTGGAATACAATGAAGAAAAGAGAGAACTCCTAAAGCAACCACATGCTGATTCAGTGTCATGATTGTAAAATAGTCGCCAATTCATCCTCTAGATTTGACACAAATCTTCATTCTAATTATCCCTAGAAAAAAATTACAATAATAAAAAATTAGGAAGGATTACAGTATGCATGTCTGCATTGGTGTTTTGAAGAGGGATGTTTGTGTGCTTTAGATCTCGATTGCATATGTCAAACAGAAAATTCGGTGATCCCCCAAAACACACACCACCTGACCAGAAAAAAAAAAATGATGACAAAAAAAGGGGGAGAGAGACGGAAAAAAGGCTAAAGAAAGATAGAAAAAAAGAATAATGCACAAAAAGCAAAAAAAAAAAAAAAAAAAAAAAAAACTGCACAAAAAAATCTAAAGAAAAAGGCAAAAAAAAAAAAAAAGAAAAAGAAAAAATATGGACAAAAAAAAGCAAAAAAAAAATGGAGGGAAAATAAAATAAGAATCTTAGGAAAAAAAGAAAAATATAAAAAGCAAAAAAAAATTATAATAATAAATAAAAAATGGGGAGGAAAAAACAAAGAACAAAAAAAATCTTAAGAAAAAAAAAAATGGGGGGAAAATGCAAAAAAAAAAAAAAAAAAAAAAAAAAAAAGAAACCAGCAAAAAAATCTTGAGAAAAAAAGGGGTAAAAAAATGTAAAAATAAAAGCAAAAAAAAAATCTTAAGAAAAAAATGGGAAAGAAAACACAAAAAAAATCTTGGGGGGGGAAAAAAAAGGGAAAAAAAAGGGAAAAAAGAAAAAAAATCTTAGAAAAAAAAAGGAAAAGGGGGAAAACTACCCTAAAAATCTAAAGAAAAAAAGAAAAATAAAAAAAAAAAGAAGGGGGAAAAAAGGCAAAAAGATATGCACAAAAAAGAAAGAAAGTTAGAGGGGGCGGGGGGAGACGCAAAAACAGCATAAAACAAAAAGCATGACTTGCTTCCTCATGTTGGCCGTTCACATGTTATTTTGTTTATTATGGCTGCAAGACATCAAAACGAACATATGAAAACACGTCAACTGTTGGCATTGGTTTTCAAGTGCTAATGTTTGAATGGAGAGAGCGTTCAGCCTGCTGTAGCCGCTGTGATTGGCTGCTAGGAGAGTTGACCTGTTGGCATGGACTTGTACAGTGTAGTTTAAGCTGGTCGGTCAGTCAGGTTGGACACTGCATGGGAGGGGGGTTCACACAGCGGCTCTTTATCCGGCGATCTCGGTGGCTGTGGTGACCAGTTTACTGCCATCCCATACGGTTTTGAACTGTTCAGGGACTGGGATCTCAGTCTGGAGAGAAACAGATACATGAGCAATTACCCACGGTCACAGCATTTAGTGTAATATCATACGTTTTTTCTCCATTACAGTTCATTTAAAAAAGCTTGTGTTGAACTGGAGACATCAAAACGTATTTTTAGAGGTTTCTGATTAATGAAAAAGTTGATTATTTTGAGCTAACCAGGATTCATTTGCTTATAAGATTAATTTCAGAAACAATTAAATGTAAAGCCAGTTTTAACCGATAATGACTTGTATATAATAAAATCATGTAAAATAAAAAAATATATGCTAATATG
>LR812537.1:53054943-53392443 GCA_903798195.1 Danio kyathit | reverse complement strand
ACTATACTGGGGCATTAGGACTCACACAGACAGCAGATTGAGTGCCCCCTGCTGGCCTCAATAACACTCCTTCCAACAGCAACCTAATTTTTCCTAAGTGGTTTCCCATCCAAGTACTGACCAGCCTCAGCCCTGCTTAGCTTCAGTGAGTAACCGGTTTTGGGTGATATGGCTGTGGCTAATAATAATAATATTAATAATAATAATAATAAATAAATAAAGTGGCGACACGGTGGCGCAGTGGGTAGCACAATTGCCTCACAGCAAGAAGGTCGCTGGTTCGAGCCCTGGCTGAATCAGTTGGCATTTCTGTGTGGAGTTTGCATGTTCTCCCAGTGTTGGCGTGGGTTTGCTCCAGGTGCTCTGGTTCCCCCCACAGTCCAAAGACATGCTGCATATTACCGTAGAGCGCTAAACAGCAATGTATGTACAGCAAGCTGACCGGAAAAATGATGAGGTCTCTCACTACATTGAAACTGCTGTCATGGAAAATGAATTGGATGTTCTTGGCTGGTGTAAGATAAACAAACAATCCTACCCAAAACTTGCAAAAGTAGCCAGATCAGTACTATGCATCCTGGCCTGTAGCCGCAGCAGTAAAAGGGTGTTCAGTGCTGCTGGACGCACCATCCTGAGCGGAGGACTGCGCTAAAGCTATTTACAGTGGATTCAATAATGTTCCTCCACAAAAACACGTTTATAAAGCCTAATCTTGGGAAGTAAAGGATTTGCAAATTATAAATAAATATTAATTAAACCATAAATGCACAATGTAGACAGAGTATATAGGCTAATGTTGGCATTATTCTTTTATTATTCAGCTTCACCGTCACCTTAAACCCAGATTGTGAAGTGGTGAGACAAATCCCGCAAAGCCTTTATCTTCATTTCGTTATTGCCAAATACCCATCATAATTTAGAATTTATTTTAGTTGAATTTGTTAGGAAAGACTTAGTTGAAAGCAGAAGTTTTTATACACTGTATTAAAAGGCACATAACCATTTAAAAAAAAAAGTCAGATGTTAATGTGACTAAACTTTTTCTCATTTAGGTAAATTTAAGGATTATCAAATGTGTTTGTTCTGCTTAATAGCAGAATAATGAGGGAGATATTTATTGAGAAATTGTTATAACTCTTCTTGAAAGTCAAGTTTACATACAATAAGATTATTATGCCTCTGAAAAAGCTCAGATGATGGTGTCAAGGTTTTGGAAGTTTCTGATTGGCTAATTGACAACATTTGAGTTAATTGGAGGCACAATTGTAGAATAGTATTTAAGGAAAACCTCAAACACACTGCTTCCTTGTGTGTCAACATGGGGAAATCAACAAGCCAGAATCAACAAATAAGCCAGATTACAATTTGCTAAATTACACTGGGAAAAAGACACATTTTGGGAGACATGTCCTGTGGTCTGATGGAACTAAGATTGAACTGTTTGGTCACAATGACCAGTGTTACATTTGGAGGACAAAGGGGAAAGCTTACAAGCCTAGGAACACCATCCCAACTGTGAAGTATGGGGGTGGCAGCATCATGTTGTGGGGCTGTTTTGCTGCAGGAGGGACTGGCCCACTTCACAGCATAGATGGCATCATGAAGAACATAATGTAGAAATACTGAAGCAACATCTCAAGACATCAGCCAGGAAATTAAAACTTGGCCACAAATGGGTCTTCCAAACAGACCATGACCCTAAGCATACTGCCAAATTAGTTAAAATGTGCTTTATGGACAACAGAGTGAATGTTTTGGAGTGGCCATCACAAAGGCCTGAACTCAATCGTATAGAAAATATGTGGGCAGACTTAAAAAAGCTTGTGCCAAACACAGCCTACAAATCTGACTCAGTTACACCAATTCTGTCAGGAGGAATGGGCCAAAATTCCTTCAGACTATTGTGAGAAGCTTGTGGAAGGATACCCAAAACATTTGACCAAAGTTATACAGTTTAAAAGCAAAGCTAAAAAAATACCAAGGAAATTTATGAAAACTTTTGACTGTCTAGAGTAAAAAAAATCTCTCATTATTCTGGCATTTAGCAAATGTAAATGATTTAGGTAATCCTAACGGACCTGAAATAGTAAACGTTTAGTATGATTTACCATCAGACATTTTTTTTAAAAATGGTTATGTTCCTTTTTTTTAGTGTGTATGTAAACTTCTGGTTTCAACAGTATTTTTATTGGTGTGTTGGCCAATTTCAAGGCTAAGTGTATGTATCTAGGTTTATTTAGAGTGCTGAGATGTTACGATGTTACAGAGGACTTATTTTATTTCTTTGTTCCAACTTCAAAGTGGCCAATAGCCTACGTTTGTTATGAATAAATGATGTTAAAACACGCATAAACGACTCATTCTTGAAAAAGGGCAAAATAGCTGTGTGCATGTGCAACGGATAGTATGCGTATTGGGATGCAGGTTTGTTTACGCTAGCGAAGTTCAACACATTTTTTAGTAGTTTTATTTATATGCACTTATAAACTCAGCTGAGCTGGAGATGGAAAGAATGTTTCTAAATGACATTTTCAAAACGAAGTCCAGGGGCTGATTATAGTCTGATTTAGCTCACTTACCACTTTCCACTTCTTGCCGTCCAGCTCCAGCACTGGGGGCAGAGAGCGGGCAGGGCTGGCGGTGGCTGTGGGCCGTGGTGTGAAGGGTTTGGGGCCGGACACTGAAGGGCCTGTCTGACCTCTGAGCCCAGGATTCTTATGGGTCTTCTGATTATCCGACACATGCTTCAGGCCTGCAGGAGAGTTAAAAGGCACAGAGGAAAATTAAACACCAAACCAAAGTCTGCATTATAATCTATGCAGGCACAGAGCAGGGAAAATAAAATGTAAAACATACTCCAATCTTTATTATAATAAAAATAAATAATTTAAAGTGCAGTAGGTGATTGTCTTCAGAAACATGTTTTGTTGTGCTGGTTGAAAGTCTCCTCACATTCCAATGGTACTGATTAAAGTAAATGATCTAAATGTGTTTATATGTATTTTTATATTCTGGGTAAGGCATAAAACTAAAAAAATGTTCATCCAATTAAAATTTGTCAGGCCGATAATTCCCATAATTCTGATAAGTAGTCCAAACTGTCTCTCAACAAATGTAGATTTGTACAACTGCATACCCGTTAACGCAGATCGGCCATTAGCATGCACATGCTGCCCATTCACACAAGAGAGAGAGAGAGTGACAGCAGTAAAAACAAATGCGGAATCAAAACTTTTTAAAATCCCGAATCAATAGTTGGAGTTGGTTTTGCACGCTGGAGGAAGGACGACACCATGGCTGAAGTATCTCTTTTAGACAGGTGATGTTCTGTTTTAGTTACGCAAAGCTGATGTAGATTGTGTTGTTTTACGAATGGGTTATATGCACAGAAGTGTTGTTTAGCCACTGAATTTAATTTAACAACAAAACATAAGCCAATAGCGCTATTCCGCCTAGCCTGCTTTACTTGGGTGACTTTATATTCACATTGGTTCATTTTCGATCAATGACAGCCTGTGATGCGCTCCCTATATTGTTTAACATGCTACTCTGAATATTCGCTCTGAAACAGCATGCAAGTATTGTTTAGTAATAAGTGTAATTCCTGCACACCGCCGGCCAACCACTAAGCATACAGTAGTGGCTTTAGGACAAAATGGATGAGCGATCCTTGCATGCATGAAATATTGCATATTATGACAAGTTTTGCTTGCTACACAACTGAAAACGTGCTAGATATAATACAGTTTTTCGTTCAGAGTAAAGTACTATAAAGTTTTCTAACTGGCGAATGTCATGATCTACTGGGTTGTCTGCTGTGATCTTTAAATTCCACCATGAACAGCAGCTAGTCTAATTATTCTCTTTATTCTCCATTTCCACCTGGGGGTACTCATCCCGAGGCCCTCAGACTATGCAGCACCCCTGATTCGATCCAAGACTAGAGACGAGATGATCCCAAGGTTTTCATAATCCTGGACCAGGCCGTATCCTGAGCAGCTGCTGTGGTGGTCATGGTGGAGTGGAGAGCATGAGACTGACTCCTGTGATGCTCCAAGGACAGACGAGTCTTCGCTGAGGTCCAGCATTCTCCAGCCTCCGGCACCTAGACTGCAGCTCTCCACAAGACGTTTGGCCATAGGAGAAATGGTCGTGCCTATCTGAGCCTGGTTTCTCTCGAGGTTTTTTTTTTTTTAAATCTTCACTTTCGCCAATTGGTGAAGTTTTTCCTCGCCGCTGTCGCCACTGGCTTGCATGGTTTGGGATCTGTAGAGCTGCGCATCGATGGATTTGCTCTTCAGTAGTGAATAAACCACACTGAACTGAGCTAAACTGAACTTAAACACTGAAAACAGGACTGACACTGCTTCAATTTACTATAATCTTCTATGTGAAGCTGCTTTGACACAATCTATATTGTAAAAGCGCTATACAAATAAAGGTGAATTGAATTGAATTAATAAATAAACAAATTACAAAAATAAATAAAATACCTACAAAAATATATAAAATTATTCAAACTAAATAAATTTCATTACTGGTATTAGAATCCTATTTTAAAAATAATAAACCAGTTAATCTATTATTACTGCTGTTATAATGGCTGTTATTAATTTTGTATTATTATTATTATTATTATTATTATTCCACAAGACTGTATCATTTGAAACCAAGCCCAACCGCTCATTTAACCATGAAGACTTCAGTGACCTTTTTATATTTACTGTTGCTTTCATTACAGCACATCAAGCAGAACAAACAGCATAATTTCCAATCAGCCAAAAGTACCTATTAAAGCTTTAGTAATCAAACCTCAATCAGTTAAAAAGCAATAAAAGTGCCACTGAAAGCTCTGCGGCTCTCAACGCATTTTCATAAACAGCATCATAAGCCTTTGTCCTACTACAGTTGAATTCAAAATGATTTTCCCTCCTTTGAATTTGTGTTTTCTTTTTCAAATATTTCCCAAATTATGTTTAACAGAGCAAGGAATTTTTCACAGTATGTCTGATAATATTTTTTCTTCTGGAGAAAGTCTTATTTGTTTTATTTCAGATAGAATAAAAAGCAGTTTTTAATTTTTTCAAACCATTTTAAAGTCAATATTATAAGCCCCCTTAAGCAAGATTTGTTTTCGATTGTCTACATAACAAACCATCATTATACAATGACGTGCACAATTACCCTAACTTAAACCTAGTTAAGCCTTTAAAATGTCACTTTAAGCTGAATACTAGTATCTTAAAAAATATCTAGTAAAATATTATTTACTGTCATCATGGCAAAGATAAAATAAATCAGTTATTAGAAATGAGTTATTAAAACTATTATGTTTAGAAATGCGATGAAAAAAAAATCTCTTGATTAAACAGAAATTGGAGAAAAAAAATATACAGGGAGGCTAATAATTTAGACTTAAACTGTATATCAAGCTATAATACCTTTAGTGATGTCAGCTCCCTTGTTGATGGAGGCAAAGAGAGCGTTTCGATTGGTCGGTCCGGACTCTCCACCTGATGACTTGTCTAGGTCCATTGGGGGTGGAGGAGGTCCTGGAGGAGGTGGAGCTGGGGCTCCTCCCCTCGGGGCTCCTCCTCCAGCAGCTGCAGCTACGGGACCCTAAAAAACAAAAACAATTCAATATTTAGGATAAAAATATATATAGAATAAATTGTATGCACACAACATGAATTTTATATCTACACTGTGTATATACAGTTGAAGTCAGGATTATTAATCCTCCTGAATTATTCAATATATCAATATTGCTTAATTGCTGGTTTCCACTGAGTGGTATGGTATGGGTCACCTTTATCAGGCTTGCGTTTCTACAGCCAAATGTGTACCAATGGGGCATGGTGTACGACAGGGATCACCAAACTTGTTCCTGAAGGTCCGATGTCCTGCAGATTTTAGCTCCAACCCTAATCAAACACACCTGAATAAGCTAATTAAGGTCTTACTAGATATACTTGAAACACCCAGGCAGGTGTGTTAAGGCAAGTTGGAGCTAAACCCTGCAGGACCTCCAGGAACGAGATTGGTGAGCCCTGGTGTATGACAAAGTTTCAGTCAAAGTCATTCTCACTCGAGGAAATGTCAAAGTAAAGCTGTATGGGTCATATCATATGAGAAGCACTTCTCACAAATCAGATGCTTTACACACGTAAATACTTGTGTATAAATGTTCATTACTAACCTTTCTATGAACATGGTTTGATTATAACTGCAGATCAATGATGAGAAATAGCCTATTGTAACATCTGCAATTATATAAAATAAATAAATGCAACATATATGAACACATACAGACCCGATATGTTACCAGTTACAGAAAAACTACACACAGCATCCATTTAGGCCTTATTTGGGTTCAAAAACAACACGCAACATATAGCCCACAGTCAGAGCAAACCTCTCTTTAATCTTCATCAGCACATGTAACCTCTTTTTTGAAAGTAATTCCGTCACTACAGAGTTCATAACAGTCCAAAATTGATGATAATAGTTAAACATGGCCGTTTGTTCATGTTTTAGGTTGCTGAAAGAATCATTTGCTCTGTTTTTTCCGGCTTCTCCTTTGTTTTATCGCGCTTCACTCTAGTGTCCGTCTGTTTCTGAAAGGATGTCAGAAGCACTTCAATAATCACGCGCACGTTATTATCATCAGCTCAAGAAGTTAGTTATTTCAAAATTTGACGTGCACACGAGCTCTCTCGAAAAGTGAAACCGCTCGCGCTTTTAGACAGTCTTGTAAATAACAATGGGCCACAGGGTAGATTCTGCTCTTCTTCTTGGCTTTGTGGCTGTTCATCAACACAACGACAAGGTTTGTTTAAGCTGAGGTTGACCATGGCTCGTTATTATATGCATATAATATTACGGTGTAATGTCTCGTAGAGGTGTGAACCTACACTGGTTTCACGGTTCGGTTATGATTATCATGACATCGATTCGGTTCAATTCGATATAACTGTGCATCTCGGTGCACTGACGATGCTTTCCATACACAATTTTATATTTTACTTTACAGGCGCTGTTCACCGATGAGTGACACTGATAAACGGCTGTGGCGCAGTGTTGCCAGATTGGGCGGTTTTGGATAGGCATTTCGGAGAGTTTTGGATCGTTTTTGGGCTGTAATCAGTCTGCTACATCTGGCAACACTGCAGCGTCGATCACAGCTGATCCATGATAGACGCGATGGAGAAAACTTGCGCGCTCGTGTCTGTATCCAGAAGTAACGCTATAACAGCAGAGAGGAGAAGAAAAGTCACACCATCAGGTCAAATGAGCCACAGTGAGAGAGAGAGAAATGGAGTTTACTTTCATTCTCTCAATCGCAGTAAAATAGAGGCTTCTACTGTAAGTGTCAGTGAAAGACTGTCCAGCAAACACACACGCAGTGAAATTGTGCACAGTTTGTGGTTTTAAGTAGTTGGAGCATAGTAAATACTCGCACTCGCCTCTCTCGCCATAGTAAGCTACGGCGACATAGCGCATATGAGATAAATGACGTCAGTACATAATAACCGGTTATGATTATTACTGAACCGATACCAAATTGTCCACATCTGTTGCACCGAAGAAACAATTAATTCTAACACCCCTAATGTCTCGGCTGTGTATTTAAAATTGGTGCTTCTTTTGTTTTCATTCTCCTGGCTTGTCCACGAGCTAGTGACGCATCTCTGTAAACCAATAGCGTTCAGCTGCGCATCTAGCTCCGCCTTTTGGTACCCTTTTATTGTGCTAGGTACCCTTTTGAAAAGATTCCCAAAAAGTGGTACGGTACGGTTTGCTTTTTGGTACCTTTTGACAGTGGAAACGGCCATAAAAGTGCACCAAGCCGTATCGTACCACTCAGTGGAAACGGGCCATAAGGGGGCTAATAATTTTGACCTTCATATGGTTTTTAAATAATGTAAAACTGCTTTTATTCTAGCTGAAATAAAATAAATAAGATTTTCTCCAGAAGACAAAATATTAGAGGAAATACTGTGAAAAATGTCTTGCTCTGTTAAACGTAATTTGGGAAATATTTGAAATAGGAAATAAATTTCACAGGAAGGCGATTGATTTTGACTTCAACTGTATTAATGTATATCTGTGCAGGACAATCTAAACACAAGAACGTGACTCACAGTCTTGCTCCAGCTCAGTCCAGTGGTGTGGTGCTGCTTGATGTAACCCTGCAGCTCCGTCCAAACGGACACATAAGCATGGACCCATTCCACATGAGTTTTATCCCTAAAAAGAAGACAATAAAGCAGATAGGAAAATGAGTAACATGCCACTTTGTTATCTGAACATAGCGTTTCGGTACACCAGCAGACACATACTTCTCCTTGTAATCCTTGAGCACACGGTTTGTGTAAAACATGGCCGCGTCCTGCATCTCCTTCACATAGGGGCCAGGCTTTGGGGCCTAATACATCGAAAAGATTTGATAAACCATTTTCAGACTGAAACAAAATACATGCAGCGAGAAAACCAAAGATTTTAAAGTATTTAATGAACTTCAGCTAAGCTTAGTCAGACCACCTTTTAGAGCTACAGTCAAACTACTTCCAGATAATCTGGCAAAAAAATTCAGTGTGTAGTGTGAACAAAACAAAACTGAACTACTAGTTATTGATGTTTCTATAGATTTGTTACTATAATGAGTGTAAAAATACATCAGAAGGCAAGAGGTACACCTTGAAAACTCTCATATATTGAATTACTTGAATACTCTCATTATATCATGTAGTGGATATAAACCAAAACCTGCACATGCCTACGTTATGAACTCAAACATATTGAGCATAATCATGTATAGTATAATAAGTGTATATGGCAACTCTATGGTCTTCTCTGCTCAACAAAGAGTCGATATTTAAATGCAGTCGAAAGGATAGCTAAGGCCTAATCCCAATTCTATTTTTGCACCCCTACCCTTTGGCCCTTGAAACGGAGTGTGAAGGGGAAGGGCTTCAAAATGTACCCCTAAGAAATGGGACAGCACTACAGCTCCTGCACACGTCATCATATGTCATCGTGATCTCTTGCTTCATATGAGATCAGACGATCACGACTGCTGTAGTTAATCCAGTTGCATTATTTTTTGCATTTATCATTAGGCAATCACTGAAGGCATTAATATCATGTTATCATAACAATATAATGTGGCAATAAGATCGTAACTGTACTGTGCATTTACACCCTGGCCATATTAATCTATGTATACACACAAAAACAACATTAACATTATAGCAGACACTGTAAAAAGCTCATTAACAGCCACTAGACTTTACTGACAGGAGCGTCATCAAGTGTCAGAATGTTGTGGGACTGCTGTACAGGAGTTATGATTATGGATTATAGATCGCAAAATTTAGTGTTTTTTTTATTTTAGGTTTTTTTTTTTTTTTAAAGCATGACGGTAAAACACAAATGCAGTTATGAATGTATTAAAACATGTGCTTGTTTGTTGTAAAAATTCATAATAATGACAAAAAAAAAAATACTAATTTGTGCATCTCCTTACTTCCGGATGCAGCAATACTGCAGTTGTAGCTGGTGTATTCTGGGAAATTTTCTTTCCCCTTGGTTTCGAGTGTGGTCCTGAAAAATCCCTGTTCGAAGGGGTATCTACCCCTTCTCTTTAGCCTTACGCCTTCAAGATAAAGAGACTTGGGACACCCCTAACCCTTCACGTGAACGCAGAAAACGAAGGGTAGGGGTAAGGGAAGGGCTAAAGGGTAGAATTAGGATTGGGCCCAAGTCTCTCCATAATATCAGAACCTGAGAACTGTTGTGGAATTCACAGAGACACGACCACGAGAATGGTCAGGCACTAAAACAATAAACTTTCCAATCTGAGAAGAAGATCAGCAAGGAAACCAGTTTTTCAACTGTCTCAATCATGCATCCTCTGCCCTCAGCTTTACCTTCTCCACCAGAGCAGCTTGTTTAACTCTAATATCATTTAAATCTAGTAGATTGTATAGACTGATGTTTCCGCAGCCTACGACTAGGATTGCTCATACACTCAGACTTAATGGATGGAGCATAGACACAGCATTAGAAACCTGTTGATTTCTGTTAATCATTGACTTAGGCCCAATCCCAATTCTACCCCTTAGCCCTTCCCCTTACCCCTCATTTTGCGCGTTCACGTGAAGGGGTAGGGGTGTCTCAATTCTCTTTAACTTGAAGGCGTAGGGCTAAGGGAAAAGGCTAGACACCCCTCGAAAGAGAGATTTTTCAGGACCACACTTGAAACCAAAAGCTAAAAACATTTCCCAGAATACACCAGCCACAACGACAGCATAGACATACCCGGAAGTCAGGAGATGCACAAATTAGTATTTTTTTGTCATTATTACGAATTTTTATGATAAACAAGCACATGTTTTAATATATTCATAACCGCGTTCGTGTTTTACCATCATGCCTTTTTTTAAAAAGCACTAGAATAAAAAAATAAAAAAAAAACTCTAAATTTTGCGATCTATAATCCATAATCATAACTCCTGTACAGCAGTCCCACAACATTCAGACACTCGATGACACTCTAATACCCTGTCAGAAAAGTCTAGTGGCTGGGAATGGGGTTTTCTTTTTTTTACAGTGTCTGCAATAATGTTAATGTTGTTTTCGTGTGTTTACATGAATATGGCCACTGTGTAGATGCAGGTTTAGTTATGATCTTATTGCCACATTAGATCATCATGATAACATGATATCGTTGCCTTTAGTGATTTCCTGAAGATAAATACCAAAAAATAATTCAACTGGAATAACTACAGCAGTCGCGATCGTCTGATCTCATATAAAGCAAAAGCTCACGATGACATATGATGACGTGTGCAGGTGCTGTAGTGCTGTCCCATTTCATGGGGATAAATTTTGAAGGGGAAGGGGTACAAAAATAGAATTGAGATTGGGCCTTAGAATGATATAATCTAGTGGCTAAATCAAACATTATGTATGAGCAAGCATGGGGCAGCCTAATAGTACTTAAAGTTACGTTTACAGTTATATTATCTATCTAAGAACCAGAACTGGCAAAGTTGTGTCCGTGAGCAGATGTAACTGGCCAGCATACTGACTCCAAGCGACTTCAGGTAAATGATGAACCATTACTGAAAATAAGGATTTATTAGGTTAACCGATCTAAATTAGACCAAATCACAACCTATAAGGTGATCAGGTTAAATTAGATGAATCTAAATTAAAATACTATAAATTGGAGTCAGATTAAATTCGAAGTTGGAAACAAATTTAAATTAATTGTAACAAAAATATTTATTTTCACATGTGCTAAAGGCTTACACACATTTAACCTTCACCCATGCTGTTAGTTCTAATAGATGCACTCTTAAAGTCACCATTCCTGGAACTTTAAGACACTTCTTTGTTTATTTGTTTTATTACCACATCAGCAACTTATGGCCATTTCATGGCATGTAAATAACGATGCTTGCTTTTCCCTGAAATATGACATGTTGATTATAACATTAGTTTAATATCCTATTGCATATCAAATCCCACGTTTATTCTTTAATATCACACAGCCATACTGTACATGAAATTTCAGTCTCAAATTGCTGAGAGCCATTGACTTGCATTTAATTAATTCATTTTTAATGACTAAGCACTAAGATAAAATAAGAAATTTACCTTTTTAACATTTGAGCAAACTAAGTTTAACCCAGAGAGTATTAAATGTTGTTACAGCAAGAAACTTTCTTGCCAGTGTAAAAGTCCCATAATCATTTCATTTTTAAACAGAGTCCCAGACTGTCCAGTCTTACCATGGCAACCCAGCCGAGAGCAGGAACGCTCTCACTGACTGCAGAGAGGTGGTTGAAGAAAGGAGAGGAGCGGTTCTTCTCTCGAAACGCCTGAACATCCTGGATGGCTTTAGACACGGGGGCCAGCAGAGCAGTCAGAGCAGGCTACACATACAACAGACAAGAGGGAGAAAAAAAAAAATTAACAATTGATGTTGGCTGAAGATGCACGAACAAAAAATATCTGAGTTGAGAAAGATATGTGCTTTTTATTAACTGATCAAAGTGACAAGGTCTCCTAATATACAGCTGAAGTCAGAATTATTAGCCCCCCTGAATTATTAGCTCCCCAGTTTATTTTTTCCTCAATTTCATCATGAAAGATGATGAAATATCATGCAAGGAACATTAAAAAAAATCATCTCATGTAAACACTATCATATTACTGTCTTATTCAGATTAAGACAAATCATTAGATTACTGATGTCCATGTAAATGTAGTCCCAAGCCCCAACCCTAGTGTTCCCTGATTTTAATGACAGCCTTTCCACAGGTTAGTAGTAAGCTAATGTAATGTTAATAGCATAATGCAAATCTTGCATTCATGCTAACAAACAACTGATCAAAGGAAATATATTAATGCAATTCAATTTAAATAAATAAAATATGAATTGATGTATGCTTTAAACCAATTATATTGTTCAATTAAAATGATTAGAAAAATCTTTTATTTGACAAAATTTTTTTAAAGTCATCCACAATAATTTTGGGGCTCAAAAGTATCGGTTCAGGAACCGTTTTGACACCGGTATCATTTTAAAAAGTATCGATTTAGCACCGGTATCGAAATAACTCCAAACGATACCCAACCCTAATTATAAGACAACGAAAGTGTTTTTTGACCTTGCATGCATATCAGCCTATTGTTGGAGACCCCCAAAACCAAAATGACCTTTTTAATAATAGGGGTTCTGTAAGTGCTTTGCAGTTGACGAGAAATAAAGTAATAGAATGGCACAGAAAACCTTAAATAAAAGACAAAATGTATGAAATATTGTAATTTTAAAAAATGATACGGTATAGAAAAATTACATTTTGATAAATGGTAGGGGTGTCAAAATTAATCGTTTCTTCGGTGCACCGCGATGCAGACGCGGACAATTCGGTATCAGTTCAGTAATAATCATAACCGGTTATTATATACTGACGTCATTTATCTCACATGCGCCATGTCGCCGTAGCTACTATGGCGAGGGAGGAGAGCGTGAGTACAACGCTCCAACTATGAAAAAACTCTGAAACTGTGCACAATTTCACTGCGTGTGTGTTTGCTGGACCGTGTTTCATTGACACTTACAACAAAAGCCCCTATTTCACGGCGATTAAGAGAATGAAAGTAATCTCCATTTCTCTCTCTCTGTCTCTCACTGTAGCCCATGAGTGCAGCTGTGAAGAGCACCAGCGTGTAAGAGCCAATCGCAGCCCTTTCTGTTGAGCGCGTGACCAATCAAAGGGGTGTAAGAAAGAACTTAGTTAGGTAGTTAGTTGGTAGACAAAGCTCAGAAAGAGAGAGAGAGCGGGATATTTATATTTGTTTATTTGCTATAAATGCTCGTGTTGCTTAAAGGTACAGTTTATATATCTGAAGATAGAGGTAAAGTTGGTTTTATATTGGGATATTCAGACATTCTCCTTAATAATATAATTTCAGAAAAGTATTATTTGCAAATTCTAAATAGGGAAATCATATTAGCAGCCAATGACTATCAAAGTACAACATTGTTCACAGTCAATTAGATAGTGTTAATGTTGTTTGTTACTTGTATGCTAATTCCAATCGAATATTCAAAGTAACATGATAAACAATATAGAGACTTCTAAATGAACGAATGTGTGAATATAAAACCAACTTTACCTTTATTCTGACTGTTGGTATTAAAGCACAAAATTGTTTTACAAATAGTATATAAATATATTTATACATTTTAATACAATAATTGCTGTGCTGTGAAGAAAATATAAAACTGTGTATGGAAAGAATCGTCAATGCACCGTGATGCACCAAGATATCGAATTGAACCGAATCGATGGCATGATAATCGTAACCGAACCGAACCGTGTGACCAGTGTAGGTTCACACCTCTAATAAATGGAAACTAAAATTTAAAGCAACAACAAAAGTCCCTGACATTACATAATTTGGGGAGGGGGGGGCAAAAAACAAAAACTACTTTGTGACTTTTAATGTCAGGAATAGACCTATTAAATTTCCATGATATCCCACAAATTCAATGACCCGTGGGAAACCTGCTTGTTGACGATAACACGCATTCAAACATAAATAAATACCAACCTAAACATTTCTAATAGTACTTTACACCTTATTTTACAATGCAGTTTAATCACACTCACATCAGAGGGCTTCTGAGAGCAGGAGGCAGTGGCCAGCAGCTGTCTTTGACTGGTAAAGGCCTGCTTCATCATCTCAGCCTATAACACAGAACAGTGCACTCGTTATCAATGCAAACCAGTGTTCAGAAACTATAATCACACCGCATTACGTACATGCTTCAGGACGTCACCCCCTATCTTCTGACTGAGGGTAAAGTACTGAGCCAAAGGACCAGAGATCAGGCCGTCATAGGCTTCAACATACACTCCCACCACTAAAGAGAAGAGAAACAAGAGCAGAGTTGCATCATCATGACTATACAATATTGGAAACATCTGACATTGGGATATTTTGCTTTTATAATATATAATTTCACCAGATGAATTGAATAGCTCTATTTGGAAAGACTTAATTTATTTAGATAAGATTGGGATGATCAAGTCTTCTTCTATGCAGTGCATTTGCATAAATTATAATAAAGTACAATCATATAAAAAAAGATCAGAGATAAAAGTGAAATAAAACAGCGCTTTATGGTATTCTGGAGAGTCTAACAGTATTCAGGTACAAAAATTGAACCATCAAACATAAAATACAATGGTCATCATTGTATAAACTGTTTAAAAATAATAATATCTTTATGTTTTAATATTTAATAAATAATATAATCCTGCGATTTGACTATTGTGGATACACACATTGTGATATCGTTGCTCAAATGATGTATTGTGCAGCCCTAATCATGCCACAAAACAACACACTCAGAAACAAGCACTCAAAATGGCACAATGGTAGAGTTTCACTATGATTGCAAAAGTGGCTTCTAAGATGGTAACTTGAGGCCCTGATATCGTCCAAGTGAAACTGAAGAATCAACTGGTGTGGCGTCATTTCCTAGAAATCCAGAACAAATCTAAAGTTGATTTTGGGAGATTAAAATGGCTTGACAAATTTTCTAGAAAAGCTAATTAAGAAGGTTAAACACTTCTCTAACTTCTATTGGTCCAAAGGTGATTAGATAATAAGTGGGTGTGACTCAGTGGCCTCGTCTACTTTAACCTAATAATCTGTATGTCGTCAAATCAGTCTCTCACAACGTAAAAAATTATATGACAAAGTAATCACAACAAATGTTTTTATTAGTGCTGGGCATCAGAAATAAAAGTTTGTTTTGACAATTTAAGTGTACATACTGTGTATTATATATATATATATATATATATATATATATATATATATATATATATATATATATATATATATCTATCTATCTATCTATCTATCTATCTATCTATCTTTCTATCTATCTATCTATATATATATATATATATATATATATATATATATATATATATATATATATATATATAAATAAATAAATAAATAAATAAATAAATAAATAAACACAGGCATGCATCTATCTGAAAAAATATTTATATTTAAAAATAAAATACATGTGTATGATACAAATTATATATAAATATTTATGTAACAAAATTGTTTAGTATGTTTTTTTTTTATGTATGTGTGTGTATCACATGTACATAATAAATACATACAGTGCATTCAGAAAGTGTTCATAGCACTTCACTTTTTCCACGTTTATGTTACAGCCTTATTCCAAAATGGATTAAATTCATTTATTTCCTCAAAATTCTACACACAATACCCATAATGACAATGTGAAAAAAAGAGTTTTTGAAATTGTTGCAAATTTATTAAAAATAAAAAACCTGAAAAATCACATGTAGATCAGTATTCACAGCCTTTGCTCAATACTTTGTTGATGCACCTTTGGCAGCGATTACAGCCTCAAGTCTTTCTGAATATGATGCCACAAGCTTGGCACACCTGTCTTTGGGAATTTTTGCACATTCCTCTTTGCAGAACCTCTCAAGCTCTATCAGGTTAGATGGAAAGCAACAGTGTACAGCCATTTTCAGATCTCTCCAGAGATGTTCAATAAGATTTAGGTCTGGGCTCTGGCTGGGCCACTCAAGGACATTCACCTCGTTGTTGTGAAGCCGCTCCATTGATATTTTAGCATTGTGCTTAGGGTCATTGTCCTGCTGGAAGATGAACCGTCGCCCCAGTCTGAGGTAAGGAGCACTCTGAAGCAGGTTTTCATTCAGGATGTCTCTGTACATTGCTGCAATTATCTTTCCCTCTATCCTGACTAGTCGTCCAGTTCCTGCTGCTGACAAACATCCCCACAGCATGATGCTGCCACCACCATGCTTTACTGTAGGAATGATGTTAGCCTGGTGATGAGCGCTGCCAAACGTAATGCCTGGCATTCACTCCAAAGTGTTCAATTTTAGTCTCATCAGACCAGAGAATTTAGTTTCTTATGGTCTGAGAGTCCTTCAGATGCCTTTTGGCAAATTCCAGGTGGGGAATGGCTTCCGTCTGGCCACTTGTGCTTTGACATGCACTGTCAACCCTGGGACCTTATATAGACAGGTGTATGCCTTTTTAAATCATGTCCAATTTACCACAGGTATACTCCAATGAAGCTGCTGAAACATCTTAAGAATGATCAGTGAAAACAGAATGTACCTGAGCTCAATTCCGAGCTTCACGGCAAAGACTGTGAATACTGATGTACATGTGATTTTTCAGGTTTTTTATTTTTAATAAATTTGCAACAATTTCAAAAACTCTTTTTTCACATTGTCATTATGGGGTATTGTGTGGAGAATGTTGAGGAAATAAATGAATTTAATCCATTTTGGAATAAGGCTGTAAACATAAAAATGTGGAAAAACTGAAGCGCTATGAATACTTTCCGGATGCACTGTATAATACACACACTAAAGGTTATTGCACACTGAATCAAAAACCTTCGTCCACAAATTTCGCACGTTAAAAAATAAATTCGACCTCATGTTGTGAGAATCATATTGACACACTGCCTCCGAAATTTTCATCCGTCAACTGGGTTCGATTAATTTTCTGCTTTTCGCATCCGAAAAAGCACCTTGTGAGGAGTTTTGACAGTTCAGAGCCACCGTACAAGTGAAAAGCTAAATACAGAATGCGTAATTTGAGCTACAGATAACTTTATATCAAACACGATGCATAAAATAAAGACTGAATGTGGCGGATAGTTGAGAACCCCTATATGCTGGATTCAGTTACTGGCGCACCTCTCCCCTGCTGCTGTGTGGTGTGGATCCATACATTTGACGTACTGCTCATAGACATTATAATAGAAAGTATGGTTCGGTCCGTTCCTTCAACACGTCAACGCGGCCAGCATCTATTATAATGTCTACTGCCAATACATATATGAATGTGTGAAGTATCACAAGCAATGCATCAAAATTCCACAGATTTCCTGAAATAAACTTCGCATTTGGGGATAATCCAGCGCAGCTCTGTGATAATGAGCTGAACTCTCCTTCCTCTATTGGATGAACACAATATGCAGCCTATTCCTCTTTCTGTTTCTACTTTGGAGAAGAGAGGAGAACAAAGTATCACTGCTTGAACTGACTCTGAAATGTTTTGCCCTTTTTCATAATGGATTAATTAATACACAGACTCGGTGTATTTGTTTACGTGATGAATTTGCATATGAAAATTTCGGACTTCAGTGTGCAAAGACCTTAAACCAAAAAATATGTTCATATTATGTTAAAACAAACTTATTCTGGATGCGATTAATCACGATTAACTTTTGCCCAGAACTAGTTTGTGTTACTTTAACTTATTTTTTTATAAGTGAATCAGGTTAACTAAATTTGAGTTATACAAAGTTAAATATTTTAGTCAGTTTGATTGATTGATGCAAGTTGGGATGACTAGAAAAAGTAGAGATTTTTTTTTTTTCCCATTGCAAAACCAGTCATGCACAAGTGTGAATATATACGACCTGGAGAGCTGATTTACTAAAACTGAAGCTCAATTTTAAATCAATGCAAATTGAAAGTAGTTTTACATTTAATACTATACAGCTGCTTGCTTTAAAACAATCTATGATACAAAGTGATATACAAGTAAACATGCCTCGAATAAAGGGTTCAAATGCACAGCTTGTGAAAAGAACCATACAAAAGTAGATGCTTTATTAAACCGTAACTTTTCCCACTGCTGTTATTTTAGTGTGTATTGTTAGTGAGAGGAAAACACACAGCACAGTTACAAAATCATCTAAATGCAGCTCTCAGTCAGCCATGGGGTCAGTGTAGGCATGTTCACCAACAGCATTTAATAGTAATGTGTCGGTGCTCTTTGGATAAAGGCCCGCGCCCACCGAGACGTTTTTTGCTCGCATTTTCTGTTGACGTTTAACGCCTCGTGACTAAATAAAGGGCGTCAATGTGATAGTGCACACCAACACGCAAAACGTCAGGCGCAAAAGCGTCATTTTTTAAAAAACGCCTCATGCTTGTTTTTATGTTTTGACGCGCCATGTCAAAACCTTCTCCACCAATCAGATTGGCACTTTTGTTCACGTGCACGGAGCTGCTGAAGTTACAGTAAACAGCACTTGGAGGCGCTCAAGTGCAAAACGGTCAATGCGAGCACACATTGAAGAAGATGCCCAGAGGCAAAACGTGGAGCTGCTTATTGCACTGGTGAACGATAATCATTTCTTCATTGCTAGAGCTGGAGCCGCTACTTAAACCATCCATAACAACAAGCGTGTCAACTGTCTTCTTCTTCTGTGTTACAAGCGGGTGTCAGAAGCTTAAAGTTGTCTAGCACCATCTAACGTCAAGGAGTGATTTTGCATACTCTTCTGCTCGACGCCTGTGAAAATCGCTTGGGTTTGAATCCGGAAAAACGCTGACGATAAACGCAAACGAAAAGCGTCCTGGTGTGTACGAGCCTTAAGTGATTCGTAAAGTTAAACATCAAAATCATATGTCCAACGCACTCGAAAAGTAATAATAAAAATAATATTAATTTTATTTTTTCACTTTGATTTCATCATTTAGCGTTTAATAGTACTTTACCCCTAAATGTAGAATGAAAAGGATCTTCACAGTGACTATAATCAGGCTTATCTTTAGAAGTCTAAGCTAAACAAAAGTAAATGCTTTAACTATGCTACTCTAGTCTCTTTGAACATAGGTTTTTTAGCAAAGTCACAATCTAAAAACTTTCAGCACATCCACCTTCAGTTACCTGCATAATTTAAGACGGGACAGACAATTTATACACAGTTTTAAAGTCAGTTTAAAAGTGCCACTAATTACTGTCAGACAGAAGTGGTTATTACCTCCAGATCCAGCAGCAGGGCCGCCTCCACCGCCAGAACTGGACATGGACTCCAGACGGCCCACAGCCACCTCCAGACGCTGCACTAGACCCGCCAGATCTGCCATGCCTGAGCAGAGAGATGGTTAGAAATGAATCATTGGAAATATACTGATTATTATTATCGTTTTATCCTAAAATGGTTTATTCAGATTTTTTTTTACTAGTTACATACAGACAGAACCACAGACAGATGGACAGATAGGCTGCGTCCGAAACCGCCTACTACTCAGTAGGTACTGCATTTGAATTTAAATGTACTACTCGGCTGTTCGACAAGTACGTTCTATACAGCATGAATGTGAGCAGTATGAATGGAATTCGGATGTACTACATCGGCCATTTTGTCATGATCACGTGACCTACCCGCGTCAGTTGCGTCGCTTCACTTCCATTCAAGAATTCTCTCGCAGGGCATTATGGGACAGCGCAGCGTGCATGGGATGCGCACTTCAGAATCTCGCCAGAAGTAGTAGGTCATCCAGGTACTTCTTACATACTGTTTTTCAAATTCGGACATACTACTTGGCTCGGATACTGATTTTAGCGTACTATTAAGTATGGAAGTATGTAGTTTCGGATGCAGCCATAGAATTTTTTTTAATGCAAACTTGAGAAATGCTTAGGCAATACATTTGTTATGCCAATAAAGCCATTTTTTATATAAAAGAGAGATTATTTCAAACCATATGAATAAATGTACGTATTTCTGAATTTATCATATTTTTATGCACATATTATTATATAATCACTATAACATTCTGCCTGATAAGTTGCTAGAAACAACAAAATTAATAAAAATAAATTACCAGATGACCTGAATAGCTCTATTTGGAAAGAATGTATTATATTAGAATGACTGGGAATGTAACCAATCACTCAGCTCACGATTTGATATGATTCCTGGTACTTAAAATAAAAATTTTCACAATTTTTCTAAACAAAATGAGTTGAGAATTTAGAAATTAACAAGTGTCTTTTTAGAATTTCTCAAATTATGTACATTTCTTTGTAAAATTAAAATATATTGTTGAATAACTAAAGTGCAGTTTTAAAACAAATTCTATATTAAAAAAAAAAACAATAATAAAACACCACAAATAAAATAAGCAGCTTTCATTTAAACTAAGACTTTGTGTTTGTACACCTATTCATCGTACGTATCGCTGTCAACACTGTCAAATTTACATTGTCTTTTTTTTTTTCTTTTCTTTTGGGAGTATGTTGTTGTATTTGCAGTATCTGTATTTTTTGTCTAGAGCCAGCACCTAAGCTTTTCACTCATCATAGCACACGTGCTGCTGATGACGTGACAATAAAAGTGACTTGATTTGATAGTCCTTGGCTAGAATTAAAAAATGTTTGTATTTAATTATTCTCATTTTGCTTATTTAAGAAAAATCAGCATATCCCAATTTAATAAGCGGAGATTTTTGCACATTTACATTGCACCCCCAACCCAGAGCAAAATATTATTATGTTATCCTCCTAGGGCCCCGAGTGTCCACATAAGTGGACAGCAAATTTTAAGCTTTTAAGTGGCTATTTAAAATACTTTGAATGTTTTATATTTTGTTACAGACATAGTGTCATCCTACAACTGTTTTGCAGCATATGAAATGTCCCAAACCCTATTTTTAACTGTCCAAAATGGGAAACAAAATGTTGTTTTTACTCTCTGATAGTCAAAGCAAGTTAAAAACAAAAAATGCTATGTTAAATATGCATAAAAGAAAATTCGGGAAAAAGTGTTTTATGTAAATTCGGACCACGTGTCCACATATATGGACATCATTTTTCTCTAAAAGTACATCATATCAAAAGATGATACTTAGATTTTTATTCTAATTAGGTTCCAATAAGCCCAAATAGCAAAGAGAAATAAAAAAATGCATGTAAAAAACACCTTGGGCCTTAAGAGGTTATGTCAAATAAGACTTGTCCTTTTCACTGTATAAATTAACAAACATTTTTCTTTTAAACATTAACTTTTCTTGCACCAGAACTGACTTGGAATATTTAAAGCTCTTAAAAACAAACTTTAATAATTCTCTCATGGTTAAAACAAGCTATTAATACACAAAAATCACATGCATCATTTACAATCTCTATTAGACATTGAATCTCCTGTGATTGTTGACGTCAATGCTAAAACTATATATTCTGCTGTCCTAATTAAAAAAATTTCCACAATCTCATCCATTTTAAGTAATAATTTTAGCAAAAAGATCAACACCATCAGTACACACTCATAAAAACGTAAAAAATAAAGCCCAACACAAACGAGTGAATGTGACCAGAAATTGAGAGAATGCAGGACGCGTCTTAACATGTCTCACAAAAATGCTGAAGTAAAAAAACTACTGCAATTAGTGAAAAGCAAAATTATGGCTAAACTATCAATACATGCACCATAATAAAGGAAGTAGATGTTGTTTGCCTTCTTTGGGCAACTTTCAAAGGGCGAGTCCCTCTTTTACTGCCCCTTCACATAAAAACACACTCACAGGTAACACATTACATAACAGAAACCTGATCCATGAATCTGGCTCACTGACTCGCTCGCTCAATGACTCTACAGGGAAATAATGCAGAGGTATCCATATGAGCTCATAATCACCTGCTCCTAATGAGAGTTTGCAGCAATTCCTGAGAGAAAACTCCAAGGATTTGTAACTCACAATTTTCCAGAAACTGCATTATAGCTGTAGAAGTAATCGATTAAGAGTGTAGATCATGATGAGTGCATGAAATACTACTAGCAATTAACCCTTGTGTACTGCTCAAATTGACTACCCTTTCATTATATTGGTGGCTGTCTTTGCCCCATTGACGTCTATTATAATGACATTTTTTGATTGCAAAGTCGTGACAGCATATAATCATGAATTCTTGAGTGTTGGTGGTTTTTCTTTTTGGGAGGAGGTAAAATTTGTCATTTTTACTGTTGATCATCAGTTGGCAGCATTTACCCTTTAGATCAGGGGTGTCAAACTCAGATCCTGGAGGGCCGCAGCCCTGCACAGTTTAGTTCCAACCCTGCTTCAACACACTTACTTGCAGGTTTCAAACAAGCCTGAAGGACGCAATTAGTTTGATCAGGTGTGATTAATTAGGGTTGGAACTAAACTGTGCAGAGCTCCGGCCCTCCAGGAACTGAGTTTGACACCTGTGCTTTAGATAGATATAAAAGTTTCAGGCTTTTATATGGAGGTCTATGGAGAAGAACAGCAGATTATAGTGCGTGTGTGAATAAATACACTTATGGTCTGAGAGATGACCTGCTTATTTTGATTTTCTCAGACATGTCAAGTAGGGCTGGGCTGATAAACAAGATTATATCGAATCGCGATACAATTTATGTCAATAACAATAATATGCTCTCAACTTTTTTACTCTACATTGATCCAGGAGCCAATCACACAGCAGAAATGTGCAACAATGGGAATCTAAAAGTGTGTTGATATGAAATATGCACCGAATTTTCGGCCAATTTATTGGGTGAAAATATGTCATGCCATTTAATGGACCCTCTAATTTTTGTGGCTTCGGTCATTGTTGGGGTACTCTTTTAAATCTGGAAGCATTAACAACTTATATTAAAATTTATATCGTTTCGTTCAATATAGAAAATAATTATCGAGGTTGCATATCGCCCAGCCCTAATGTCAAGGTAAGTGTGCAAAGGTCTCTCTCACACACCCTATACTCCATATAACCAAGAAACCAAGCTTTTTTTTTTGCACTGTAACTGATGATCACTTGCAGATTTGACCTCTTCCCAACAGGGAAAACCACCAACAATCAAGAAAGCATGATTATATGGTGTCATGGATTTGCAATCCAAGAATGTCATTATAATGAAAGTCAATGGGGCAAAAACAGCCCCCAACATAATGAAAGGGGAAATTTTCCCAAAGTACGTGTCAAAATGAGATTTGTCACCAAAAAATCTTTCCATTTTCTAAAACGCAGAGAAAGCTGTGGTCAAATTAAGACTCAAAATCAATTCAGAGTAGGCATGGGCCGCTATAAGATTCTGACAGTATGATAACCTTGAATAAAAATATTACGATTTCACCGTATTGTGATCACTGCTCTAAAATATATTCTTTTTTGAATCGTCTGGGTAAAACAAAAACATGTTTCCCCTTTAAAAACAATATTTTTATTTTTTGAAAGATTTATATTTTGGAGCAGTAAACATGTCAGGCTGAATAATTCAAATGAATCATTGACTTTTGCGGTCTTCATTAGTTTCAAAAACACAGATTTCTTTACAATTTATAACAGCATCTTTGGATATTTTTTCTGCTGAAGATACTGTTGTCTTGCACATACCTTAGGAACGGTATTACAGAAAGTTTGGTGGACTTTTCCAAACAGCGGTATAGCTTGAAAACGCTTTCATCCCATGCCTAATCCAGAGCGGATGAAAACATCCCCAACAGCACACAAGGATTAAATAAAAAAGCTAAACATTTTGATTAAGTAATTTAATATTAATTATTAAAACAGTAATAGATTCCTCTGTGGGCACAAATAGCTGTGGATTAGGGCTGCAATATATATTACGATACGAATAAAATTTCACATGACTTGAGTAACTATTTAAAAAATGGTTGCGATGATTTTGTAAGAGAGCATATCTGCATAAAGAATACAAAATTATCAATTACCAAATAGACAAAATACAATAAACAAATTCAAGTGTAACCCCGCCGGTCCTACACCATTCAGCCCGCTCTGAGCTGGGATCGAACCGGCACCCTTCCACACGGGAGTCGGTTGCTCTAATAATGAAACTAAACACCACACAAGCACAGATGAAAATTAAAAATATATAAATAAATGCTTTTCTGTGGAGTCCTAACAGTAGTGATGTTGATGCAGTAGTCACATCACAGAATCTACAATGTGACTATAGCAGATTCACACATTGCAATATCAATGCTGAAACGATATATTGTGCAGCCCTACTGTGGATGTTTTCATATGAACAAAAGACTTGATTACACAGGACAAAAACAATCACAGATGCAAATTCACTGTTGAAATAAAAACACATGAGCGAATCATACAAACACTGAGCAGAATCCCAACTTTGGCCAAATATAATAAAGATAGCAACTCTGGCAGAAGTGCACATGCAGACTGGAGTCAAACTAGAGTCAAATTTTCTCTTTCACCATTTTTTCTTTCTCCCATATTGTAAGAAAATATACACATTCAAATTAGTTTAGTCAAATTGCCTTGTGTTTTAGACTGGATCCTGGAGTTCAGACTAAAAACACAACGAGGGAGGCATTAATTATTCCAGATCTAGATCTAGAGATGCTCTTGAAAATGATCTAGACATAATTATTATTATAAAAGTTACTAAAGTTATCAAACATTTAGAATTAAAAATCAAACTAAATGATCAATTTGGGTTTACTTTAAAGTTATTTTAATATTTTTTTCTGGGTTCGTTGGGGTTGATGGAAGCCTATTCCTGCCTCAGATCTTAAATAAAAAATATGTAACTTTAACTATTCGCATTTCTGACAAACTTTTATTTTGTTGTGGGTCTAATTGTATCCATTCATGAATAAGTTTGTCTATTTAGAATAGCAAGACATAAGTTTAGTTGGGAAAAAAATCAGAACTGCAAGATATACTGCTCTGAAGAGGAATTCTATAAGTTTATACAGTGCTCGGCATATGTAAGTACACCCCTCACGAGTCTCTTTTAAATTCATATTTTTAATAGGAAGCTCCACAATATTATATTTGTGCATATACACTAGATTAGTCAGTACTGAAGCCAAATTTGGAGCTTATCTAACAAAATAACTACAGTAATGGTCCAAAAACTAGTACAGCCAAATTTATGTTACAGAAAAATATTAAATACAAATTTAAGAAAGAGGAAAAATCAAAAGAAGCAAAAAAATTGAAAAATTTAGTTGAAATTTTGTAGTTTGTAAAATTTTTTTTGCAACATTTTGCTTGAATTTAATTGTTTTATCTTTCAATTTCTGAATATGTTTGGTGACTAAAATATTATTTTAATAAATATATCCGTTTAATAAATCTGTTTTGTTTTAATGCACCAAAATGCATTGCCTTTATTCACTGAGAAATGGATACAAATAATCATTTTCAAAATGGGGTGTACTCAATTATGCTTAGCACTGTATATATTTAGTATTTTTCTCAGAAATGCAAGAAATAAACTCGCAGTTAAAAGAAAAAAAAAAACTTTGACGTCAACTCTACTAGGTGTAGAAACCTAGCTTTAAAGCAGAGACAGACTTAGAAAGATAGTTCGCCCAAATATTCTGCAATCATTGACTCTCCCTTCATTTATTCAAAACCTGTTTGAGTTCTGTTTAACACAAAAGAACGCAAAGAAAAAAACATTGAACATGACTTCAATAGTATTTCATGTTCAATGTCTGCTTTTTTAGTCTACAACATTCTTCAAAATATCTGATTTTGTGTTTAACAAAAGGAAGAAATTCAAAAAAAGTTCAGAAGCACTTGAGTTTGATCAAAAGGTAAAGGAATTTACATTTTTGGGTAAACTAACCCTTGAGGCAATAGTTTGCTTCAGTTTAGTGAATTATGTAGGCAAATTATGTAGGCAACACCCTAAAGATACACAAAACTACAGTATATTCAGGGGCGACATTCAAACCCCAAGTATATTGGTGCAAGCGGTGCTTCTGGACACAAAAACAGGTCATTTATGCTTCAAAACTAGGCCAGATCACATCCATTCTCGGCATAGCGCAGGATGAGCTGTGCCACATTCATTAAAATAAAAATAAAAACACGCGACACAATACATGTTCACTGTGTTTCTTGACAGGAAATCAAGCCATTAATTGGATTGCAATAGGATACGAGGCAAGAGCAAGCCAAGAGATTTGATGTGATGTGATTTGACTGAATAATCAGGCCAGCCGGGGCGACAAGCTCGCGAGCTCTTTCACACAATAAAGAGCGACTGTTTATAGAAAATAACCTGAAAACGGAAGCAATATATCGTCTACGACGAGCTTGTGTTTAGATTTCCTGCACTTGACGCCCGCCCCACTTCCTACATTCGCACTCTATGCGATTTTAAGCGTTCATTTGAGTCGGATCTTCTCACTGAATCGGTTAACCGAACACAGCTTTGAACGATTTATTAATTAAACTGAATCGGCTTCTCAAATCTAAATCACCTCAGGAACTGAAACCAAGAATAATGGATGTGTTAGATTTTAATTCCAGTTAAAACACAAAGAATTTAATTATTTAATATTAATTATATAAACACGAAACGAGAATGACGTACAGCCACCAAAGAATCGTTTAACAATTCGAAGTGTTCAAAGGAATCGTTTCGCAGAAGAGAGTCCGACTTCCCATCACAACCGCTGAGCTCTGCAAGATCAGGAACTTTTCCAACCGACGCGTTTCAGTGCTAATATGAAATGTGCACACATATATGATAAACGTACAAAGCCTAATCCCACTGTATGTAATATGCACGTATTTCAGTATATTGCGAGCGATGCCTGTTTCAGTTGTCATGATTTGCACACATTTCCGCCGGCAAGTCGTTCCACACAGATATTCAATCACGTAAACAATGCATTCGGTGTGTTCTGCTTACCGTCGCCGTGTGAATAATGTTCCGGTGGTCCTGCTTTAGTTGGGATGTTGAATGGGTGTGTTTCGGCTCTCCGTCTGCGTTCTCTTCCTGTATGAGCGTGTTGAAGTTCCCAGCTGTCACTGCGCGCCGTTTCCGCCCAAACTCCACCAACTGCTCCACATCCTTATAAGGACAAAGGAGAGAAAGAGAGAGAGAAGGAGTGTGTGATGATGGAGTGATGAAGAAGAGAAAAGCAGGAACAGGAAGATTCAAGATTCAAGTCTGAGAGCGAATTAGTTTACAGTTATGATTAACGTTACATTATCGAAAGCTGATATTATATAGTATAATGTGCAGAATTCCTCCAGTCCGCTATGAGGAAATGTGACGTCATTACGTAATTATGAAAGGGCTCAGTTTTCTTTAATAAAGAAATTAATAAGTTATTAATACATTTTTGTTGGAAAAACAAACATCACCAGCTCCAAAATTCAGTATTGGCCGAGAAGAAATCCAATGGAGGTTTTGAGACATTAAATTATATAGTTATGAACAATACATTCAAAATTAATTGGATAAAAAATGAGGAATTGACCCTGATTCATTATGTTTTTTTATTCCACACGTTATCTTTAATAAGGTAGATGGTCTCAAGTTTCTTTTGACTCGACTTTTAAACCACCAGTGAAATGATCTAATTTCATGAGCAAGCACTCTTGGCATGGGCGTAGCAACCGGGGGGGGGGGGGGGGGGGGGGGGGTTGGGGAATATGTCCCCCTCACTTTTAGAGACAGACCATTTAGAAACAGGTTATTAAGAATGTAAACTTTTGGATTTCATACAGCTGCCACCCCCACTTTTAAAATGTCCACTCCGCCCCTGACTCTTGCTTTGGAAACTTTGCTTTGTGCATACTTTTTCTCCTCACAGAATGCAAATTTAGAGTAACGAATTGATTACTGTTAAAGGAAAGAGTTTATTTCTGGAGAAATGGTTGGAACCAGTGGTGTAGTCCTAAAAAAAGGTGGTGTACTATTACCCACCCAACCCAAATTTTACATAAAAGTAGGCAAAGAAACTACGAAAGTCAGTGTTTCTTTGATTCATTAGCAATATATATTTAACATCAATTACCTGTAACTATTGACTTCCACAGAAGAAAAAAACCAATAGAAGCAGTGGTGTAAAGTAACTAATTACAAACACTCAAATTACTGTAATTGAGTAGTTTTTTCTCAGGAATTGTAATTTACTGAGTAGTTTTAAATATGTGTACTTTTACTTTCCCTTGAGTACATTTTTACTACAGTATCTGTACTTTTACTTCACTACTGTACTTTCCTTCAACCTGCAGTCACTGCTTTATTTTTCTTGTCTTTGGGGATTAGAATAATCAGTCCTGAGATTCCTGTCCAATCAAATCACACATACCGTAGAAGGTAAATCTCATCATAATGAACTACCTCAAGACGTGTGCACTTTATAATTGCAGCAAACTGTTTGGAAGTATTAAAAGTGTCCATGAAGATGTTCAAAATCTTTACGCGCATTGACCCAGTGACTGTTTAGATGCAGGTCACTGATGAGGAGATGACGGATGTTTACTGTATGATGACCAAAATGGCCTTAAACACCCTGCAGGCACAGGACGTCAACATGATGTCTGATTGATGTTGAACCCTAACGTCATGGGGACGCTGCATTTTGTTTGGAAATGAAAATCGAGTTGACGTCAGAACCCAACGTCAGGCCAACATCAATATCCAATGTCCAACCTAAAACCATCCAAATAACAGGTTGAAGGAAAGTACAGTAGTGAAGTAAAAGTACAGATACTGTAGTAAAAATCTACTCAAGGAAAAGTAAAAGTACACATATTTAAAACTACTCAGTAAATTACAATTCCTGAGAAAAACTACTCAATTACAGTCATTTGAGTGTTTGTAATTAGTTAGTTTACACCACTGTGTATAACTTTTTTATATTTTTTAACATGTAATTTCCACTTTTACCACAGTAAAGCTCAAAGTGTCTTCTTTCCAATGATACCCAGTTTGTGTTTGTAGCTTACTGTAGTCAGGAACTGTTACTGTTTAAAGTTAGGTAGGTGTAAATCCCCAAAATTGAGTGAAGGCTAACAGGTTAAATGCACCAAATGGAACAAATTAAGATGCGAGTTAAAAAAAAAACATTTGGTATACAGTTAAAGGGGACGCGAATACATGTAAATTAGAGAAGACTAATCAGCAAAACAAGTGAGTATACCGATACGCAATTATTGGTCCTCAGAAGTCGTAATACCCAAACAGCTCGTGTAAAAAAGTAAGGCATACGGAGTATACGTGAGTATAGCCCCGACTACACCACTGGTTGGAACATGGGTTGGTATATGGAAGTGATTTATTTGATTCATCTTTAAGGATCTATTCACATGAATCATTTTTATCTAATCATTATTTTCCTGTAAAATGTAAAGAATTTTTGACAGTGATCAAAGCTTTCCCCTCGTGACTCGTTAATTTATTGTGCAGTCATTTGACCTATTAGATAGAAAATAAAGAATGTCATTTCCTGATAAATGGTAAAAATATATTAGACAAAAAACGTACTAACAAAGACATAAGGCAAGTATTTAATGATAAAAATAGTTATTTGTTGGCGCAATAGCCTAGTGCAGGGATGTCAAACTCAATTCCTGGAGGGCCGCAGCCCTGCACAGTTTAGTTCCAACTCTAATTAAACACACCTGATCAAACTAATTGAGTCCTTCAGGCTTGTTTGAAACCTACCAGTAAGTGTGTTGAAGCAGGGTTGGAACTAAACTGTGCAGGGCTGCGGCCCTCCAGGAATTGAGTTTGACATCCCTGGCCTAGTGGTTAGCGTGCTGACATATGGTGCATGAGCACGTTAGGGCGTCCTGAGTTTGAATCCTGGCTCGAGGACATTTCCCAAACCTAGCCCTCTATCTCTCCCACTTCCTGTCTTATCTAATAAAGGCAAAAAGACCAAAAAAAAAAATCAAAAAAAAAAAAATAATATAATAATATTATTATTATTATTTATTATTATTATTATAAAGTTATTCCAAGAAGGAAATTCTATTGGAATTCTTTATTACGGGAGGTTCATTCATTCATTCATTCATTCATTTTCTTTTCGGCTTAGTCCCTTCATTAATCTGGGGTCGCCACAGCGGAATGAACCGCCAACTTATCCAGCACATTTTTACGCAGCGGATGCCCTTCCAGCCGCAACCCATCACTGGGAAAACTACGGGAGGTTAATTGGAGAAAAGCATGGCTGCTACCATACAAACTTTGCATTTTAAATAAAGTAAGAGAAATTCATTTAAAGATTTTGCATAAAGTATACCCAACCAACGTGTCACTTTCCAAAATTTCAGACATTGAGAATGTTCATTTTGTAAAAACAGTGAGGAATCCTTTTGCCACTTATTTGTTGATTGTCAGAGTGTGCAATTATTTTGTTTTTCTGATTATTCTGCTAAAAATAATATTTTGATAACATTGAATGCAAAATAAATTATTAGTTATTTTGAAAATGGTGATAAAAAGTTTCTACAATTTTGTTAATTTTATTATTTTTAATGGTAAATTCTTTATCCACAAATGTAGACTTTTAAAATCTCCTTTATACAAGGTTTTTGTCAACAAACTTATTCTGTTAATAAAGTCTCTCAAGCTGTAAAAAGATGTAAAAGCTTTGTCTGTTGTAAGTTATTATGAATCTGTTTTCGGCGTCTTGTGAATGTCTTCCATTTGTTTTGTTTTTTTATTTATTTTTAATTATCTTTGGAATTTTTGTTTGTTGCCTGTTTTTGCTGTATTTGTAAACTACTAATGCACAATAAAAAATAAATAAATGAATAAATATTGTTTTACTTTTTTATTTGATCAAAATTCATATGTTCATTTCCACATTTTATGATTGAGGTCGACTCAAGATTTTCTGACAACAAAAAACGTGTCAGATTTTGGTTAATTTAAGAACTTATCAGTTAAGTGATTAGGTTTAGCTTTCCTGTAATGCTCCTGATTTATTTATACACACTTGTATATTGTTATGATTACACTCTCTCCAGCTGATTATTAGTATAATGTTCAGGATTCCTTCAGACAAATGCAACGTAATTCTGATTCAGTTTCATTGAATGGGCTACATTTTCAACTTATTCTTTTTTATCAATCTTTTATCCATAAACAATGTTTATAGGTTCAGTGCCTACATTAATCGTGCAGGCCTACTGCCTTGTATCAACGGTTCAGGCTGGTGGTGGTGGTGTAATGGTGTGGGGGATATTTTCTTGGCACACTTTGGGCCCATTAGTACCAATTGAGCATCGTGTTAACGTCACAGCCTACCTGAGTATTGTTGCTGACCATGTTCATCCCTTTATGACAACAGTGTCTCCATCTTCTGATGGCTACTTCAGCAGGATAACACGCCATGTCATAAAGCGTGAATCATCTCAGACTGATTTCTTGAACATGACAATGAGTTCACTGTACTCAAATGGCCTCCACAGACACCAGAACTCAATCCAATAGAGCACTTTTGAGATGTGGTGGAATGGGAGATTCGCATCATGGATGTGCAGCAACTGCGTGATGCTAACATGTTAATATGGAGCAAAATCTCTGAGGAATATTTCCAGTACCTTGTTGAATCTATGCCACAAAGGATTAAAGCAGTTCTGAAGGCAAAAGGGGGTCCAACCCGGTACTAGTAAGGTGTACCTAATAAAGTGGCCGGTGAGTGTATACACTTCTATATTATTGTAACACCTACCCATTTTTATGTTTGTTTTCTCTTTGCAAGTACGCAGCTAATGTAACTCGTGTTTTCTTTCTTTTATAATCTTCTCCTGAATGTGTTTTATATGTTTTCATCTTTTACTTGGGAAAAATACTTACCAGTTTCCTCCTGTCCTGTCTACACTGGCAGTTCTGAAGTATTTCTGGAGCCCGAGGGGGAAGATAAATATGAGATTCAGATCCTTGTTGCCCAAACAGGAAGTGTTGGTGTGTCACAATTCTGATCTGCAAAAACAGTGCATGGAATCACAAGCGACTTTTTATTTTAAGCTTCATTTAAAGGGACTTTTCACACAAAAAAATAATATTTACTCACTATTTGCTCACCCTTAAGTGGTTCCAAAACTTTATGAGTCTCTTATTTATGCTGTGCACAAATGAAGATGTTTTGAAGAAAGCTGAAAACCGGTAACCATTGACATTAATAGGAAATAAAAATACTATAAAAGTCAATGGTTACTGGTTTATGAATTACAAGTGAGTGTTTTTTATTTCACTAAGCTTCAATTAAAGGGATAGTTCACTAAAAAATGAAAATTTACTATTTGCTCACCCTTTAAGTCATTACGAAGTTACTTTTATTTATGCTTTACAAAAATGAAGATATTTTGATGAAAGGTGAAAACCGGTAACCATTGACATTTATAGAAAATAAACATAATATAGAAGTCAATAGTTACAGGTTTATGAATTACAAGTGACTGCTTCTTTTTTTTTTTTTACTAAGCTTCAATTAAAGGGCTAGTTCACCCCAAAAAGAAAATGTACTCACTATTTGCTCACCCTTTAAGTGGTTATAAAATATTATGTGTACTTTTATTTATGCTGTACATAAAAGAGGATATTTTGAAGAAAGCTGAAAACCGGTAACCATTGAGATCCATAGGAAATAAAAATAGTATAGAAGTCAATGGTTACTGCATGAGTTACACGTGACTGCAAAGTAGAATAGCAAAGTCGAGTAAAGGAGGTTGAGCCTTCTCATTTATGGCTCCTAAACTCTGGAATAGCCTTCCTGATAATGTCCGAGGCTCAGACACACTCTCACTCTTCAAAACTAGATTAAAGACCTATCTTTTTAGCAAAGCATACACTCAGTGCATCACTTAGCGGTATGATGCATGATGTGCCCCACACATGATTTTGCATCTCGTTTATATACACTATGAACAGCAGCTACGCTAATTATTCTCTTTATTCTCTATTTCCACCTGGGGATACTCATCCCGAGGCCCTCAGACTATGAAGTGCCACTGATGCGATCCAAGACCAGCAACAAGATGATCCCAATGTTTTCATGATCCTGGACCAGGCCGTATCCTGAGCAGCTGCTGTGGTGGTCATGGAGGAGTGGAGAGCATGACATTCCTGTGACGCTCCAGGGACAGACGAGTCTTCGCTGAGGTTCAGCATTCTCCAGCGCCTAGACTGCAGCTCTGCACAAGACGTTTGGCCATAGGAGAAATGGTCATGCCCAACTGAGCCTGGTTTCTCTTGAGGTTTTTTCAAATCTTCGCTTTCGCCAATTTAAAGTTTTTTCCTTGCCGCTGTCGCCACTGGCTTGCATGGTTCGGGACCTGTAGAGCTGCGCATTGATGGAGCTAAACTGAACTGAACTTAACACTGAAAACTGGACTGACACTGTTTCAATCTACTATAATCTTCTATGTGAAGCTGCTTTGACACAATCTACATTGTAAAAGCTCTATACAAATAAAGATGAATTGAATTGAAATAACTTTTTTTTTTAAAGTAAAAAAAGTAAAAAAAGACACCTTAAAATCCTCATTATGTCGCTTTAAAAATATATATGGTAATCTCAAATTAAAAATACAGTCAGAAAATAAACATTTAGACACAAAAAGTGCATTTCTGGGCATATGGGTTAAATCAAAATAATTTAAATAAAAAATATAGACAGGTGGTATCTAATTTGGTCTCATTAAAAAAAGCAGAAAACCGCTAACCATTGACATCCATAGGAAATAAAATACTATTGAATTCAAGGGTAACTGGTTTAGCTTTCTTGAATATATATTTACATATATGAGCAATATCACATGAGTAGCAGTGCAATATGGCTGTATTTAGGCACTGGTGGGAGGCGTGCGTTGGTTTGAGGCCACAGGCTGAGTGCCTTAGTGTCCCACCAGTGACGATATACAGCCACATCGCACTGCTAATCGTTTGATATTGCGTTTTTACAACAGTTCGAGGGCATAATCGTGTATATAAAAAAGAAAATCAAACACGGAGAGTCTCAAAATCAATTTGTATGGCGGAACTACTTTCTTCCACCATTCATTCACATCTGCAGCTGACGTCAGAACAGCAGAAACCGTTACCAATTCACCAACGTCACTTTAAAGCTAATGATTCTCTAGCGTAATGTCTAAAGTGATGACAAAACAGCTGATTTTGCTGACATTTTAAGATTATAAGGCTGAACGGCATGAAATGACATTAGTCTACAGAGATATCTCCCTACAGTACTACGGTCTATTACAGTATTTCTCTGTTGCAATCTGGAGATCACAATAATTAACCCCATAAAAAAGCAGTGTACGAAAAAACGCTAAACTCATGCAGGCATTTCTTCTTTCTTGCTGCCAACACAACACACACTCCTGATATGCGAGTCCCATCTCACACTCAATACACTATAATTATATGGTATAAATACAGCACTACAACATACAAAAGAGAGAGATCGACTTAGAATATCACTTACCTGTTTAATAATGATTTGATCAGCTGCAGTTTAAAATTACGCTGTATTTTTCCTCCTCTAAGGGCTTATTATGTGGTCTCTGTCGCCATCTTGTGGATGAACATCGTCAACCGTCTTTGCTCAGTATGGCAGGCTAAAGGCCACCAACGCGCTCTCTCAGAAATTATAAATATTTTAAAATATCCATTATCCTTATAAATAAACTGCATAGTTGCAATCTAAACGACTATATTTGCGACAAAAAAAAGCCTCAAAAGTACCAATATTTGTCAATATTTGTCAAACTGTAGAGTGTCCTCTGCTTGTTGGTGTATGTGTGTGGAGTAATACACAAGGGTGAAGAGGCGGTACAAGTGCTGTTACTGGCAGAATATCACACGGCAGAATATCAACCAATCAGATTCAAGAACCAGACAGAACTGTTGTATAAATATATATGTGCTATAAAATTGCAGGTTAATGATGACGTCACACGGGTTCAACCGTGCATACCGGTTGCAAAAAAAGAACGGTTGCAATAGCAAACATGTAGCGTTGTGTGGTAGGATGCCAAAATCGAAAGTCTAAAAATAGAAAACGTAACTTTTACCGTACACCACACTGCATTTAATGCCAACCGCAGACGTCTTTGGCTAACAGCCATCATCAGAGCTGAATGGAGTGAGGACCTAATTAAAAATGCTCGACTCTGCAGTTCTCATTTCATATCAGGTAAGTTCACGCTATGCTGGATCATACACATTAATCGTTTTTGATTGCAGCAATGATTTCAGCAAAAACAGTTAAATATGGTGAATTAAACTGCGGACACTGAATGCTAAGAATGAAATGTAGAAATGTAAGTTCACACACCCTGCCGTACAGGAGCAGTTCGCTGTCAGAATGCAGTTGTTTTGCTTGTTGATGATTACCCAGGCCTTGTATAGCTCCGTCTTCTTTCCTTGTCTTTGGCTAGGAGGAACCTCGGTTTTTAGCACTACAAAGTTTTGAATCTGGTAATCATGAAACATTATTTCCTGCACATGACCACACAGAACACAATTGTAGGCATCCAAAGACTTGTAGGCCTTTAACTTCTCTCTTGTAAAATTACTTGGAGTTTCAATGTGGTAGTTGTATATTTGGGACTGGACGCTTGGCCATTTCATCTTATCCAATATCCATTGGGAGGGTGCTATAGCAAATGGACCTGTCAGATGAACGCCGCTCACGTTAATTTTGCAGAATAACTGTGCTTATCACTGGGTGACAAGCTGTTATAATACGCTGAAAGCATTTTGTAAATAATATATATATGTAATCAATATAACTTATCTCTAATACAACAGCAAACTCTGTACCGCATCGGATGTCATTCCCTCACTGTAAATGCTAGAGTTCCCGATTTTTTTCTGCAACCTCGCTGCGTGCGCATCCTGAATGTTTACAAATCGGTAATTCGCCTATATAATAACTTATATATGATTGTAACTAACTTAATTTGATTGTAGTGGAATAATCTGCACCTTTTGTAAAGCTGATTTGAAACAATAATTACTGTAAACAGCGCTATACAAATAAACCTGAATTAAATTGAATTTTGGTTGCCTTTCCTTTATTGTCCAATGACAAAAGAAGACAGCAGTAAATATATTCCTTTTTATTTATTCCACTTGAATTAGAACAAGTCACATGAAACAGGGAATTCTTCATTAAAAACATCCGAAGGCAAACAAAAAACACGAATTAAAAAAAAATCCCTTAATTTCCCCTCATGCATTCAAAATGTGCAAGACTCCGATGTGAGCGGGGAAACATAAAAAAAAAAATCTCACATGTCATTTATAACATTCAGCCTTTCCCTACCAAAACCAAATGATGATTTCTGACTGAAAGGATCATCTGAAAGCCAAAGAGACCACAATGCTTTTGGCAAGAGTAACAAAAGATGATTTATGGATTTGGTGGCTATTCCAGTTTGAGCGAGCCAGACCCCGTCCTGTTTATATTTAATATCAAAACCAGAGGGGAGGGGGGGGGACTAGCAGCTAGCTCTATAGTGCAACACCCAATGCAGTTTCCAGTGTACGATTTCCATCCTTAAAATTACAGTAAGCCCTGACTATCATGGCTATAATGCTGCAGGCGTCACGTTTGCTGGTGTTCGAAGGGGCAAAAACGCACCTCTGACATACAGCAGAGTAGCACACGCACATCTTAATACATGCAAACCATAAAAAAAGTGAGAAAATAGAAAACAAAAATCTTGATTTCTCATGCAGTCACACATTGCATTTTTTAGGGTGCCTCAGGACTCATTTCTCTGCATTATTATCATGTAAAAATATACAAATGAACAGACGTGACGGGCAGTGTTTGGATGCCTGTCATATCACACTGCAAAAAAGGTATTGGTTTACTTAAAGTTGTCTTAAATCAAAATGCATTTGCCATCTAGACAAGTCAAATGAGAAATATAGTTTTGTTATTAGACATAATAAGTCAGAAGTTCTTCCTTAAAACAAGCTAAATAATCTGTAAGTAAAATAAACGTCTTAATTTGGTAACACTTTACTTCAGGGGTGCCTAAACTCGGTCCTGGAGGGTCGGTGCCTTGCAAAGTTTAGCTACAACCCCAATTAGACACACCTGAACCAGTTAATCAAGCTCTTTCTAGGTATACTAGAAACGTCCAGGCAGGTGTGTTGAAGAAACTTGGAACTAAATTATGCAGGACACCGGCCCTCCAGGACTGAGTTTGGACACCCCTGCTTTAATGAAAATCCAATAAACATCCCATTCCAGTAGTCATGAAACCTTTATAATCATTACATGACAATGAATACAGTTATGAATATTTTTCTGATCACGTTTTCACTGTATTTGTCATTACAATGTCTGATTAAATTGTCATTACTCTGTCAAATCATTTTTAAGAGCATCATTATTATTTAATGACATTTTAATGACAAGTTCATAAATCATAAACATGATTTTCATGAAGCTGTTTTAATATAATATAATATATTATAATATAATATAACAATTTAATATAATATAATGATATAATATAATGATATAATATAATATATACTATCATATAACATAATATAATGATATAATATAATATAGTGATATAATATAATATAATAATATATATGAGTTATGAATATTTTTCTAATCACGTTTTCACTGTATTTGTCATTACAATGTCTGATTAAAAGCGTCATTACTTTGTCAAATCATTTTTAAGAGCATCATTAATATTTAATGACATTTTAATGACAAATTCAGCTTGTGTCACTGCAGTTGAGGTATTAGTGACATCGTGACATTTATAATGGTTTCATGACAGTCATGTTGATGACAGATTTATGACAAGTCTTGTTGTTTGGTAATGTCAAGTTGTCATGACAGTCAAAAACAGAATGTAAATGGGATTTTATGCATGCTTATAACAACAGTTATTAAGTGTAATTCGCTTAGTAATGTCATTCTGAATGCAAATATGGCGTTGTTATGACAACTTTATATACACAAATACATCACAACCGGTTGTATCTTTGTCACGACAACTTGACATTACCAAGACAAAAAAACTTGTCATAAATCTGTCATAAACATGATTGTCATGAAGCTGTTATCATATAATATAATATAATGATATAATATAATATAATGATATAATATAATATAATAAACTATACTATAATATAATATAATGATATACTATACTATAATATATAGTCGTTATGAATATTTTTCTGATCACGTTTTCACTGTATTTGTCATTACAATGTCTGATTAAAAGTGTCATTACTCTGTCAAATCATTTTTAAGAGCATCATTAATATTTAATGACATTTTAATGACAAATTCAGCTTGTGTCACTGTAGTTGAGGTATTTGTGACATCGTGACATATTTATAATGGCTTCATGACAGTCATGTTGATGACAGATTTATGACAAGTCTTGTTGTTTGGTAACGTCAAGTTGTCATGACAGTCAAAAACAGAATGTTGTATTTATTTATGTCAAGTTGTCATAACAAATACGGTTGTCACAATACTGAAATTTTAAAAGCATCCATTTCCCGCTAACATTTGAGCACTGTTGAGCACGTTCTTAAACAGCGCTGATTTGCCATTGTGTTCGTATGCTCAACAGAAATGACTGTGATTGGCTGTGAAGGTCATCAGTTCACTGAACTCACCACCGTTTACTGAATGTAAACACAGATACAGGGAACACTGGAGTGTTTTAAAGTCACGTCAACCAGCTGGTTTGTCTATATGCTGACATATGAGCGATCCACTAATGAATCGCTGCTTTAAATTGCTCCAGTGTCCCTGTATCTGTGTTTACACTCAGTAAACAGTGATGAGTTCAATGAACTAATGACCTTCACAGCCAATCACAGTCATTTCTGTTGAGCATGTGAACACAATGGCAAATCAGCGCTGTTTATAAACGCGCTCAAATGTTTGTGGGAAATGGACGTTTTTAAAATTTCAGTATTGATTGGTACCGAATTCCAGTATCGTGACAACCCTACTAACAAACAATGTCATCTTTGCATTTAACATAACATAACTGAGCGAACGACACTAAAGGACAGTAGCCAGAAGCATCATTCCCATACACAACATGTGTCATGTCATGGTTATAAAAGGTCTTATGAACACTCCAAGTAAACCAAAAACAAAACTATTTTTCTTATCTCATTGGCAGATCGTTTAGCTTAAACTCACTTAATTTTGACACATTATTTCTGAAAACTAAACAATATTTTTCACTTGTCTAGAAAATGCTTCTTGATTTAAGAATTGTTAGATATTTGGACTAGAAACTAGACAAAAACTAAAGTAAGAAACACATTTTTTTGCAGTGCAGGAAGCTTCATAGGAAGATGACAGTGAGGAGGCTCAGTTTTTGAAACGTTTCTCAGATATTCACTCACCGGACACCATCTCTGAATTACAGCGGGTACATTCTCATTGTCTATCGAGTTGCATGGCTTTTACAGATCTGACCTGTCGGGTTTAATGCCTTTTCATGTTTGGCTCAGGGCTGCGCTTCAATCCACTCCTGAAGTCCTGCAGTTCCTCCATGTGTCGGATGAGGGGTGAATACAGTGTGTTGGTGCAGTGCTAAAGCAGCTCCTCTCGTGGTTTTTTAGGTTTATGTGGACCCTGGCCGTTACGCAGAGATCCGTTTTGGGGTGGAAGGAGTTTCCCGCGCTCTCGATCTGACCAGGGGATTCCTGCTTGACCGTCGTCACTTTCCAGATCAGAGTCCGAGTGCATGAGCGCAGAAGATGTGGGAGCTGGAACCAACTTCAGTCGACCTGAAGGAAACCACAACAGCAGGACAATTTATGATACAATAAAAAGAACAAGAAGAGTTATGTATATTAAATATATATATAACTTCAAATGAGGACATCACGGTTGCACAGTGGGTAGCACAATTGCCTCACAGCAAGAAGGTCGCTGGTTCGAGCCCTGGCTGGGTCAGTTGGCATTTGTGTGTGGAATTTGCATGTTCTCTCCGTGTTGGTGTGGGTTTCCTCCGGGTGCTCCGGTTTCCCTCCAGTCCAAAGACATGTGCTATCTGTGAAATGGGTAAGCTAAATTGTCCGTAGTGTATGAGTGTGAATGAGAGTGTGTGTGTGTGTTTCCCAGTAATGGGTTGCAGCTGGAAGGGCATTCGCTGCATAAAACATATGTTGGATAAGTTGGTGGTTCATTCCGCTGTGGCGACCACTGATTAATAAAGGGACTAAGCTGAAAAGAAAATGAATGAATTGTTTGTTCAAATTACTGATGTGAAATGAGCTGAAAAAATTAATTCTTGAGGTTTTTTTGGGGATTATTTAATTGTTTTATGTTTGAATAACTTCAATTTGTAAAAACTAATAAGTTATCTTAACTCCTTCATGTTATCCCAACACAAATTGACTGTGTGGAAGGCAGGATTTTTTAGTGTATGGCTGCGTCCGAAACCGCATACTTCCATACTATACAGTACGCTTAAATCAGTATGCGAGCCGAGTAGTATGTCCGAATTCTTAGAATTCGAAAATCAGTATGCGAGAAGTACCCGGATGACTTACTACTTCCGGCGAGATTCTGAAGTGCGCATCCCATGGACGCTGCGCTATCCCATGATGCCCCGCAAGAGAATTTATGAATGGACGTGAAGCGACGCAACTGACGCAGGTAGGTCACGTGACCATGACAAAATGGCGGATGTAGTACATCCGAATTCCATTCATACTGCTCACATTCATACTGTATAGAACGTACTTTTCCAACGGCCGAGTAGTACGTTTAAATTCAAATGCAGTACCTACTGAATAGTAGGCGGTTTTGGACGCAGCCTATGTTTACATCTATGAGGAAATTGTTTTTGTGACCAGGGGCGAAATTAATCAATAAGCAAAGCAAGTAGCCACTTGGGGCCCTTGGAAATTTCGGGGACCCAATCAATACCTAGAAGCATAAATTATTCATTAAAAAATACTTTTGCTCCTTGTTTAAACTACTCATTTATAATGAGGTGAAAAAACACTATTCTTATTTTTTGGGGGGACAACTTAATTGTTTTATGTTCAATACACTTAAATTTGTAAAAATTATTAAGTTAACCTGATCGATTTGTGTTGGGACAACATGAAGTAATTGTGTGGAACCAGGCATTTTTTACAGTGTACCTATAAATTATATAAAACAAAGTTTTATATCATAATTTTTCTGGTGAGGGTTTAACAAATACAATGTAATGAGTACATCCATGAAAATGTGTCCCCCCCACACCCATCATAGAGCAGTACAGCAGTCAAATAATTTTATTAGTCAATATATACAGTTGAAGTCAGAATTATTAGCCCCCCCTTTGAATTTTTTCTCTTTTTTAAATATTTCCCAAATGATGTTTAACAGAGCAAGGACATTTCACAGTATGTCTGATAATATTTTTTCTTCTGTAGAAAATCTTATTTGTTTTATTTTGACTAGAATAAAAGCAGTTTTTAATTAAAAAAAAAACATTAAGATCAAAGATTCTGACTTCAACTGTATGTATGTATGATATATATATACATATATACAGTTGAAGTCAGAATTATTAGCCCCCCAATTTATTTTTTCCCCCAATTTCTGTTTAACGCAAAGAAGATATCTTCAACATATTTCTAAACATAATAGTTTTAATAAGTCCTCTCTAATAACTGATTTATTTTATCTTTGCCATGATGACAGTAAATAATATTTGACTAGATATTTTTCAAGATACTTCTATACAGCTTAGGGACATTTAAAGGCTTAACTAGGTTAATTAGGTTAACTAGGCAGGTTAGGGTAATTAGGCAAGTTATTGTATAAAGATGGTTTGTTCTGTAGACAGTCGGAAAAAAAAAATTTGCTTAAAGGGGCTAATAATTTTGACCTTAAAATGGTTAAAAAAATTTTTTAAAACTGCTTTTATTCTAGCCGAAATAAAACAAATAAGACTTTCTCCAGAAGAAAAAATATTATCAGACATACTGTGAAAATTTCCTGCTTTTGTAAAATGTCATTTGGGAAATATTTAAAAAAGAAAATAATACTGTGTATTATATATATATATATATAATTATTATTATTATTATTTTTAAATGTAGAAAAGAAGATTGGAGATATAAGAAAAAGACAGCAAAATAAATAAATAAATACACAAACAAAGGTTGCATATTAAGACTGTTGGATCCTAGGGCAATTATTAATAGTGAATTAACTCAAAATATACAAATATATACAGTCTCTTTTTGGGAAGTTGTTCAAAAGTAGAGTTAATTATATTTATCTAATGTTTTTTTTATTTTTTTTTATTTATACACACAGTAAAAACAGTTATATTATGGGACATAATTAAATTTAAAGAAACAGTTCACACAAAAACAAAAAATTTCTTTTTTTAATTTCGCTCTCAAAACAAGATTATTGAAGAATGTTTAAAAAAAAGTAGGTATTGACATCCATAGTAGAAGCAAAAAAATACTGTGGAAGTCACTGGGTGTTTTTTTCCCAACATTCTTCAGAATGTTCAGAATTTGTGTTCAAATGAAGAACATAAAACCTAAACAGGTTGGAAAGATGTGGAAGATGAGTAAATGATGACAGAGTTTTGATTTTGATGAACTATCCCTTTTTCTATTTCTGAATATTCCTGTGATGCAAAGCTGAATTTTCAGAGTAATTAATTCAGTCTTCAGTGTCTCACGATCCTTTATAAACAATACATTAAAGATTATTACTATTCAAATATTTTTATTAGCTTAATATTTTAAGAGACCAAGATGCAGGTTTTGTTGTTTCTTGTTATTTTTCATCAATTTAAGTCACACATGCAAAATAAAAATATTAATAAAAATAAAAGAATCTTACTGATGCTACAACAGTGAACATTAGTGTATATTCAGTTCTGTACACTCCTACAAAAATCTACCACCTTTGTACAAACATATACAAACATTCGCAATTAAATATGTAATTTATTCAAATAAAATCTAATTTAGCGCTGACATCCCTAAAATAATAACATAAATAGCTTAAAAATAATCATTTCATTACCAGGTCTAGGTAGCTTTAATTCCATAGTCTCTTGATCATCCTCATTCAGCATTTTATAACGGCTCTTTCGTCTCACTTTGCTTTTCCGCCTGTATGATAAAGATGCAAAATTGAAACAAAAACAGAAAGAACTTTCAAAATCTAAATTCAAATCATGATAAAAAAAAATTATCATCCACCGAACCCTTACCTTCGACAACAGCAGACCAAGCCCCATATTACAGTTGCTATTGCAACCACGATCATGAACGATGCTATCGTTACATATAACACACTCCATTCTGAAAGCAAAACATTCAACATAAACAGATCATCAGACACATTAAATGAGTCATAAATATTCAATAGTTTAGTGTTTCCTCACCACAGTTGCTCTCAGTGTCTCCAAAATAAGTACTAAACAAATTCTCCATCCAGAATGGGTGGCAAACGCAGCGTCTGGTGAAAGAGTCGCATTCTCCATGACCAGAGCAGTTCAGCTGGCAGACTGGGAAAGGATCAGACGGTCAGAACGGGCACTGACACTATTAAAACATGTGTTAATAGAGCATTTTATTGAATACTCACTAACTGTGTCCACCCACTGGGCCTTAAAGATGAGGAACTCGTTCTTTTGCTTGCGAATTTTGTTGCGTAGTTCCATAGCGACACTATGCCCAGATAATGGAGGCCTTCCTGGACCTCCTGATACCAGAAATACCAAACGAGTGCTGTAAGAGAAAAGAAAAATGTCATAAATGCAACAAGTACAATAAAACAACTTTTACAAGGCTTCTGGATTATGATTTTAAAAGTAAAACATATTGTCATATATGTAACATGTAAAATAAAACTAATTTTAAGAAGCTTCCAAGTCAAAATTTTAAACATTTAGATTATAAAAGAAAGCACTGTTGTCATAAATGTAGGGTTAAATAAAATAAAAACGAATGTTACGAGTCATGATTTTAAACATGTTTCCAGTATTGGCATGCAATCACACATGTCTTTTGTAACCACTTGTTTTCAGATTTCATCAAGACCCTTTCCTCTTATTTTGTCACATTCTTCATCGGTTTTGCTGTTGATGCACAAATGCTATTAAATGAATGACAATCTATATTCCAGCTTACATGTGAGCTGGAAATCAACTAAATGAAAAGTATGTGGATGCGGTTTGGTACAATGCAGTGAAGTGTGAATATCTTATTTGCCCTTTCTTGCAACACATTCCATAAGAACCACATTCACCAAGTCTTATTTTGGTTGATTAATGAATTCAGTCGCATGGTATTTACGTTGTGAAAGTAATCCAATCAAATGCATTTTCAACCATCTTTAAAAGTGTTCAGAAGTTGATAAGCGCAAAACCTTTCACGGGGTGTCCACGGGGTCTAAAAAAGTATTAATAAAGTTGATAAATCAATTATGAGAAAACTAAGACGCTTAAAAGGTATTAAAAAGTCTTTATCATGTTTTTACGAGGTCTTAAATTTTGTTCAAGTGTTGTTCAAAGTGTTTGACTCCAAAAAAGCATAATTATATTTATTTTCCTTCAAATATTAACAACAGCGTGCTCGATCCACGCGATTGGTTCAGGTCGGGGTGCGTCCGGCCAAGCTCCGGGTGATGTCACGTAATTTGCGTCAAACACGGGAAGGTGATGTGACGCTCTCCACATGTATCGAAACCATAGAGCGAAACAGACCGCAAAATGGGAAAATGTAAGTTTGCGTACTCCTGGTTGGAGAAAGACGAGTTTAAACAGTGGCTGAAGCCTGTCGCTGAAAACAATCACGTAATTTATTCTTTCAAGCTTTGTTTCTTCCAAGCTTATCTGAGTTTTGTTGCACAGTTATGCTCCGTTGATTTATTTAACTACAACTGTTTATTAAGTTAAAGGTTTGATACTGATTAGAACTTGAAGTGGTGATGAGGTCTTAAAATACTCTGAGAAATCTTTAAAAAGTCTTAAAAAGGTATTAAAACTTCCTTTAGAATTCCTGCATTTACCCTGTTTCAGAACAGTTTACACCTGTTTTTAGTATCATCCATTTGTGAATGGAATTATGAAATTATGAAAATGTGGCCTTGTTTTAAAAGTAGTGTTTTTTTGCGATATCCCAATAATTAATACGCTGAAATATAGCAGAACAGAGTTCGAATGCCAGTTTGTAGAACTTTCCGGATTCTATCCTCCTCTCTCTCCCACTTCACTTCTTGTCATTATACTGTCCTGTCAAACAAAGGCAAGATGCCAAAAAATACAGCTGTACCTTTTTTGGTTTATATTAAAGGTACAGGACACCCTGGAGTACTTTTTTTGAGATTTTAACAGATTTGTGTGTGTGTTGAGCATTAGTTAAGACAACGTTAGCACCTGTCAGCTTTAATTGTGGGGAAAACTGGAACATTTTGAGCTTTTGTCAGCTAAGTTCATCTTCTGGGTTTAAAATCATTTTTAGTGCGGGATCAAAATCGGTGACGTATCGCGAATCTGCTAGTGGAGTGATGACTCGTCGGTTTCTCATTATTATTCATAGCTGAGATTTCTTATCCTATAAGAAGACCCTGCTTATTAATTGTTCATGAGAGCACGTGCTTTCCGAAGGTAAGGCAGACCTGCCAAGCTGTGAGACCCAATGACTGGGTGAGACCGCGTCCCCAGACGGCACGGGTAGTATGTGTTTGTTTCCGTGATCCACGTGGTTTGTTGCATGTTTTACCCCACAATACTCTCAAGCCGATAAAGCAAAGCTGTTGGTTTGCAGCAAGCATTTTTGTTGGGAGAGCTGTACGAGAATTGGAGAATGGCAGACTTTGTCTTTTATCAGTTGAGTTTGTTACCGTTCAGACACATCTGCTATATCCGTGCTGCTGTGTTCGCACATGTTTAAAATCCTCCAGATTACCGGTAGGGTTAATGGTTGAAATAGACAGGGCAAGAGATCTGCTACACCGATATCCACTGTGTCTGCATTTAGACCCGGGGATTGAGGAGAGAAGTCCTCCTCATTTATAATGGTTATATAAACATGATTATCTTTATAATGATATAACAAATTGTGGTTATGTGTATATGACATTACGAATAACAAATGTAGCAGGAGATTAAATTACAATTACTTTGCATTTTAACTTGGTAAACTATAAAATCATGGGTCTCCTCACAGTTTGTGTCTCATTTTGTGAGCTAACTGACAACAGTTGTTTGCTCTCCTCTTTTTCCCCTGCTCTGCCGGCCCCGCCCACTCCTCCCTCTGCTCTGCCGGCTCTACGCCCATCTCGGAGCATTTTTTGAAAACTTTTGAGGTAGACTTGAACCGAAAGAGGGGGGTTTCATGGGCCTTTAAACAAATGTCTCATGTTGCACAGGTATATTTTTGGCAATACCCAAAAATACATTGTATTGGATTAAAATGATTAATTTCTCAAGTAAAGTTCATGTTCCAGGAACATATTTTGTAAATTTCTCGCTGTAAATATATAAAAACTAAATTTTTTATCAGTAATGTCTGTTCATAAATTTTTATTTAATGTGTATATTAATTTAGCCAACTTCAAAGGTGATTTTCCCAGTATTTAGATTTTTTTTAAAAACAATTTTAAATATTGTCATATTATAACAATATACATGTATGTTGATGTACACCATATGCATCAATGTAAAGCTTATTTATGCAGCATTCAGATGTTTTTTTTCCCGCTTTTTAATGTAAATCACAATTTCCAAAAATGTACACTCATGACTTGGGACCAGGGTCACATCAATTTTGATTAAATGTGTATGTTGATGTAGGCAACTTCAAATGTGATTTTCTCAGTATTCAGATAAATTGTTTAACAGAATTTCAAATATTGTCATATTATAACAATACATGTTGATGTATAACATATATATTAATGGAAAGTTTATTTATTCAGCTTCCAGATCTCAAATCTCAATTTCCAAAAATGCACACTCATGGGACTTGGGACCAGGGTCACATAAATGTGCGTAATAAGAATCAGAAGTAGCCATGCATTTTCTCTTCAGTGCAGTGAGGCCATTAAATCAGCTCAGTGGAGATGGTGTGTTAAGTTTAGCATTGTGATTAAGCCTGAAGTTGCACTAAGATGGACTGACCTGTGCTCATTATAGGCGCTAATCTCTCGAATGGTGATGTCACTGTCCAAGACGCCCAGCAGGACGCCAACCTGCCTGATGTACATATCCTTCTGTCTGCGGGACACCTGAGCCACGGCCACTTCCAGGATCAGCTCCACCAAATCCCGCTCGTAGACATCTGAGGAACAGCGAGAGAAGAATAATTAAAATCTACAGTACTGAGTATATTGTTCATTTTGCAAACTAGATATGTGCATTTCCCTAAGAAAATGTGAGTGGGGATTGCCGTGGCAAAACTCCGAAACAGGCAGTTGCTAGGGTGTTCTGAGTGGCTTCTAGTTGCTAAGCGCTATTAGAAATCCTACTTTAATTTGATTCTCCTTTACAAGTACACTGACCTGGCCGAACATCTACAACGCCACTGTCAGAGCTGGTCTTTCCTTTACTGTCAGTGACGGTCAGAGTGAAACTGTACTTCCCTTCCACCAGATTACCAAGAAAAAGCACAGCCTGGTGGTCAGAGTGATTCAGGACATCCTGGAAGAGAAAAAAAAAAAAAACACACACATTACCAACCACTGTGGTTAATTTATGCAGTTATAAGACATGTGTGGAGAATGCTCATAAAGATGAGTAAGAGTTTTAGAGTTTAATGCCATATCAGCTTCAACGGCTCTTTCATGGCACAAACAAAATAAAATCTATAAATAACACTTTTCTATAAAACATAGGTTTCCACCAATAAAATGAATAAACAACAATAAATAATATAATGTTCAAATCTAAAACTGTTTTTTTTTAAGATCTACTTTTAATAAAAAAAAAAAGAAATCACATTTATAAGTACTTGCTTTGAAATCTCGCTCATAAAGAAACAACAGTTGTAAACAATTGAGGGCTGGAATGTAATTTGGATTCTTAATGGATGATTTATATATATATATATATATATATACACAGGGAGTGCAGAATTATTAGGCAAGTTGTATTTTTGAGGATTAATTTTATTATTGAACAACAACCATGTTCTCAATGAACCCAAAAAACTCATTAATATCAAAGCTGAATATTTGTGGAAGTAGTTTTTAGTTTGTTTTTAGTTTGAGCTATTTTAGGAGGATATCTGTGTGTGCAGGTGACTATTACTGTGCAGAATTATTAGGCAACTTAACAAAAAACAAATATATACCCATTTCAATTATTTATTTTCACCAGTGAAACCAATATAACATCTCAACATTCACAAATATACATTTCTGACATTCAAAAACAAAACAAAAACAAATCAGTGACCAATATAGCCATCTTTCTTTGCAAGGCACTCAAAAGCCTGCCATCCATGGATTCTGTCAGTGTTTTGATCTGTTCACCATCAACATTGCGTGCAGCAGCAACCACAGCCTCCCAGACACTGTTCAGAGAGGTGTACTGTTTTCCCTCCTTGTAAATCTCACATTTGATGATGGACCACAGGTTCTCTATGGGGTTCAGTCAGGTGAACAAGGAGGCCATGTCTTTAGTTTTTCTTCTTTGACCCTTTCTTGCCTACTCTTGGAGTACTTGGACGCGTGTGATGGAGCATTGTCCTGCATGAAAATCATGTTTTTCTTGAAGGATGCAGACTTCTTCCTGTACCACTGCTTGAAGAAGGTGTCTTCCAGAAACTGGCGGTAGGACTGGGAGTTGAACTTGACTCCATCCTCAACCCAAAAAGGCCCTACAAGCTCATCTTTGATGATACCAGCCCAAACCAGTACTCCACCTCCACCTTGCTGGCGTCTGAGTCGGACTGGAGCTCTCTGCCCTTTACCGATCCAGCCACGGGCCCATCAAGACTCACTCTCATTTCATCAGTCCATAAAACCTTAGAAAAATCAGTATTGAGATATTTCTTGGCCCAGTCATGACGTTTCAGCTTGTGTGTCTTGTTCAGTGGTGGTCGTTTTTCAGCCTTTCTTACCTTGGCCATGTCTCTGAGTATTGCACACGTTGTGCTTTTGGGCACTCCAGTGATGTTGCAGCTCTGAAATATGGCAAAACTGGTGGCAAGTGGCATCTTGGCAGCTGCACGCTTGACTTTTCTCAGTTCATGGGCAGATTTTTTGCGCGTTGGTTTTTGGTTTGGTTTTTCCACACGCTTCTTGCGACCCTGTTGACTATTTTGAATGAAACGCTTGATTGTTGGATGATCACGCTTCAGAAGCTTGGCAATTTTAAGAGTGCTGCATCCCTCTGCAAGATATCTCACTATTTTTGACTTTTCGGAGCCTGTCAAGTCCTTCTTTTGACCCATTTTGCCAAAGGAAAGGAAGTTGCCTAATAATTATGCACACCTGATATAGGGTGTTGATGTCATTAGACCACACCCCTTCTCATTACAGAGATGCACATCACCTAATATGCTTAATTGGTAGTAGGCTTTCGAGCCATACAGCTTGGAGTAAGACAACATGCATAAAGAGGATGATGTGGTCAAAATACTCATTTGCCTAATAATTCTGCACTGCCTGTATATATATATATATATATATATATATATATATATATATATTATAGGTGGGCATAGATTAATTTTTTTAATCTAGATTAATCTAGATTAATTTCGAAATTAATCTAGATTAATCTAGATTAAAACGGCTCATTTAAATTCTGCCGAAGGCATTCAAAATATGTGTGTTACCCAAATAATAAGTCTTTGAGAACAGGTTTCTCAAGCCAGGTGGTGCATTAGACAAGGGGCTCATCTCCTGTTTCAAAAATGCATCACAAACTGCTTGAGAAACTGTTCTACTATGATAATTGGTGATGAAAATAAATGATGTTCAATAAGATGAACTTGTGTTTACTGTTTATTCAGTTAAACATCAATGTTGAACTGTAGGCCCACATAAGCTCCAAACAGCGATTTTTTTTATTACCTTAATCCATCTAAAGTCATTACTGAACTAAACAGAAATGGAATTAAGATGTGGAGTATGCAGATATTAGTGGCATTATTGAAGTAAACATGGCGGTCTTTAGGACCTTTCGCCATATTTTCCGACAAGATCCACACGCGGCTGTCAGTAAAGGACTGCACACACACACACACATACACACACACACATCGCGAAATGCGGAAGTTTTTTTTCTTACCATTTGGCATGCGTTATTAAATTCCATAACATTCTCTCCGTATTTGTGTCTAATACCCCACTTTGTCACGAAGGAATGAATGAAATATCCGTGAGTTAAAATGAAACTGCCGACCTCCAGTTAGAGTCAGACAGCCTGCTGATTTGATTCAGAAGGGCAGACGGCTCACCGGTCAGGTATCCATCCGCGCTGATAGGTGAAAGTTATCACAGCTTGGGTAAAATAGACCCAGCTCCCAACCTAACTTTGAGAATAGATTAACGGCGATATTTTTTTTTTCGCGCGATAAGAGTCTCGCGTTAACGCAGCACGTTAACGCCGATAACGGCCCAGCACTAATATATATATATATATATATATATATATATATATATATATATATATATATATATACATACATACATATATATATACAAGCAGCTTACAATGATGGAGATTGGTTCAAAAATAACACCCGCGTGACGTGACCGAATTGAAGGACATTATTTATGCTTTACATGTATGGGTGTCACGGTGGCGCAGTGGGTCGCACAATCACCTCACAGCAAGAAGGTCGCTGGTTCGAGCATCGGCTGGGTCAGTTGGCATTTCTGTATGGAGTTTGCATGTTCTCCCCGTGTTTGCGTGGGTTTCCTCCAGGTGCTCCGGTTTCCCCCACAGTATTTAGGAATAAACTAAATTGGCCGTAGTGTATGAGTGTGTGTGAATGTAAGAGTGTATGGGTGTTTCCCAGCATCCGCAGTGTAAAACATATGCTGGATAAGTTGGCGATTCATTTAGCTGTGGCAACCCCTGATTAATAAAAGGACTAAGCCGAATGAATGAATAAATGTATGGCTGATATTATGGTGTGCGTAAAATCGATAAACTATTTCGTTTAACTCTTTTCCTGCAGTTAGCAAGAGTTTTACGGAAACCCGTGTTTTAGGTGTATTAAAGTAGAAGAAGCCCTAATGCAGGTCCTGAGTGAGGTACATAATGTCAGATGCTCCAGGGAGTGAAATCTGAGAAAGTATAACTGTGGATAAAAATAAGACTTACAACCTTCATTTGGCTTAATCCCTACCGTATAGATCTGTTTTATATCTTGTCTTGAAAAGTTAAAGTCAAAATTAAGAAGCTTTATTTTTATGATTTGTGTCATTGTCATTGTGTCAGATTGCACACCTAACATAGTAGGCTACCTAATATGGTAAATAAGATATATTATTTTATATTATTATGGTAAATAAGAATTAAATATTTATACAATCTATATATATATATTGTAATCGCAAAATTGTCCGCCAATTTCTGGGAATTACCGCCACAAAATCAGTCATTTTTATAGCAAAAACATAAATCACAAAACAAATCATGAAAAACTAGGGGGTCTAATAGGGGAGCTAATCTAATACCATCCGAAATATTAATTAACTTATTGTTGAAAACAACACAGAATCACATAAGTATGAAATAGAGGCTAATATTTATTACATTTGTTGAAGTTAATGCAGAATATCTTCTGCATTATCAGAATATCTTGCAGATGTACATCACTGCTCTATATACACTCTCTTTGATCTATAATTACTGTTAATGCTTAAGTTTACACAATTTGTACTATAAAATCGTTGTAGTACGATGTATATACAAGTGCAGAACAGAGATTAGTCACACAAAATAAAACTGAATAATTGCTGATTGTGCATTTGGAGCAAAATCGGCTGATTTGTTTTGGCCTGTCAATCAGTGCATCTCTACTATTCAACAGAGCCAAGTATTTACTGAGGTAGAGGCAGTGTGAATGTGCTGAGCAGTACTGACCCCTGCAGCCGGACTGTTCTCCTCACGGGTCCACAGATAACTGATGCTGCCTTTATCATCTGATGATCGAGAACCATCCAGAACTGCTGTACGGACCGGCAAAGTGATCGGAGGACTAGACACCACTTTTGCAAACGGTGGCAGATCATTCTCTGATTGGAAAGAATAGAAACAGAAATAATGCTTCGAGACAGACATGAACAAGTCAACCAATAGTTTTTAGCCTCAAGTGACCAACCACTGAGTTTCAAATTATGGGCTGCACCTCAATTTTGTGTAATTTTTATTTCCATGAAACCAACCACTTCTAATAATAAGGTTGTGCTACAGATAATTCATACACATAAAGAAAACAGTTTTAATTATTTTCATGATAGATCAAAATAAGGCACAACGCCTTTAAGGACACACACCTTCTCGGACAATGACAGAGACGGTGTCAGAACTCTCCAGATTTCTTTCATCCGTCACGGTCAGCATGAATATGTACTCGCCCTCCTGCAGGCCAGTGACGGTGGCGACCACAGTTTCTGCATTATCAAGCTTCACCCCTTCTGGACCCCTGTAAATTTAAGTATGCAATGGAATTATGAACGCAAGAAGAAGGAGAGAGAATGTGTGTGTGTGTGTGTGTGTGTACTGGTTTTAGTGGTTTACAAGGACCAATCGGCAACCTCCCGCTCTCCCTCGGGAAGCCAATACGGATGTAACTAAAACTGCAATTCATTGACTCGCCTTGGGGGGCTGGCTCCAGGAAATCCAGATGATTTCTGACTGCATTGGTAAATTGGCCGATTTTACAGCTGATAAAAACAAGTTTACAGCCTGGTACGAAAGATGGCTTTGGTGCATATAGCTATGATTACCCTTCATGACAACTGTGAGGGGGGAAATTTTTTTTTATAACTCATCTGTTTTGTTTTTATTAAGTTATATTAAGTCTGCATAATTAAGGGCGTGGCCACTTGAGTGACAGCTTGCTCTCGCTGCTCGCTGTCTCGTCACCTCAGCTGATTCTGGCTAATTAGCCGCTGAACTCGGCATATTCATCGTATTTCTGTTTTGGTTAATGTTTCTTTACACAGTCAACTGCCTTTTGGGATTATTTTTGCAATTATCAGATACTATAGCATGCTGTGTGCACTTAATTGTGCTAACAAACCATTCACGTGGCCTCAGTTTCCCAGGTGAGTGAAATAATATGCTTATATACAATCTCTGTAAATGTATTTGTTTTATTTAAGATAATTTATTATTTATTTTTCTTTAGAGCTGTAATGCACTCCAGAATCTGACAGATTGATTAGCTGTAGGCTCTAGAACAGTCATCTGAAGCGTTGTCATACAGTGTTAGTGCTGGATTTCATCAATAGTCTTGCATTTACTAACACAGACTATATTTGAAGTGTTTGGAAGTCATTCACGATTTCCTCCTGTTGAAAAACGTCATAAGAACAATGTTTAGTGGCTCAATGTATTACAGCAGTGTTTTTAAAAGTCTAAATATTTTATTGATATAGTGTACAACCAAGCACATGTGGTCAGAACACAAACGAGTCGCAGGTAATGAAGTATTAAGCGTTCTCCCAAAAAAAAGTCTGTTTTAAACCAGGTCTAAGCAAAATGCCAGCATGCGTCTGTAGCTCCGCTCAGGCTCCGCCTCTTTGCCCTTGTTTGGTATCCCGCGGTCGGTGCGATGACGTGCAATCAAAATGGCGACGGTTGGCCGCGCCTACTTGTAGCTTCTTTTGCAGTGTTCAGAAACCTATGGGTGACATCACGGATACTACGTCCATATCTTTTACGGTCTATGACAAAGATAGATTTTTGTATGATGACATTGGTGTGACCTAGTTTTACTCTATTGAGGGGGTTTATGAGGAAATGCCTCATAAGCCTTTTTTTATTCAAAATGTAAAAAAAAAAAAAAATAAATAAAAAAAAATAAAAAAATTCATAGTTCATAGTTTTGACATTCAAATTTTGCCACAGGTTTCCTGCAAGACTTGGGTTTAGGGGTAGGGCCATATAGTAAGGTGTTTGTACAGTATAAAATACATTACGCCTATGGAGAGTCCCTGTAAATCACCAATACCAACATATGTGTGTGTGCTTGTAACTGACTTGGTCTTTTTCCAGTGGTACGTGGCTATTTTCTGGTCATCGGTGCTCTTGCCGCCGTCCAGTGTGGTGTGATCGACTGGCAGTGTTAGTTCCTTGTCTGGACCAGCGTCCGCTACAGGAGGCTGGTTATTTTCTGAAAGATTTCACAAAGAGGGCGCTTGAGAACAAACAGCAATGTAATTATGTTCTTAGTAAAAGATTTAAAGATTCAGCTTAAAGTAACTCATGCATAATCCACTACATAATGTTGTGAATGCACTCAATAAAGTTTGTTTGTGTTACTTTAAACGTAAATACACATTTCCAGAAGAGGGCAGAGCTATTACAGCTTGTGACTCTATGCTGTATGCTTATTTCACACGGCCGCCATTTTAAAACACGAAATCGAGGCTGCGGTAGGAAGAAACCTGGAAGTATAGGATCAGCACTGTAAACATTTCAACAACATGCTGTGTACTACAAACTTCCAGCTGTTGCCGTGATTTAAAAATGCAGAAATGGTGTAAACATCACTTTAATATCATTCAGTTCAGTTTAATTTAAACAATTAAAATCGTATTAGGCATCAAACAGCATCACAATCTCTTTAAGAGTAGTACACTTAAGTCCTCCTAGACTTCAGTTCCGTGGGGGCTTCCCTGCTTCAGCCTATGTAACCCGGTGAGCGATAAAACAATGCAGTCCTCTGTAGCACACCCTCGTGTTTAACGTGTCTTTAACAGTGTTGTCCCGGTACTGAAGTTTTGAAAACGTCAATTTCTCGCTAACATTCAAGCGCCGCTGAGTGCATTCTTAAACAGCTGATTTGCCTTAGTATTCATCAGTGCTCAACAGAAATGACTGTGACTGGTCGTGATTGCAAACACAGATACACGAACAACACTGGAGTGTTTTAAATCCGCAAAGATCAGTCGATATATCAGCGGATCGCTCATCTGTGTTACACTCGGTAAACATCAGTGAAGTGAGGTGAACTCACTGATGACCTTCACAGCCAATCACAGTCATTTCTGTTGATCACATGAACACAATGGCAAATCAGCGCTGTTTAAGAACGCCATCAACAGTGCCTTAAATGTTAACGGGAACTTTTTTTTTTACAAATTCAGTACCGAAATTTTGAATCTTGACAAGTCTAATATAGTGAAAGAATCAGTTCATTAACTTGAGTTTGATAAATGGCATCTAAACCGTGTGTTTGGGAAAGAAAACCTTAGCTAACTAGTGCCATCTCCCTTAACTTATCTGAAAATGAGGTCCGATATTCTTTTTTATTTTCACTATCTATTCAGAACGGACCTTCGGGTCACTCGGAAGGTGGTGAAAGTATAAATGTGTGTCACTTTCTCTTCGCTGATAAGATATACAGCCAGGTACACAACATTCCTGTGTGACTCAGGCGATACTTCTGGGTTTCTTCCCACCGCACCCTCGATTTCGCTGTTAAAAATGGTGGCCGCGTGAAATAAGTCTATCAAAAAAAAACAAAAAAACACGTCGGCACAATAGCCTAGTGGTTAGTGCGCCGACATATGGTGCAGTAGCACATTAGGGCATCCCGAGTTCGAATTCCGGGTTGAGGACATTTCCCAACCCCAGCCCCCCTCTCCCTCCAACTTCGCTTACTGTCTCATTACTGTCCTGTCTAATAAAGCCAAAAAAAAAAGGCAAAAAAATAAATATTAAAAAAAAACACATTTTGTTTGTTGCCAAAGGTCCCATGAGGTGCTTTGAAATGTGAATGTTTGTTCGGTGCTTGACGTAATTTCAACTGTAACCTGAAGACAGGGGCAGGACAGAGTAGCTCCTCCCCTTTTTGAAAAAAACCAACCAATAGCATTTGGTTTTATGAGCTCTGCCAGTGATAGTGGTTAAGCTCAAGCGCATCAAATAAAACGCAACTGAAAAGCATCTTGAAGGGGGCGGGGCATGTCAGATACTAGAGAGCATTTAATTGGTCAGAAGATTTGAGAAGAAACTGAAGTATGAGGTGACATCAAAAATTGTATCCATTTAGACCAGAGGACTCAAAGTCAATTCTTGGAGGGTCGCAGCTCTGCACAGTTTTGCTCCAACCCTAATCAAACACAGCTGATCCAACTAATCAAGGTGTTCAAGACTACTAGAGACTATGGACCCTGTTCATTAGCCTGTTATGACACGTTTAACAGTCATCAGTATCTTAAATCCTTGAAAGTTTTTAATATTTAGATTTTTTTAAACGTATGAACATTTATATGCATTCATGTATGTATTATATCATCTTTGCTTCAAATTACAAAAAACGAATTACCGCTTGTGCGAGGCATTTCTAATGTAGCGTCCATGGGACAGGACAGTAAATTTGACGTTATTCTCTCCTCTGGCTGCCGTCATCAGTCTCACACAACTTTTTTCCATTTTCTATAACATCATTGTGGAGTTTTTTCTTTTATTATTTGAACAGATACGATTGTAAAAATTATTTGTTGTATTCTCCCATTCACTGCGCTCTAAGTTTTCCCAACTATGACGACTTCCGCTACTGAGAAACCCGGAAATGTGAAAAGGGTCAATTAAGCAGGTGTCAGTTGGAGCTGGTTGGAACTAAACTATGCAGAGCTGTGGCCCTCCAGGAATTGAGTTTGAGACCACTGATTTAGACGGAAGTGACAAACTGCAAGATTTGGATTTTGATTTCTTCTAAATGCGAATGGTCATTGTTTTGGTGCACACTTGATTATAAATATCCTCAAGACCAACATTCTGATAGTAACATCTAAAAAATGTATTTTAATTTCACTTGGCCTTTTCATTTTAAACTCCTAACATATGTTCCTCAAAGCGTACAACGATAAAAAAAAAAGTACACACAGAAAGCTGGCAGGTTATGCCAGCATTACATTTTCAATTAGTACTAGTTTACAGTATTTTCAAGCAGTATTGAATATTCTTTAAATAGCATTCTCTCATCAGTCAAATACATCAAAGTTTGGCGTGAATTACTTAAATTTGCAATATACAGTTGAAGTCAGAATTATTAGCCCCCCTGAATTATTAGCTCCCCTGTTTATTTTTTTCCTCAATTTCTGTTTACTAGAGAGAAGATTTTTTCAACACATTTCTAAACATAATAGTTTTAATAACTCATCTCTAATAACTGATTTATTTTATCTTTGCCATGATGACAGTAAATAATATTTGACTTGATATTTTTCAAGACACTTCTATACAGCTTAAAGTGACATTTAAAGGCTTAACTAGGTTAATTAGGTTAACTAGGCAGGTTAGGGTAATTAGGCAATATATTGTATAATGATGGTTTGTTCAGTAGACTATCGAAAAAAAATATAGCTTAAAGGGGCTAAAAATTTTGACCTTAAGATGGATTTAAAAAAATTAAAAACTGCCTTTACTTTTGCCGAAATAAAACAAATAAGACTTACTCCAGAAGATAAAATATTATCAGACATACTGTGAAAAATTCCTTGCTCTGTTAAACATCATTTGGGAAATAAAAAAAAAAAAAAAAAAAAAAAAAAAATCAAAGGGGGGCTAATAATTCTGACTTCAACTGTATGTTTATTTCTGGAAGAAAACTCTCTATGATAATCACTCCCGTTATAGTGACTTTGTAACTTTGCAATATCTAACAGCATGAAAAGAAGGTGAAAGTGTTGTTGAATTTAAATGTTGTGGTGTCTGGATGGTTTAATGACATTAATAGTAAAAGACACAAAACTTCACTAACATATTAGGATATTCCCATGCTTGCAAAAACAGCTATTAGCGATGAGAAACATAAAAAATGAAAAAGACGCCTTCGACAGAGAGTTCGAAGAAGTCAAGGACCACGTGCTGTAGTGGGTCAGTTTTCTACTAGCGCTAAAGTAGGATATTCAGATGACACTTCTAAACAATTATTACAACCGAAAGCTGGAAGAAGCATGGGAACGTTATTTTCAAAGGAAGATATTCTTTGCCAGATAAGAGACATGGCTTTGGAGAACAACCCTGATGGACTGCCCAAATGTTGGTTAACATTTTTAGACATATACTACAGGCCATCTTTGTAAAGATATACTCAAGTATATCAGCAGTGATAACTTAAAACGTTAAAGGCACACAACTGTATTCAAGGGCTTGAATACTGTATAAAAGGCTGGAACATACAGACCAGCAGCGCGCTTAGATTTCTGTATACTGTAAGTCTTAGGCTCTTTATTCTCCTCATCTTTTTCACTGGATTTATTCTATTAATAAAAGTGTATTTTTATAAATTTTCTTTCTGGAGTGGACATTGGCTTCATTCACAGATACCTTGTGGTAAGGTATGAATCTAAATATTCCTTGAAAGACATTACAAATGATGGTCCTAAACAAAACTCTAGCTAAGAAATATAGTAATGAGAAGATGCTGGTTTCTTTATTTAATCAGGGTATTAAATGAAGATATCCAGCACAATGTGAATCGTAGTCTTCTATTAAAAGTTAAAGAGATACCTGGCTGGACAATGACAGTGACCTGAGCCGTGTCCTGCTGTCCAGACGAGTCGGTGACGGTCAGCTCAAAGGTGTAATCTCCCTCCTGCATGGCAGAGAGCTGCAGAGTCGGTGTCCTCACTCCCTATAGAGAACAGAAAAAAAAAAACACTCACTCTCACTCGTCTCTTTGCATACTAAGCCACTCACTGACAACATCCATAATTCTGTACCTGCATCTCCACCACCTTCCCCTTGCTCTCTGGGCTGAGTGACCATTCATAGGACAGATTGTCGTGGTCATCAGTGCTCTGGTTGCCGTACAGTGTGATGTAGTTGTGTGGGAGTGTGATTACTTGGTTGGGTCCAGCATTAGCAGTAGGCCTGTAGTCTGTGGCCTTGTTGACTAACAGCATGGCTTGAGTTGAATTCTGAGCTCCGTCCGAATCAGTCACCGTGAGTCTGTTGAAGGATAAACACAAGGTTTTTTCCATCTACCTATTTATATATATATACAGTGGGGGAAATAAGTATTGAACACATCATGTTTTTTCCAGGGAATAATATTTTTAAAGAAGCTGTTGACATGGAATTGAACCAGATTTTGGTAAAAACCCAAACAATACAGACATAAAAATAAAACAAAACAAAACAAATCTGAAAAATGAGTTGTGTAATAACAATGGAATGACACAAGGAGAAAATACTGAACTACTGAAATGCATTTAATACTTTATATCAAAGGCTTTTTTGCTGATGGCAGCTTAAAGACGGCTCTCATATGGAGAATGAAGTCACATGAATTGTTTTTCACAGACTTCAACAGAGTGTGAAACTCTTGATACTTCTGTGGGTCTCGTCTATCAAATCTGATCTTTATTTTGTATTTTCTATTGGATTCAGGTCAGGTGATTGGCTGGGCCATTCTACAGCTTTGTTCTACAGTTTCCTTGGCTGTGTTTTGGATCATTGTCTAGCTGAAATGTCCACCCTGGTTTCATCATCCTGTAGATGTTGAACTGTAGCAGCTAATACTCATTTACAATGAGGAAGGGCAGAGGGTTGCTGAAGAACTACTGAGAGATTTCAGCTGCTGTCTGGGCTTTCACTGCCTTTTTTGCACCTCCCTTTCTTCATGTGTTCAACAACTTTTCCTGTGTCATTCCATTTTATTACACAATTTAATTTGTAAATTAATTAGATTTCTTTTCTTCTCATATATTTATTACTTTGGTTGTTAACAACTTCGGGTGATTTCAAGTCAACAGCACCTTTAGAAATATCTTTTCTGAGAAAAATGGTGACTGTGTTCAATACTTATTTCCCCAACAGTACATTTTTTTCCAATTTTCAAACAAATCAAAACAAAAAACCCTTTCGAATGACAACATAAAAAACAAAAATACATACAATATAAGTACCAAGGTCAGCAGATACAATTTTTTTTTACATTAATAAGTATTTAAGTTTCATCAGATCTTGCCGTATAAAGTTCTGTTAAAGGGTTACATATCAAAGATCGAATATCTCTTAAGAGGGAATTCCAGAGACATAAATAAAAGCACAACAATTAAATTGAAATATTACATTTCACCTCAACCACTTTCCCCAGTATGAAGAAATTTTATAGGATTGTTGTCTTAAGAAAAGGGTCAGTACTTCCATTTGATACACCCTTTTTTTTACAATATCATGCCATTCACCTACAGATGGAGGATCTTCCTTGACCACCTATTTTTAAGCACCTTTTGGAATATCGCATAAACAAACATGCTTAATGGAAAACACAAGATGTGCATGAAATTTGAAAATGCAAATAAAAACAGTAGGATAAACGTATAATCCGATTAGAAAGAATGCACATAAACTACTATGTAAGCACATTTACAGAGTAAATTCCAGCATGTGCATAAAAAAAGTCATGTGATTTTGTTTTAACAGATCATGTGTTGACTAAAATGGGCAAAATGGGAAATCATTAATGGACGAACCAGCGTTTCGAGCACATTGTAAAACATCTGAAATGTTGTTTTGGTGTTTCTGAAATCGCTCAGCTAAAGTCTGTAATTACAGTGGTTCATTATTATTATTATTATTATTATTATTATTGTTATTATTATTATTATACACACACAAAGAGCGTCTCATGCCTCCAAAAGCCACAGCGTGTTCATTACATTTCATCTTCTGATGCGCAATTCATTTATTATACAAGAAAAAAGGCCTACAGTGGCTTCTCCTACAACAGCAAACTCCATTTTTTTTTGATATTTGCTACCAAGTTAATAAGGAAGTGACAATTTTGCTCTCTTTGACTCATTGGATGGAACTAATGCTTTAATCGTAAATGTTTTATGTGATATTCCTGTTAAGTGCATAAATTATATTCACATCAATTTTCGAATTAATTCACATCAAACATAGCTACAGTTGTGGTTTTGAGTTATTAAAACAAACTGGTTTCTCCAGTCTTATGTCAAGACCTGAAGACTGCAAACATGCTGTGATGCAGATGAAGTTATGTATAGTCAAACCTCAAGGTGTAGTTTCCGGGCACCAGGTTGGTGAGGGTGAGAACATCAGTGTCTCCCGAGGCCTTTTCCTCTCGGAGTGGCCCCTTCACCTCCTCCCAGTGCCACAACACCACTTTATCATCATCAGTGCTCTCTGAAAAACACATTCATCATCACAAACATTTCAGCACACATTCTCTGCAACTTTAAAGACTTATAGTCAGAGGTTTAAGCAAAATATCAGAGTTTTCCCTGACTTTCACTGGCTAAAAACCTGAATTTCCATGATATCTAATGAATGAAAATACAGGCTGCTTTTGTGTTTTGCATAATATTAAAATGGTTTTAGGTTGAATATAATTTTGCATGACTTTAATAGCCACTAAGAGAACAACAATGCATAATTTACCTAAAAAAAAATAACAAATAAAAACTTTAAAAAAAATGTTTGTGTGGTTGCAAAGCCCTTTCTCTCGCTAATTGATAATTTGAGTGTCCCAAAAAAGGCAAACCTCCTAAAATGTAATGTTAATCCTGGTATGTTATCCTTACAGGTAGAATCTGGTTACTGTATTTGACTGAAGTGTAAAAAATGGCCCAAGCATAACAATTAACAGCTTGAAATAAAAATATAGTATTAAAAAATAAAATAATTTTGATAAATGGAAACTGATATACAAAGCAACAGACAAATAGTGTGCCTAGTAAAAACTTAGCTGTGGTTCACATTTTTGTAATATCATTTTGTCCTAGTTTACACTGCAACATGCATAACTCACAATTCAAAAGTTTGGTCTAATAAAAAATGTAATAAAAAATAATAATGCTAATAATAATAAAGCAACACATCAATGCAAAAGCGCTGTTAAATACAACAATAATATTACTAATCATATATTTTTAAAATACATTAAATTCTGTTAAACTGTTTATTTATCAAATAATTTATCAAAAAATAAACCAGTTGTCGGCAAAAAAAAATTAGATTACGGAACTATTATCAAAATGATAAAAGTGATTAAAACGATAAAAATATTAATGATAAAAATAAGATAATTAATAATGCTAGTTCCTTAAGTGGCTATTCAGCATCATGTGACTAGTAAAAAATGGAGTTAATAATAGTAAAAAAAATTCAGCTTTAACCACAGGAATAAATTTGAACTTTAAATTTAAAAAAATAATAATACATTTAAAAAGCTAGAAACTATTATTTTTTATTCATTTTAAAATAAACATAAATAATAAGTAATCATCATAATTAAAAAACAAACAAACAAACAAACCCCAAAAAACTTTTAGAATGACAGTATACATTTTTGTAATATCCCAAGTAATATAAATGATATATTTCTTATGATAAGACTCAAACAACAGGTTTAGTAAAAGTAAGACAAACAAATCTGATACGCACGACTGCCATCAATCACAGTGGAGCTGATGGGTAAGACGATTTCCTGATACTTTGGAGAAACCACTGCGACAGGTGGTTTATTCACTCGTGGCTCTACAGAAAAGAAACACGGCACATATGAATACTTTATGTGACATTAATACAGGCTGACCAAACTGAACGCCACTTTGAAAACTGAATCCAGTACAATTAGCGAATACATCAATGCTAAAGTTACCTGGTTTGACAGTGACATTGACGTATCCCTCCCCGTGAGCACCGTCTCCGTCTACTACTATCTCAAACTCATACAGACCCAATGTTAACTGGAAAAAAAACAGTGTGTAAAATATTAGAAAAGTGTAAAATCATACAAAATAAAAGTTCTTTTTTGACATGATATATGTGCGCAAACTGTGTATATTTAATTTGTATATATAAATACTTACATGCATGCATATATGAGAGAAAATGCTTATTTATATTCGGATTTATAATATATATGTACTGTATATGATGTGTTTGATATATAAATTGAAATATCTATGTGACAATTTTTTTTTATAGTTTTGTTTACATGCATGTGTTTGTATCGCATATAAAAAGTATATAAAAATCTAAGTATATAAAACTTTTATTTTAATATAATAATAATTTAAGATTAATCTTTTCTCAGCACTAAAAATACTATATAAGGTCATTCCATGTTGCATCAGCTCATAATTGTGATGTTGATATTTTTTCTGGCATAATGAACAAGAAATCCCAAGAATATACATTTTTTGAGTACGCTGATATTTTATAAAGGGGTCAAAATTATAATGTTTTACCTGATATTTGGAGTTAAATTACAGGGAAGTAATTTGTAGAAAAATTTCAACATCATAAATGTATTTTTTATACAATGACCAATAAATCTATTCATAAAAATCAGTCGACTTTAGCAATCTTTGTTTAATTATGAGGGAAAAAAAGACTTGTGTTTTTCTTTAAATTTGTACATAAGAGTCCTTTAGACCACGCACTGAACCATTTCTCGGTGTTTCGCTGGTAATGTCTTTAAACAAATAATTATTTAGGGCTATTATTCAATTATTATTTATGTACAATAATTAAGACATAAAATGAGAAAGTAAAATATAAATCAACAAAGAAAATGTAAAAGAAAACTGTAAATGAAAACATAAATGAATAAGTTTTTTTATTGACCGTCTTAGTCCTATCACTTTAAAATAACAAACACTATGCATTGCTGTCTAATACTGGTCCTTCAACCTTTGATTCTTTAAGGTAATATGGAAAAAGGATTTGGGGGTCTATTTTTAGTGATGAGGAGTGGCTATCTGCCTGCTCAAATATCTATCCCAAAAGTACTTCAATATCGGTTCATGAACAAAATTATAAATGTCATCACAGGATTTATCTAACCCCAGTTTGCCTCAATAGAATATTTCCCAATTGTTCCCAGCTATGTTTCAAATGCAAGTTAGACATTGGCACAGTATTGCATGCATTTCGAGATTGAGACCAAATCAAAATGTACTGGAAAGAGATTCGCAAATCTATTAAAAAAAATTATTGGAAAGACTTTTGCTTTGTCCCCAAAGGTATACCTTCTGAATTGTACATTGGAACTGTGTCTTGATCATGATAAAGAATGCGTATTGAATTTTTGTATATACTTGGCCAAAAATTGTATATTATTATTATTATGGTCAACTGCTCCGATACCTTCAGTAAATATGTGGCTGAGTCAGGTATCCAGACTTCTACCAATGTAAAAATTAACCTATGATTTACATCAAAGATGTTCTGGCGCATTTGGTCCTCCTAGATTTTTCTTGAGGGTACTCAGTGACTTTGTCTTTCTAAATTAGTTTTATAATCTCCTTTTATTTTTGTCTTTGCTTTGAAGCATTTGTATGCAACTGCTGTACTTGTTGTTACGGGACACCAGTACCACTGTTGTTCTGTTGAAAAATAAATAAAAATTATTAAAAAAAAAAATAATAATAATAATAATAAAAAAAAAAACACTGTACAACTCTCTCTATATTTAGGCTAAAACACTGCGTTATTTATTTTTTTATTTGTTTCTGCTTTCATTTTAGTTGTCTTTTATTTCTTTAGTTTTAATTTCCAAAATGAATCCTTAATGCACTTAAGTTTACAAATGATAATAAAGCTCGTTAACAAGTTTTTAATGATTAATGAAGGAATTATAATGCCGTTTCGTTATTTCATCTTCATTTACAAGCAGCAGAGTATTTACAGCTACTGAATATTTCCTGTTCGTTCGCATCCCATTCCTTTGTGCCCCCTGGTGACATAGTCGCAAACTGCTGTTACACTTAAAAACATGTTCTTAATCCCTTATGCTGTGTTCAGACCAGAAGCGGAGCGCGCGGATAAATCGGGCTATTCGCGTGTAAATAGACGCGTGAACATTTTGAGTTTACTCGCTTCATTCGTGCGTCAAAATCTGCTTCATTCGCGCGTCAAATTCACTTCAGAACTGACGCTGATTTGCATCATGGGCAGGGCTTCTGCCTGCCCAGTAACTGCACCTTCGCTGCTGAATGGCTAACATAGATTTTATTGAGAAAATAACATAAATGTGTTTATGTGCTTTATGAAGGCTGAAAAACAGTGTCGATTCGTTTGGAGCAGTGTCTGAGTCCACTAGATCCTTTCACAGGTGCACCCAGTTCTGTTAGCTCCTAAAATCCTCCAGAAACTGAACCTGGATGATGGAAGCATTTAGCGGTGCTTCTGACTGAGTCGAGCCCAGTTTGATGAACTGTTGTCAGTGTAGGGAGGAGGATTTTCCCCCGGGACACCAACAACAGGCGCTACATCATAATCACTCCCCCACAAGAGCAAGCTCCTGATTGGTTAACGTGACGCGAATGTCCGCTGAAGTCAGATTTTCAAACTAGAGCGATTTGCGCGTTAAGGGCGTGCAACGCGCAAAATGATCAATTTGCGCCACGCAGTTTGCGTCATTCGCGCCGCACCATTCGCGCGTATCGCGCAGCAGGATGTCTATTCGCGTCTTTGCATTGACTTAACATGTAAATCACTCGCGCTTGACGCTTCTTCCGCATCTGGTATGAACGCAGCATTAATTTTGAAGTCACCCACTGGATGTGTGTTACTAAAGAAGTATCAATGCCTACTCAATATAGTTTTTGAATTTGTTTCTACACTATTTGTCATTTAGCATCTTTTTATACAGTTCAAGACTAAAGATAAAGTATTTCAATGTGGGTCTGTATGTGAAGTGTTACATTTAGTGGTCAAAAACCAAGTGTTGGTCAATACTCATATAGAGCTGATAGTTATTTCTTTAAAAGAGAAACAGCTGAAGAACAAGAAATGTCGAAACTAGCAATCAGTCTTTTTTTTCCTCTTTAAAAACCTGAAAGTTGTTTATAAGTGTTATTTTCCAAAATTTCTAAAAATGATTTATTCATAATATATTTAGGACAATATTCAGTTCAGTAAAATTCTATAGCAATGATAGTCTATCCAAATTGTTAGATTTTTCTACAAATTATGTACGCTAGTCACAATAAAATCTTGGCTTCTGAAAAGTGGTTGATGTGACATGTAATGATGATATAAATAAAACCTTTTGCACAATGAAAGAGTTAAAGATATATTTTATTTACCTTACTCAGCTTAAGTGTCTTGGTGTGTTTACCCTCCATTTCTCCACTGTAATCTTTTGGATGTGTAATCAAACGCCAGTCAAAGTCATAGTTAGTCCCTAAAGAAATAGCACATAGACAAGGGTGACAAAGACAAAAAGCACCACTTTCGACCACTTTCAGAGGCAGCCTAAAAAAATCTAAGGATGGGCCAATAAACAAAGGGGATATTCATGCACATTTTGTCAGTAAAGACAAACAGGTCAGAAGATGGTCATCCATACACCTCTCACAAACCCTCTTCTCTAAGTAATCAGGAAAGTGGTCAAAAGAGATGGATTTGCAAGAGAAATGTTCATTTAGAGCAGTACCTGTAGGTGGCGCTGGCACAACATAAGCATTGAGCTGCACTTCATTGAGCGGTAAAGTGATTTCCACATTTTTGCCAGCAGAGACGACCAGCTCTCGCATCGTTACTTAAAACAAAAGTTTTTAGAAAAGTTTTATAAACTAGACCTTGATTCTATACATTTTTATATATGCATACAGGACAGTAAGAGGCCATTCACACAGAATGTGTCTTGGTGTCTAAAAATGCAAGTAGCAGCACTGAGGAATGTTTAAAAAAAAATTTAAAAGCACATTATCCACTACGTTAACGTAAAAAAAAAAAACTTGCTACTGCAAACAGAAGCTTGCAATGCTTGTCCTGCCTCTGAGTTTTCCCTGAATGCTTGTCCCACCTCCGAGTTTTTCTGATTGGTCCACTGCTTTAGAAAAGGCATTGATGAACGTTGATGCATATAAAAGTTGAAATGCTTTTAACTTAACAGAACACATGCGTAATAGTCGCACACATCTGTCAAGCATATTTACAGTGGTTGTATCTGAAATCACCCCCTTTAACCTTAAATAGTGCACTATTTGAGAGAGCAGCCATTTGTATTGGTGTCCTAAAGCATAGTGGACATTATGAAGTGCACTCAATAAATTCCACAATGCACCACAATAACAAGTGTACAACCGAAGCATACTCAACTGCTAGAGTATGCACTGTAAAATTTTTATGTGTGACCAATTATCCACTAGATGGCATCCAGAGCAGAATCCTATTGGTGCAAGTTTCTAAATAAATGATTATTTATTTGTTAAATTTGCACACATGACAGAAATCAAAATACTTTGTTTTATTACTAACAGACAAATCGCTAAGTGTTTAAAAAAAAGTAATACCAGGGTCTGACCATGAAGATGATCTGATCTGTCTGAAGGCAGAGAAGAAATGCAGCTCAATATTGATAGGAGAATGTGTGCTGTCTTTTAATATAAGTAACCTATTTTGGGCCATGGAATCAGTTATTGACAATGAGAAACACTCAGTGCTTGAATTCAATTATTCATTTAGATATACACAGTATAAGACTACATTATTAGACTTGTCTAAAGCGTGAATGAGGAAATAGGGGGCAATTTCAGATACAGCTATAGAAAAACAGTGCATTAGAATAGAAAAAAGTGTTCTGCGTGAATGGCCCCTAAGACAGTGACAGAGAGCAGTGTTGTACCAGCTGGTGTTGTGGCTGGAGCCACTGTGGACTGTGGTGACTGAGTACTGTTGTTCAGTGCTGAATGATTTGCAGCGTCCGAATCCAGTGTTGTGTTGTGTTCAGCTGTCTGCTCTCCACTGGAGCTGGAGATCACCGCACCATTAGATGTGGTCAGTGGCTCTGAGGGGTTAGCAGACAGGTCCTGTTTCAAGAGAAAAATATCAAGTTAAATCACAAAAATATGCTGGTTAAAAAGTAGCTTACAGTGCCATCTGCTGTTAAAAACTAGCCTAAAGCGCCATCAGCAGTTCAAAATTCACATACAAGACTGTCTGCTGTTAAAAGCTAGCCTAGAGCGCCATCTGCTGTTAAAAACTAGCCTAAAGCGCCATCAGCAGTTCAAAATTCACATACAAGACTGTCTGCTGTTAAAAGCTAGCCTAGAGCGCCATCTGCTGTTAAAAACTAGCCTAGAGCGCCATCTGCTGTTAGAAACTAGCCTAGAGCACCATCTGCTGTTAAAAACTAGCCTAGAGCACCATCTGCTGTTAAAAATTAGCCTAGAGCGCCATCTGCTGTTAAAAACTAGCCTAGAGCGCCATCTGCAGCTAAAAACTCACATACAAGACTGTCTGCTGTTAAAAGCTAGCCTAGAGCGCTATCTGCAGTTGAAAATTAGCCTAGATTGCCATCTGCTGTTAAAAACTAGCCTAGAGCGTCATCTGCTGATACAAACTAGTATTTAAAAACTAGCCTAGAGCGCCATCTGCTGTTAAAAACTAGCCTAGATTGCAATCTGCTGTTAAAAACTAGCCTAGAGCGCATTCTACTGATACAAACTAGCCTTTAGCAACATCTACTGTAAAAAAAAAAAAACTAGCCTAATGGACCGCATGCTGTTAAAACTAGTCTAGAGCGCCATCTGTTGATACAAACTAGCTTTTAAAAACTAGCCTAGAGCGCCATCTGCTGTTAAAAACTAGCCTAGATTGCCATCTGCTGTTTAAAACTAGCCTAGATTGCTATCTGCTGTTTAAAAGCTAGCCTAGAGCGCCATCAACTGTAAAAAAAAAACTAGCCTAATGGACCGCATGCTGTTAAAACTAGTCTAGAGCGCCATCTGCTGATACAAACTAGCTTTTAAAAACCAGCCTAGAGCGCAATCTGCTGTTAAAAACTAGTCTAGAGCATCATGTTGATGCAAACTAGCCTTGAGTGCCGTCTGCTGTTAAAAACTAGCCTAGAGTGCCATCTGCTGATACAAACTAGCTTTTAAAAACTAGCCTAGAGCGCCATCTGCTGTTTAAAACTAGCCTAGATTGCTATCTGCTGTTTAAAAGCTAGCCTAGAGCGCCATCTACTGTAAAAAAAAAAACTAGCCTAATGGACCGCATGCTGTTAAAACTAGTCTAGAGCGCCATCTGCTGATACAAACTAGCTTTTAAAAACTAGCCTAGAGCGCCATCTGCTGTTTAAAACTAGTCTAGAGCATCATGTCGATGCAAACTAGCCTTGAGTGCCGTCTGCTGTTAAAATCTAGCCTAGAGTGCCATCTGCTGATACAAACTAGCTTAGATTGCCATCTGCTGTTTAAAAACTAGCCTAGAGCGCCATGTGCTGTTAAAAACTAGCCTAGAGTGCTGTATGCTGTAAAAAAAAGCCTAGAGCGCCATCTACTGTTAAAAATGAGCGCGCTGTCTGCTGTTTAAAACTAGCCTAAAGCGCCATCTGCTGTACTAAACTAGCCTAGAGCGCCATCTACTGTTAAAAATTAGCCTAGAGCGCCATCTGCTGCTCAAAACTAGTCTACAGCACCATCTGCTGCTAATAAACTAGCCTAGAGCGCCATCTACAGTTCAAAACTCACATAGAGGACTGTCTGCTGTTAAAAGCTAGTCTAGAGCGCCATCTGCAGTTGAAAATTAGCCTAGATTGCCATCTGCTGTTAAAAACTGGCCAAAAGCTATGTCTTTTGTTAAAAACTAGCCCAGAGAGCCGTTTGATGTTAAAAAGCCCATGAGAGAACAGTGATGCATTCTGAAAACCTCAAAATAGATGCAGAATCAATTTCTCAATTGATTTTTCACCAGAGCTCTAATTAAGCAGAAACAGCAATGCTTTGAGGACAGACAGTTTTTAGTTCCTGAAGTGAGTTGAAGAGCAGTGAGCAGTGTTTATGAAGTGAGTTGAAGAGCAAATCATATGACAGTCTGACCTGCTCTGTGTCCCTGATGGCTCTGATGTCCTGAGCGCTGCGGGTTTTTCTCCTCTTGCTCTTATTGAGGAGCTGCAGGAGCCCCAGAGACTCTACATGTGGCTGCGGGAGAGACGAGATGCTGCAGCTTTCTCTCTGAGAGCAGGCCAGTAGCACACAGCGTCCGCCGAGGCTCCACACGGCCCCGCAGGACGGCTCCAAACAGCAGGACTCCCAGCAGCGAGGCCCTCCCTGGTCCACCGCCAGCGGCTGCCAGCCCAGACCAATGACGCTGCTCCAGTGGATCCCCAAAACACCGCCGGTCACTGAGCAGATGCTGCCCGAAACCCCTGACACAGCAGAGAAAAAACAACTTAACATGTGGAGCACAGAGAAAAGACCACATTCACTGTGATGTTAGGAAGACAGCAGTAATGTGATCATTTATGTTGTTGTTGTTGTGGCTGGTAACTTATAAATGGCTGATGATAAAAATCTATACTATAGAGTAATAATGTACAAAAAAACTTATACAAACTAATATATATATAAATTAATAAATATTAATAATAAATATTACATTTAATTACATTAAATAATAATACGCACTATGATGAGATTCAATAAATTATTAAATAATTTAAGATTTATATGAGAAATGGTCATGCACAAATAAATATCTAATAACATATATATATATATATATATATATATATATATATATATATATATTGTATATTAATATTAATTGTCTGGAAACTAATAAAATGTCTTATTAAAACCTGATATTATTTTTTTAACAAACAAAATAATGTTTGTTTAGTTAGTTTTCCACTTTTTAATGCCATACCAGCTTATGCAGCTATACTTATGTCAAAAGCAAAGTTAATATGTTCAAATTTCTTTTTTTTCCGAAAGAAAAAAAGGTCACCAAATTCCAAAATAAATAAATAAATAATCACCAACATTAAATATTTAATTTCTAAATAATATTGATTCATATATATATATACATATATATACTATCTGACAAAAGTCTTGTTGCCTATCCATGTTTTAGGAACAACACATAATAACTTGACTTCTAGTTGATCATTTGGTATCAGAAGTGGCTTATATGAAAGGCAAAGGCCTCTAGATTACGCTTATTTTACCAAAATAAAATATGATCATGCCTTGATTTTTAATTATTGTATTAGGACAGTAAGGTCTGACTTTGCTTAGACAAAAGTCTTGTCACTTAACAGAAATAATGTCCAGTATAGAATATAAAGTCATGGTGCAGTGGAAACAGAATGAATATTGTGTCTGACTCCCATGAGCTTGGAGGACTGCTTTCATACATCTCTACAATGACTCAAATCACTTATTAATAAAGTCATCTGGAATGGCAAAGAAAGCGTTCTTGCAGGACTCCCTGAGTTCATCAAGACTCTTTGGATTCATCTTCAATGCCTCCTACCCCAGACATGCTTAATAATGCTCATGTTTGGTGACTGGGCTGGCCAATCCTGGAGCACCTTAACCTTCTTTGCTTGCAGGAACTTTGATGTGGAGGCTGAAGTATGAGAAGGAGCGCTATCCTGCTGAAGAATTTGCCCTCTCCTGTGGTTTGTAATGTAATGGGCAGCACAAATGTCTTGACACCTCAGGCTGTTGATGTTGCCATCCACTCTGCAGATCTCTCATACACCCCCATACTGAATGTAACCCCAAATCATAATTTTTCCATCACCAAACTTGACTGATTTCAGTAAGAATCTTGAGTCCATGCGGGTTCCAGTAGGTCTTCTGCAGTATTTGTTATGATTGGGATGCAGATCAACAGATGATTTATCAGAAAAATCTACCTTCTGCCTGTTTTCCAGAACAATTAGAAGTCAAGTTTTTATTTGTTGCTCTTACAACTGTGATAGACAACAAGGCTTTTGTCAGGCAGTAGACAAGGTATAGGTATATATACAGTTGAAGTAAGAAATATTAGCCGCTCTGAATTATTAGCCCCCCCCGTTTCATTCAGTTCGTTCATTCAGTTCATTTGCAATGTAACTAGTTTTTAACTGCAGAAAACAACAAGTTTTCCAATTAAGCCAGACTATGGGATGTAACACAACAGGCTACTGTTTATTCATGCTAGTAGACTTACATCTAGCTCTGCCATGATGGAAAATAATGCCTGTTGTGCCACCACAAGACAAGGCTGTTTACCACACAGGTCACAAACAAATCGCACTTGTTTTTGCACTAAATAGTTCCAGGAAGTCAGAGTCAAACCCTGCATAAACACTGTTCTGTCTCCAAAGACTGAAACCATGACAACGGAGGGTGGCTTATTATGGGATGGCGGTGAAACTTGAACTGCAAGACAGCCCCATCCGTTGTGCCATTTCCCCTTTTGTGAAAACAAACAAAGTGTCCATTATACTTCCCACTTTGAAGACCTCCAAATCAGCACCGCCACTCATGACTGTAGTGAGCCACAAACATGGTGTTAACATGTAACGTGTTTAGTAATCTGATCAAGAGTGGTCAGCAGAGATGCATTATTGTTCAAATAAATGCATCTCGTGACCACCAGTGTTGGGTAAGTTACTTCAAAATATAATTAATTACATATTACATCATTAAAATTGTATACACATTTTTTATAGTTTAATTGAGGGAAATAAACATACATAGATGCACAAATTAGTATTTTTTTGTCATTATTACAAATTTATACATCAAACAAGCATATGTTTTAATACATTCATAACCACGTTTATGTTTTACTGTCATGCTTTAAAAAAATAAAATAAAATAAATAAATAAATTAATTAAATTAAAAAAAACGCTAAAATGAAAAAACGCTAAATTTTGCGATCTATAATCCATAATAATAACTCCTGTACAGCAGTCCCACAACATACTTTCACATCTGAAACTCGAATACCCTGTCAGAAAAATCTAGTGGCTGGGAATGGGCTTTTACAAGTGTCTTGTATATTGTTAATGTTGTTTTAGTGTGTTTACATAGAAAATATGGCCACTGTGTGAATGCACAGTACAGTTACAAGCTTATTGCCACATCGTTATGATGATCGAACATGATATTAATGCCTTCAGTTATTTCCTGAAGATAAATACCAAAAAATAACGAAACTGAAATCACTACAGCAGTCGCGATCGTCTGATCTCATATGAAGCAAGAGATCGCGATGACATATGATGACGTGTGCAGGTGCTGTAGTGCAGTCCCGTTTTTTTAGGGGTAAATTTTGAAGCCCTTCCCCTTCACACTCGGTTTCATGGGCCAAGGGGAAGGAGAGGGGTAGGGGTACAAAAATAGAATTGGGATTGGGCCATGGAATTTAGCTTAATAAAAAATATATTTTTGTGCATTTTAATAACAAACAACATTCTTTAGTTAACAAGCAGAATTACTTTGCAAAAAAGCAAAAGATGAACACTATATATGTTTCAAAACATTTTAACGCAATGACACCATATTCCATGCATACATTATATAAAATCTGTCATACAAAACTCTGACTCCAGTACCGGCACCTGAACACGCACTTGAATTTGAACTTTTAAATTTGAACACATGAACTTGAATTTCTGAATATGAATTTCAACTTAATAAATATTTAATTTTGATTTAATGTGATTTCCCCACTTTAATTTTTGAACTGACATGAATTTACTGAGACTTGAGCCGACTTGACATTTATTAACTTTTAATTGACTTGCTGAATGTGAACACGTTTGCTTGTGAAGTCTTTTTTTTATCATTTGCATAATTTGGTGATTTATTTTTTGTAAAAATTTTAAACTTTGCCTTTTTTATTTTTACATTGTGACCATGACAAGAAAATCAGATCATCCTGAAGATCCTGTCCTTTTTCCACTCACATCTTGTGACATCATGTCATATTTTTTATGAATAAAATTTTTATTTTCTTCAATAATTTGACAGTACCATCAGTTTACACATTTTTACATCCTTTTACCATTCCCCCCCCCCCCCCCCCCCCCCAACAGCGACAGTTACAGTAATTAGATATTGCTATCATAAATCCAGTAAATACAGCTAAATAATATAAACTCAATAAATAAAACAGCACAAATACAGAAAATAATAACAGTAAAAAAAACACAATACTAATAATAGATAAATTAATAAAATAAGATAATTACACTTTTACCGTGCGTCTCACCACAGTGACCTTATTCATCCTCCAAAAATGCCAAATAATATTTCCCCATCTTCTCTGATAAACATCCAATTTATCAAGTTATCTTTATGTCATTGTTTCATATTCTGCCACCTTCCCCACTTCTGTAACCCATTCTTAAAATGATGGTAGACCTGCTGAACGCCATCCCCTCATAATGATTTGTCTTCTAATATTATTACTTATTTGAATCCACTAAGACATCTATCATGTCATATTTTAACATTTATTACTTCTTTAGTCTGTGTTGCATTTAAATTTGAGTCTAAAGCCGCGGTCACGCTGGACTTTCCTCCCCATAGACTACCATTCATACGCACGCAAATGCGTCAGACCGGAAACGCGAGCTTGAGCGACAAGTTTCGCAGTTCGCTGCAGTGCAAAGTTCAAGCTTGGTGAACTCTGACCTGCGAAATCACATCATGTGACTGCGTAAGACCAATCAAAACATGACCTCTCTGTACAGAAATTTTAAATATGGACCAATCGCTCGCTTGTTTTAATGTCTAATCATCTTGTTTAATCCCGCCCTTTTTCGCAGTGCTGTACAACAGAATTTCTCACGCACAAATTCTAGTGTGACCGCAGCATAATCCAAGGGTGCCCAAACTCAGTCCTGGAGGGCCAGTGTCCTGCAAAGTTTAGTTCCAACCCCAATCAACTCGAGTTTGGACACCCCTGGTCTTATCGCTATAGGCTATATTTTAATAAAATTTTTATATCTAAAAATTTGTCTAGTTTTCAGTGGTCCCAGTCTACTAGTTTGGTACGCTTGAAAGTTTGGAATGGCTGCGTTCACATTTACTCAAATCCACAGAGCAATCTGAAAAGAGTTTACATTATATTAACAGAACCATTTGCCAACTGTAAACACACCCGTCAATCCTGTTTACATCGGTATTTTCCATCTATTTGTGATGAGTTTGACAAAAATTTATTTTAAAGGAATAGTTGACCCAAACGTTTTGATTTACTCACCCTCAAGTGGTTCCAAACCTTTATGAGTTTCTTAATTCCACTGATCACAAAAGAAGTTAATTTGAAGAAAGCTGAAAACCATTGACTTCCATAGTAGGTAATCAAATACTTAAGTCAATGGTTAAAGGTTTCGAGATCAAAATATCTTCTTTTGTGTTCAACAGAATAAAAGAAACCGTGAAGAATGAGTAACCAATGACAGAATTTTCAGTTTTAGGTGAACTGTCCCTTTAATACAAAGTGTAAATGATCCTGATGATGAATGAAACGACTAGTCACACACATTCATTCACTTTCAACACCTGTTATTTAAAAAAACACACATACAGAGATCACAGACCTAGAGGATTGGCTTACCAGAGACTGAGCAGAGTAAATACAGACAGCTCAGGTAAAGCGAGGTAAAATGAGTCGGCCATTTCCAGCGGTGCATCCTCAGCTCCAGATTGGGCATCTTACAACTAAGTGCAGCAATCTTGGATAGAAAAACACAGTTAAACAGTCAATTCATCTGACCAACATTAAACAAAGGTAAAGTTGTTTGCAATAGCAGAAAATGTTTGCTGTATACCTTTCCCCAAACACAGTACAGAAACCCCAGCGCTGCAGCGAGGGAAATGAAGAGTCGTCCAAACAAACACCTCCTTAAGAAACAGCCGCATGGCACCACAGCACTCGGTCAATACAGGGATTTCTGCCACAAACCAGTCCTTTTCAACAAACAGGGTGAGAAATATAGGACTTCTCTCAAGATCAACAGACAAACTTTTAAAAAACAGATTATCAGAGCAGAGCCTTATTCAAAAGCTAATTATTTAAACACTGAAACCTTTGATTTGAAATTAATGATTCCGGTAAATCAAAACTAAAAGTATGCATTTGTATAATTTGTGTAATGTCTGTGTTTATTTATTATGTATATATAAAACATTACACACATGCGTGCAAATATCTGAGAACATTTTTATTTATATTTAGATTGAAAATAGAAATGTATGAATTCATTTTATACACATTTATATGTACATTTTTGTATAGTTTGTTTGGTTGCTAAGTGCATCCAGAAAGTATTCACAGCTCTTCACTTTTTCCACATTTTTTTTGTTACAACCTTATTCCAAAATGGATTAAACTCATTTATTTCCTCAACATTCTACACACAATACCCCATAATGACAATGTGAAAAAGATTTGTTGAAATTGTTGCAAAAATTATTAAAAATAAAAAACCTGAAAAATCACATCTACATCAGAATTCAAAGCTCAGGTACATTCTGTTTCCACTGATCATTCTTGAGATGTTTCAGCAGCTTAATTGGAGTTCACCTGTGATAAATTCAGTTGATTGGACATGATTTGAAAAGGCATACACCTGTCTATATAAGGTCCCAGGGTTGCGTGAAAACAAAGGAATTGTCTGTAGACCTCCGAGACAGGATTGTCTTGAGGCACAAGGATGGGGAAGGTTACAGAAAAATTTCTGCTGCTCTGAAAGTTTCAATGAGCACAGTGGTCTCCATCATCCATAGGGGGAAGATGTTTGGAACCACCAGGACTCTTCCTAGAGCTGGCCGGCCATCTAAGCTGAGTGATCAGGGGAGAAGGGCCTTAGTCAGGGAGGTGATCAATAACCCGATGATCACTCTGTCTGAGCTCCAGCGTTCTTCTGTGAAGAGAGGAGAACCTTACAGAACGACAACAATCTGTGGAGTAATCCACCAATCAGGCCTGTATGGTAGAGTGCCCAGAAAGAAGCCACTCCCCATCTGGAATTTGCCAAAAGCCATCTGAAGGACTCTCAGACCATAAGAAACTAAATTCTCTGGTTTGATGAGACTATAATTGAACTCTTTGGAGTGAATGCCAGGCGTTACGTTTGGCAGCGCTCATCACCAGGCTAACACCATCTCTACAGTGAAGCATGCCGGTGGCAGCATCATGCTGTGGGGATGTTTTTCAGCAGCATGAACTGGAAGACTAGTCAGGATAGAGGGAAAGATGAATGCAGCAATGTACAGAGACATCCTGAATGAAAACCTGCTTCAGAGTGCTCTTGACCTCAGACTGGGGCGATGGATCATCTTCCAGCAGGACAATGACCCAAAGCACACCGCCAAAATATCAATGGAGTGGCTTCACAACAACGAGGTGAATGTCCTTGAGTGGCCCAGCCAGAGCCCAGACCTATATACTATTGAACATCTCTGGAGAGATCTGAAAATGGCTGTACACCGTCGCTTCCATCTAACCTGATTGCTTGAGAGGTACTGCAAAGAGGAATGGGCTAAAATTTCAAAAGACAGGTGTGCAAAGCTTGTGGCATCATATTCAAAAAGACTTGAGGCTGTAATTGCTGCCAAAGGTGCATCAACAAAGTACTGAGCAAAGGCTGTGAATACTTCTGTACATGTGATTTTTCAGCTTTTTTATTTTTAATAAATTTGCAACAATTTAAAAAAATATTTTTTCACATTGTCATTATGGGTATTGTGTGTAGAATTTTGAGGAAATAAATGAATTTAATCTATTTTGGATTTTAACTGTAACGTGAAAAAATGTGGGAAAAGTGAAGCGCTATGAATACTTTCCAGATGCACTGTATATTTACCATGAAAAAAAATTATGAATTATGAAAACAAAAATGAATAATAATAATAATAATAATAATATATACATTGGATTCAGCACTATGCAGTGCAGTTATACTGAATTATTTTAGTGGTTGTCATTTGGAAATCATTGCAAAAATCAAATTTTTTTTTGCTAAGAAAAAATTAAGCAGGTAAATTGCACTGTATAAAAACAAATATAAGGTGTATTATCCTTTTTATGAATTAATAAATAGATTAAGTATAATATATAGTATATATAATGTAGTTTAATATATAAAAAATATAAAATACATATTATTATATACTAGGGCTGCACAATATATCAAAAATGTATTATTATCGTGACAATAGCATAAGCAAAATCAATAACACAGGAAGTGCAATAAATGTAAATATTTTTATATGCCAAGCATTTGTGTGCTGCTCTGGTTGCTTATCCAAATCTGAAAAATCAGATGGCCGATATATCCCCATGTTATCTGAAACTAATGCTGAAAATAAACACTATAGCTGGAAGACAACAGAGAAAAAAAATGACAACAGCCAATAATAATCAAAATTTCCGCTGAGGTTTTCAGTCACTTGTGATGTTTTTTAGTCTAAATGTTGCACCTTGACATTGTTTTTTTTTTAATTTTATTTAATTAGCTCCGAAAAAAAAAATCTATTACCTTTTTATTTTAGTATGATCATTACATATATATTTTTTAAATTGCTGATAAATAGCGTTTCGCAAGTTAGTTATTGTAAGAAATATCCTTATTGCAACACTCAAAAACAATATTGCATATTTCCCAAGCATCATGCAGCCCTAAAACAAAATAATATTCAATTCGATTATGAGGAAGTAAAACTGTATTCAGCTCTTTTAGAAGAAAGCTGTCATATGACTGAAAAATCAACATTCCATCAACAGTTGCATTCAAGACATACAGCATTACAGGTCGTACAACACTCAGGTCAGCATGGCTTAAAATAACCAATGCCAACAATGGCTGGTGATATAAGGGCGTAAACAAATTAACAGGGATAGTTCACACAAAAATAATTATTCAGTCATTTAATCTCCTGCATATTGTTTCAAACCTGTATAACTTGTAAATCACAAAAGCAGACGGATGACAGAATGACAGTTTCAAACATACCTTTTCCTTTTTCAATTCAGACAATGAAACTGAATAGCGAGCAAAGCGGTTACTCTTGCCTTTCTATTGCTTTTCACAATAGAAAAAGTGTTAAAGTTAACAAAATAAGAGTGAATAAATAAAGCCAGAATATTGGGTGAACTATTAAACACTTCCTTATTAATTTTGTGCACACAACGGCCACTTTATCAGGTACACCATGCTGGTGCTGGACCACATTATGCTGTCAGAACTGCTTTAATTAATTGTGGCATGGGTTCAAGCTGCTAAAAACATTTCTAGAGATTTTGTCCATATTTGTTATATCTTCGTACATTTCAGGCTTGTTGTATGCTCATCCATGATGTGAATCTCTCATGCAAGCACATCTTAATTGGATTGGATTGACACCTAATGAATATAGATTATTATGTGGATCATCTAGTGAACTCAGTTGTGTTCAAGAAAACAGTTTGAGATCATTTGACCTCTGTGGGATGGTGCATTAAAGGGATAGTTCACCACAAAATGAAAATTCAGCTTCAAGTGGTTCCAAACATTTATTAGTTTCTTCCTTCAACAAAAAAGAAGATATTTCAAAAAAAAGCTGGAAACCTGTAACCATTGACCTCCATAGTAATTGTTTTCCCTACTATGGAAGTCAATGGTTAAAGATTTTCAGCTTTGTTTAAAATATCTTCTTTTGTGTTTAATAGAAGAAAGAAACTCAAACAGGTTTGAAACAAGTAAAGGGAGAGTAAATGATGACAGAATTTTCATTTTAGGATGAACTATACCTGTATAATATACATTCACTGGCCACTATATTAGGTACACCTGTCCAACTGGTCGTTAATGCAAATTTCTAATCAATCAATCATATGGCAGCAACTCATTGCATTTAGGCATGTAGACATGGTCAAGACGATCTGCTGCAGTTCCGAATGGGGGAGAAAGGTGATTTAAGTGACTTTGAATGTGGCATGGTTGTTGGTGCCAGACGGGCTGGTCTGAGTATTTCAGAAACTGCTGATCTACTGGGATTTTCACGCACAACCATCTCTAGAGTTTACTGAAAATGGTCCGAAAAGGGGAAAATATCCAGTAGGCTGCAGTTCTGTGGGCGCAAATGACTTGTTGATGCCAGAGGTCAGAGGAGAATGGCTGGACTGGTTCCAGCTGATAGAAAGGAAACAGTAACTCAAATAACCACTCGTTACAACCGAGGTCTGCAGAAGAGCATCTCTGAACGCACAACACGTCCAACCTTGAGGTGGATGGGCTACAGCAGCAGAAGACCACACCAGGTGCCAGCTAAGAACAGGAAACTTAGGGTACAATTCACACAGGCTCACCAAAATTAGACAATAGAAGATTGGAGAAACGTTGCCTGGTCTGATGAGTCTCGATTTCTGCTGCGACATTTGGATGACAGGGTCAGAATTTGGTATCAACAACATGAAAGCATGGATCAGCATGGTGTGCTTCGCTATATATATTTCCAGTACTTTGTTGAATCTATGTCACGAAGGATTAAGGCAGTTCTGAATGCAAAAGGGGGTCCAACCCAGTACTAGTATGGTGTACCTAATAAAGTGGCCGGTGAGTGTAGCTTACAATGTAGGTTCACCGTGGTCATAAATGATGGAAATGTTCAGCAACAATAATCGGAAAGATTCTGGAATTTAGGAAATGCTCAGTTGGTACCAAGAGGCCCAAAGTGTGCTAAGAAAATATTCTGAACACCATTACACCACCAGCAGCGGTCAGCAACCCTTAATGCAAGGCGCAAATCATCCTGATCATCCAAATATCAGAAATCAAATCCAGCAACCTTTTAAGGTCTTCTATTGTCCAGTTTTGATGATCCTGTGTGAATTATATCCTCGGTTTTAGGGCTGCACAATATATCATTTGAGCATCGAGAATATAATGCGTGTATCCGCAATAGTCACATCGCAGGATTAGATTATTCATTAAAGATTAAAATAGAAACATATTATTAAATACTATTATTTTTAAATAACTTATCAATTAATGACCATATTTTTTATGTTTGATTGTTCAATATCTTTACCTGAATATTGTTTGACTCTCCAGAAAATGCTCGGTTTGACCTTCAACAGATCCTCCTGATCTTGTCCACATGCTTAAAAGCACTGAGCTTCTGCCATGTGATTGGCTGACTAGATATTATGTTAACCCTTGGGTACTGTTCAAATTGACTACACTTTCCTTATGTTGGGGCTATTTTTGACCCATTGACTTCCATTATAATGACATTTTTGAATTGCAAAGCCATGACAGCATATAATTATGCATTCTTGATTATTGGTGGTTTTCTATGTTGGAAAGAGGTACAATGTGTAATTTTTTTTTTACTGTTGATCGGGAGTTGATAACATTAACTCTTTAGATAAGCCTGTGCAAAAAAAAAGTTAATGGATTTTATATGGAGGTCCATGAAGTAAAACTGCAGATTATAGTGTGTGTGCATAAATACACTTACCATGTTTACTATGTTCTGAGAGTTGCCATGGTTTTACAATCAAAAAATATCTGCATATAGAAGTAAATATGGAAGTCAATGGGGCAAAGACACCCATGAACACAACGAAGTAGTCGTCACCCATGAACACAACGGTAGTCAATTTGCCCAGTGTGTATTGTCAAAGTTTTGAAAAATTTCAAAAGCATTTTCGCAAAAACCGTGTAAATATAAGATCTGTCAAACCTGTAACCACTGACCTCCATAGTAATAGTTTTCCTTACTATGGAAGTCAATGGTTACCGGACGTTTTAGCTTTTCTTTAAAATATCTTTTTTTTGTGTTCAACAGGAGAAAGAAACTCAAACAGGATTGAAACAAGTGAAGGGAGAGTAATTGATGACAGAATTTTCATTTTAGACTGAACTATCCCTTTAACGTTGCTCACAGTATGGGTTCACTATGGTCATAAATGATGGAAATGTTCAGCAACAATAATCAGGTAGATAGTGGAGTTTAAGCAATACTCAGTTGACATTAATAGATCCAAAGTGTGCCAAAAAAAAAACATCCTGAACACCATTACAACACCAGAAGTGGCCAGCAACCATTAACGCAAGGCAAAAATGATTCAGACAATCCAAATATCATGGCAGAATTCAAGACTCTTTAAATTCAGAAGCCTTTTTAAGGTCTTCAATTGTCCCGTTTTGGTGATCCTGTGTGAATTTTTGTTATTTTATTTGCCAGTGTGTCTTCTTGCTTTTCTTCATCTGCTTCAAGATTTTTCATACATTTTCTTCTTCCGATGCTCGGTTTGACCATCCATCTTGATTTTGTGCACATGCTTAAATGCACGGAGCTTCTGCCCTGTGACTGGCTGTAAAATTACAAATTTTACCTCTTCCCAACAGGGAAAACCAGCAACAATCAAGAAAGCATGATTGTATGCTGTCATGGCTTTGCAATCAAAAGATATGGGGTAAAAACAGCCACCAACATAGCTAAAGGGTAGCAAATCTGCCCAGTTTATTGTTGAATTTTTTTAACAATTCAAAGTATTTTCCCAAAATACGTGTCAAAATAAGATTTTTCACCAAAAAAAATCTTTCCATGTGCTGAAACACGGAGAACGTTCTGGCCAAATTAAGGCTCAAAATCACCTCAGAGTGGATGAAAACATCCCCAACAGCACACAAGGGTTAAATACCTACTGTATTGTTGTACCTATTAAAGTGGCCAGTGAGTGTGCATTTCAAAACAGTAACCTCAACATTAGAATTTGATATAACAGACCTCCGCACACACAATAGTTAATCGCGTCGCGATTGTAGTGATGTAAACAGTGCATGACAGGTGAAGGTGACGCGTTTGAGAAAAGAGACAAGACAAGGAAGCGCGCAGGTGTGAAGATCCGGGCAGCTAAACTGTCATCACAGGCCTTCTTTGCGCCAGCACAACGCACTTATAAACGGATTCATTAGTGCTAAGTCCTGCAGGGTTTATTTCCCGTGGAAGTACATGCTGAGTTAGCAAAGCATTTAATTCAGTGAACGCAAAATTGAAATGTCAATAAACATAAACGAGTAGAATTAAAACGAGAATGTATTTAAGATCACATTAAATCAAATTATACACACAATAGATATGCCAGGGAAGAAATACACACTATTTTAAACACATTCTACATCATTTCACCTGCAAGTTGGAAACGGTAACAGTACGTACTAATATTTTGTAACATTACCCCCAAAATGTCATATTTCATCGATAGTTTTAACGTTATTTAGCTGTTTTCCGTGCCTGAAGCTAGTATTCAGCAGGTTTTGGTGATTCCCTTTGGAGGACCGTTGGACAGGTTGCTAACAGCTGTTTAGTGTTGGTTACCACACCACATTAAATAACTAACAAACGCGCAAATATCATGTCTGTCGATATATTAACGTTACACCCAGTGTTAAATGTCTGTCACTCACCTGCTCGGTGTCAGTCAGATTATTGGCTCTCAAAATGACAAGAGACCCCCTACAGCAGGACCTGTTTTTATCTCTATCTGGGTCAGTAAATCTCTCGCACTCTCACATTCACACGGAAACAGACAAAACCGTCGCGTTTCCGCCCCGCATAACCGACTCGTCGTTTTAAAAGTTTAGAAATCAGCCACAAAACAATAATACACCTTTAGAGAAAACGTATTAAATACACATGGCATTAGAGCTACGACAAAGTTTTAACGATATTGTTTGTTTTGAAAATTATAACTCAACACAGATGCCACTCACAAACATGGCCGCTCTTCAAAGCGTCATTTCCGCTTTTAATTTAGCGTTTTTAGAATGTAAACATCTTTAAATACCCCTAAAGTCTATTAAATGTTTATTTTAAGTTAGTTTGAAATATTATTGATAATATGTTAATCCATATGTCTCGAAACTGACGTGAAAATCTCAAAGAATGAATGTGTTTGCATTTAGCTTAGTTAGCTGCTGGCTATAATGTGGTCTTATTTTTATTAGACTAATACATATCAAATAAGAATTATCTTTATTTATTCTATTGTAATTTATAATACCAAATGTCTACTTTCAATGATCTGACTGCGTATATCATCTCACCACAGCAGAGAGCGCTGTTTTTCTTACAGTCTGGCTTAAACAGACTCATATTATGGACGACTACACCACATGGAAATAGTGAATGTGGCGTGTTTTTCTCCATCTGTCTCTATTTAATGTAAACACCAGGGGGGAAATGCAAACTCAAACATATTTATCTATATACAGTAGACATTACTATTCCAGAATTTGGACTGTGTAGTTTTGTAGACAAATACAAATGGTAGGTTATAGCCTAATACAAAAACTCAATGCAAAAAAATACTATTAGCAATTGTATTTTCTATGAATGAGCTAATAGCAATGAAAGGACAGTGGTGTCTTTGGGAATTATCTGAGAAAATTTGACCAGTTGTAATCCAGGCAAAAGCTGGCTTTAAGTTTTAATTTATACACTTTTTTTTTTTTTTTTTTTACAGTTGATGACTTCAGTTTGTCCAATTAATGTTTTTTTTTTTTTGCATAGTTCCAGAAGTTAAAAAAAACTATAGTTTCCCTACAAAAAAAAAAAAAAAAACCTGTTGTGGGTTTAATTTTGTTGAACCCATCTGATTACATAAATTTACTTATTTTTTAAACAATTATTTAATAACAATATTTGTGTAGAAATTCTACCAATCGCTCACAGTGAGACTGTAGCCCCACACACTGCCAAGAAATGTGCAGCGAATTGTGATCAAATCCGTTTCCCTATTCATTTAAAATACCTAAAAATAAACTTGAAATATATAGTTTTTAATATACAACCAACAACTTTAAATGAATTGGCATTTTCAGTTTGCAGTTTTTGCCTCATTGAAAGTGTTATGTCCTTTTGTCTGATTTTCATATATTTCTTTGCTTCAAATCAAGGTTTGCAATGTAGTCATTCTCCTTTCATAGCTGTTTGGTTATGTCAAAGCTTTTTAATGCTCTATCTTTTTAAAAATCCATATGTGCCCGTGGACCACAATCATAAGTGTCAATTTTAGGAAATTGAGATTTATACAACATCTGAAATCTGAAAACACAACTTTCCATTGATGTATGGTTTGTTAGCACAGCATATATTTGGCCAAGATACATTGATTTGAAAATATAGAATCTAGGGCTTAAAATATAATCTTTAAATAATTTAAATACTGAGAAAATTGTCTTAAGTTCTTAAAAAATATCAGACATTTTTTTTAAATAAAAGTTTTAATATATTTCTGAAAGGACATTTACAAAATTCCCTAAATGGAAATGATTTTTAATACATATTCTAATGAATTTTGGCATAAAAGAAAAATCTATATTTTGACCCATACAGTGTATTTTTGGCTATTCCCACAAATATATGTGTGCAACATAAGACTGGTTTAGTGGTCCAGGGTTACATTTAAAGGGGACCTGTTATGCCCCTTTTTACAAGATGTAAAACAATTCTCTGATGTCCCTAGAATGTGTGTGTGAAGTTTCAGCTCAAAATATAAATAATGTTTTTTTAACTCTTTCAAACTGCCCCTTTTAGACTTTCAAAGGCCACGAAACCCCCCTGTCTCAACAGGGTGTTTTCACACCTCTAGTTTGGAAAAAGTCAGGAAAGTGGACGTGTCCAGCTCTGTTTAGGTGGGAGTGTCGGGGGAGGGAAAGAGGGAAGGATTTGCAAATATGGGAGTTTCCGTTTGGGCACGCAGACGCAGGGGAGAAAGACAGTGACTGTGTTTACATGGACATCAGTAATCGAATTACTTGCTAAATTATTAACTTGTCGACTTAAACTGCAGTTTGGCACTTTCACTTTTTATTCAGGAACAGTTCCTGCATGTCCCCCGTGACAAACGAGAGAAACTGCTGGAGAGTGGAGCTTTAATGTAATGTTTGATACCGCAAGGCGTATGGGAGAAAAAAACCCTCCGCATTTCTCGGTAACTTAGATGCACTCGGTAGGTAGCATCAGAAAGCCGTGTGTATATAAACTATTCTGTCACAAAATGCGGCGAAAATCCTGCACAACAGTAAAAGTTTGATTGTGGTGTTTAAGTGTTTACATTCGGAGAGCAGCATTTACAGCAGATCTTTCAGTCTATAATAGTGTACTATAATACTGTAGTGATATTAACATACTGTAAACTTAGTAACTAAATCATTTTGACTATTGTATGTCTTTAAAAACTGAAAGAGCACTGCTGACGATACAAAGTAACTTTGCCATCTGGGTTAAACAAAGGGCACTGCTCTCACACACACTTACCAAATCTGTAGAGACAGGTCAATCAAACTGGAACTCTGTCTTTTTTTAAAAGGAGACGAGCGGCAAATCTGGATTTCACCATTTCCAGATGCGAAAAGCTCTCGGGTAAAAATGTTCCTTACAAACACATTTCTGTCGCGTGCACTGTAATCCACATGTGAGTCCAGCTGCGCTCTCATACCGGGAAATGAAAACAAAACCTTCATTGCAGCACATTAATAAATGCAACACTGACGACCCATGTCTCCAAATTCTTGTTCTTTCACTTGTTTTGGCAACACAACGTGTCATTTCTCTGTCGTCTGAACACTGTAAACTGGTAAACAGTCTCCGAAGCTATCATGCATATTAATAAAGTTGCACCGTACACACAATAGAGCATGCTGATTGGTTTGAACAAAGTCTTTCTCATGAATTAATGCTGCACACTCAGAGACGTCACGATGTACTCAAAGGTTCAGACAGCTACTCTCCACACTGGATTTACACGCAAGTATCTAATCTCCGTGACGTAGCTTCAAAAATTCGTTTCAAACCGGAAGAACGAAATTTGCTCAAAATAACGCAAAAACAACCAATTTTCACTTTTTAGTGCAATATATGTGTCCTAATAGTGTTTACAGCAGCGTGGGACACATATATGACTGTCAACAGCTCAAAAAATGTGTTTTGGTGTTTCGTGACCCTTTAAATTGTGCTGTTTTTGGTGACTGTTGCTTTAAATTCAAATGAGATCTTTTCAGAGCTACAAATGCCTGTGCATCAGCATAGTGGCAGATTCAAAACAGGACTAACGTTATCTCTGTGAAAAACTGAAAGAAGTCAGTCTATGGAGACTCCAGTGTTCATTTGTGCATTCACAACTTCACATTTATAATCCTCTTAGTTGCTGACATTATCTTCAGCTAGGCGAAAACTCTAATGGCAGACAGCTGCTTCTCACTAAGGGCTGTTTATGCTAATGAGGGAGAAATCGTCATTAATGGGCGGGGCTTTCTCCCTCTTATGACATGTACAAAGGGAAAATGTCAATCAAAGCGTTTTCAGCAGACTATCAAGTGTGATTATAAAAACTTGAATTAATTAATGTTTACCATTATAGGCTGGCTATATTCACACACTGTTCACACACAACTGTGTTTAAACCCATTATAATAGTTCCCCTTTAAAGTATTAAAGGGAAAACCACATCCAGTGAGTCAGAAACGCAGAAAAAATGAACACTAATGCACCCTATAGTCCTGCATCTAAAGTGGTCATATCCTGGAAGTACAGACCGGAAGTTAGCAGACAGACAGGAAGATAACAGAATGCTGCATGTCCTGGGGAAACATCTGCGTCTGTCTGCATGAATGAGCCGGGCTGGGTTGAGGATATCAGTGACGTCACATCTGGTTTCGTTTACTTTCTTCAGAGAATTTACAGCTCTTTGGTATTTGGACGCTTTGATGGACTGATACAGAATCTTCAAGGTCAGGGGTCACAGCAGGGTCATGTCGCTAACATCAAACTGGCCTTAAGCCATTTGTGTAATCAACACTTCAGTTCAACACTACTTTTACAACAGGTCACCTAAATAAGGTTAGACAGACAAAATTATTAGCACTCCTGTGAAATTTAAAGTCTTCTTTAACGCACTTATGATTTCAGTACACATTTTCTGCAACTTCAAAGGCTTATATTTACCAGTGTGTGCAAAATATATTTCTTTTTATTAATTATTTAATAGTATTTTTTCTAATTTTCTGATAATTTTCTATAAAATCATATTTGTAGCAATCTGATGACTCCATCATAATCAATGCAGCTGTCAGTATTAAAAATCTGAAGTTAGTGTGATCTATATTTCTTAAATCCCACATAGTAAATGAACTTGGCCCAAATGTGGCCTCATTATGGCACTGCTGGTGTGTTGACGGCACTGGAGGTGTGTAAGTGGTGGTGTGGTTAACTTATAGCTGAGAATCGGTACCAATAATAAACCTGTTTTGGCCCAGTTCAGGGCCAGTTAAGGGTAATAAATTGGCTGAGATTCGGGCAGGTTATGGCCCATGTGTGGCCCTTGTCATTAATCCAGTAATGGGCCAGTTCAAAACCGTCATTCTTTGCAGTACTTGGGCCGAGGGAAAAGTTATTGTGTGGGCCAGAAAACATTTGCTATGTGGGATGTGGAAGAACTGCTGTATGCCAGTGCCGGACGATTGCCTGCTGTGCCAGCTTTATACCAAATTTGGGCCAGAATTCTTTCCTACCTCAGTGTTAATGCATCCCACATAGATAAATTTCTCTGGCCCAGATCTGGGCCACACAATCAGCTTTTGCTTGGCCCACATGCCGCAGTGAATTACGATACATGATTGGACCAAGTCTGGCTTCCATACAAGGGCTAAACATGGACCATATCTGGGCCAAGTCTCAGCCAAGTTAATAACCGATAACTGGGTCTGAACTGGGTCAGATATGTTGATGTGTCACGATTGCAATGAATTTGATAAACCCATGAAGCATTTCGTTTTATGGTCGTGTTTTTTTCTCCTTTTTTTCTTTCTTCTTTTTTCGACCTGATAGGTAGAAATTTTTCTTTACTCAAAATATGAAATGTATTTTAAAAGTGGGTCAAGATAGGTTACATCTTGTAAAAAGAGACATAATAGGTCCCCTTTAAGGAGGCAAATAATATTGACCTTAGCACTTTCTTTAGAATAAATATATAATAGGAAACACTGTGAAAAAATTGTCTTTCTCTGTTAAAAATGACTTGGGAAATATTTGAAATAAAAATTTCACAAGAGGGCTAATAATTTAGCATCTCCAATAAGTTCTGATCAGCACTTGGGGAAATATATACTTTGGGAGTTATACTATGCATACTTTGCATTGGTCATAACCAGGGCTTTACATTAACACCCGCCAACCCGCCAAATGCAGGTAGATTTCAGCTTCTGTAGACAGACACCTCCACTAGCTACTTTGGCTGGTTGAAAATAATTTTTAAATTGTTGTTTTCTTAAAATTCAGGGTTCGACAATATTAGGTTAACCCAATATGCGTGCAAATGTGATCTTAGAATCGAAAAGCAGCACGACTGACAAAAATAACTGTGATCACGCGAGCAGAAGAAAGCAAGTGAATACCGAATGAGAGGATGATCTCTCGTGCTAACAGCTGATGTGATGCGCGCGACTGCTTAAAACGAGTGCACGCTCTCGTTTCTTTTCGTGAAGCAACTGGAAATGCAACTGTGATCGGTTCTCTTTCAAATAGACTAGACAAATAGTGATGAACATGCACCCACAATCCTGCTGCTTTCAAGAGCTCAAAATGTGTTTTTTTGTAAGCACCATCGGTTGCTTTCACTTTGAACAGATAATAATTGGCCTAAAGTTAACCGTGTGCATGTGATCATCCTTTCATTATCACACACGGTATGTTTTTCACCTTTGCTTACGGTTTTATTTGCTTTAATTTTTGTTAATATGGTTTAATTATCTTTTTTTTTTTTTTTACAATATTGCTTTAATGGGAGAATAACTCTCCATTCATGTGTAGTTAACCGGTGATCCGAGAAACCTTTAGCCAGGACAGATTACTGTGCATAGTTTTAGATAAATAACAATAGTTATTTATTTAATAGTCAATTGTTTTTCTTAGTTTTTTAAGAAATGTTTTGTTAAATAAAAAGTAAAGTATACAGCTATATTTAGCTTGTTTTGACACATTTAAAATTTGTGGCTCAGAAACAATTATTGTTTGGTGTGGTCAGAGATAAATTTGGTAAATCCTTAATTTTGAGCTCTGAAAAGTCATGTGAAATAAAAACTGATTGCAAAATAACACTATGAAACCATGACCCATTTGCTCATGCGCATTGAGCAAGCTCATACACGACACACAAAAAGTGAAATGAATGAGGAGGCATGTGGACATAACACAAAATTTTAAGTATTTTAGCACGTCAAAGTCAAATTTATGCATATAAAATATATTTTCCCAACAACAAAATTATGGCTAGTGAAAATGCAGCATGGCTAGTAACGTTGGAAAACTACTAGCCACAGTGGCCAGTGATCAAAAAAGTTAATGTCAAGCCCTGGTCATAACGGTCATGAGCGAGATGCCATTGATGAACTGTCGCAGCAGGATATTTGCATGACTGCAGAGAGGAACAGAGCAGGAGATTATAGGAGCATGTCCGATGTGGAGCCGGGTATTGTGTTCGAGCTGTGGAGCTCACTACAACAATGACATCAGGAATGCAAGTTATTCTGGTGATTTTATTATTTATTATCTAATAATCAGGATTTGTACGGTCAAGGAAAACATGGAATTTTGACATGGCATTTTCCAGACCAGGAAAAGTTTTAGAAAAACAGAAAAACCCACAAAGTTTTGGAGAAGTCATGGAAATTGTTTAACAAAAATCTGTATACCTGAATATAGATTAGTTGTCTTCATTCCGTTTCAGTTCTTGGCCAATCACATCCTCTCACATAATAATAATAAAGTTAAATAAAAATGAATAAAAATGTAAAAATACATTTAAACTATGTACAGTAGAGGCAACACAGTGGCTCAGTGGTTAGCACTGTCGCCTCACAGCAAGAAGGTCACTGATTCAAGTCCCGGCTGGCCCAGTTGGCGATTCTGTGTGGAGTTTGCATGTTCTTCCCGTGTTGGCGTGGGTTTCCTCCATGGTGCTCGGGTTTCCCCCACAGTCCAAAGACATGCTCTATAAGTGAGTTGAATAAACTAAATTGTCCGTAGTGTATGTATGTGAATGAGTGTGTATGGGTGTTTCCCAGTACTGGGTTGGTGCTGGAAGGGCATCCGCTGTGTAAAACATATGCTGGATAAGTTGGCGGTTCATTCCGCTGTGGCGACCCCTGATGAATAAAGGGACTAAGCCAAAGAAAAGTGAAAGAATGAATGAAATATATAGATTTTTTATGATATTATGTAATAAATTTGAACATGCTTTGTTTTTCTTATTATTTACCAGGTATACACGGACATTACATGAAACATTAGGTCAAGGAAAAAAATACTGAAAAAATGTATTATTCATTCATTCATTTTCTTTTCGGCTCATTCCCTTTATTTATCCGGGGTCGCCACAGCGGAATGAACCGCCAACTAGTCCAGCACGTTTTTACACAGCGGATGCCCTTCCAGCCGCAACCCATCTCTGGGAAACATCCACACACACTCATTCACACTCATACACTACGGACAATTTAGCCTACCCAATTCACATGTACCTTTGAACTGTGTGGGAAACCGGAGCACCCGGAGGAAACCCACGCGAACGCAGGGAGAACATGCAAACTCCACACAGAAATGCCAACTGACCCAGCCGAGGCTCGAACCAGCGACCTTCTTGCTGTGAGGTGACAGCATTACCTACTGCGCCACTGCGTCGCCTTAAAATGTATTAATTAGATTAAAAGTATTTGATGGGAGTGCAGTGGCTGGTATTTAAATTTTTCTGTCATGTCGCATCATGTCTGTATTGCAGACAGCCAAATTGCTTGTCGCTGGAATCTTATTGCATTGCGTGTTGTTAGGACACAGATGCTGTGTCTTATTTTAGAGGCTGCATCCTCTGAACAATGCAGACTTCAAAGGTGAGTCCCTCGAAGTCCCTACAGGCCAAACCGAGTGTTTTGAAATGAGACGATCCAACCTACAGAGGACAGATCTCGTCACCTAGCTACCATAACAGCTGCCATTAATAAACGGTAATAAAATGTGTAATTACATTTTTAAAGCGATTTTAAAATTTACTTTAAGCAATCTGAAGGCAAAACAAGGTTTACAAAAGCTGGAAATATATTTCCTTTGATCCATACATGTACACATAAAAAACATGTGTTTAGATAACCAAGTAAAATAAAACCTAATTCATACATTTAATCTGGAGTTTTCTTTTAAAAACGTCCTTCCGTTATCAGCGCGCAATGAATTTTGGGATGTTCGAGGCAGCAAAGGATCCACCGGTTGCCTCCTTCATTACCTGGGAAATGAAGGACGCATTTTGAGGCTGCATTTGAAGAAGCCTCCGATTTTATTTGAAATGAGTCACCCTTCGTCACGCAGCGCCCTTCAAATGGATCCTTCAGAAGATGCAGCCTCTGAAATGAGACACATATAGGCGTGTTTCCCAGTTGTAAGAGCAGCTGACTGTAGTATTGGTAACCTAGCAACCAACAGTAAACAAAGCAAGCTTAATGGAGATAGCTAATTGGTCACGTGGATGTGCTTGTTTTTATCTCTCAAAATTCACATTAACCCTAAGTCCAAAACCAGCTAACTTTTTAGTGAAATAAGCATACCAGTCAACCCTTACCGTTTTTCCCGGAATTCTCCCGTATTTTACAATTTTATCACGCTATCATCCCGTAAGCTATTTTCTCGTATTTCTCCCGCATTTTTAATCTTTCTATGAAGGGTGGCAATAAACATTAAAGAGCCGATCCTCCCTATACGCAACCCATACCGCCGAACCAATAGGGGACGTCCCTTGCTCTTAAATGTAAGTCTGTTCTGTGCGCTTTGAAATAAATATAAAAATAGCGGGATTCACTTATTTTCCATTACAAGCGCCGTTGCCCCTATGCAATCCTCAAAACAGTCAGTTCATGTAGCGGTGCGTGACTGTCAGCTGACGCGCTTCATGGTGAAAAATAGATGCAGTTTCCCAAACGGATTCTGTACACGCGATTTGAAGTGGAATGAAAGTGGACACTCTGGGTTTTGGGTGCGTGTTTGAACAGACATATACACATAATAATAATAATGATAATAATAATAAAAAGATCTAAACATTTTGATCTTGGTGGGTTTTCTTTTAAACACAACAAATTTTGTCTTAAATGAGCATAAACAGTTAGCAAAGCAATCGAATGCTTTCATTATACAGTAGATCTGTGCATTTTAAAAGTGACACCTCTGTTGTTTAATGCAGGGATGTCAAAACTCAGGGCGTACTCACACTATGTACAGTTGCCCTGAACCGGGCCAAAGCACGCTTGTCCCCCCTCCCGTCTCCCCCGACGGCCCGCACTCACATTACATTCGGGCCTGAGCACGCTTACGTCATCGATGACGCGCTGTTCAGTAAGCGCTTTCGCTCAGCACAGTGGAGATTTCTTTAGTTATATCGTTTAAGTCGTTTGATATGCGCCGGTGACACGCAGTCAAATATTTCGCCGAACAGATCAGCCACTTTAGACGCTCATAAACAATCATAAAGTCCTCGTGCTGCAGGAATTAGGAGGTTTGCTGAAGGTGCAGCTGTCGTGCAGTGAGGGGTTTGTATCTTTAATAAACTATGACAGTTTGCGTTCATTGAACAGTACCAATGATTAATTAATCCATATCAAACAGTCCCTTAAAAGTCATATCTCGCTTTCAGTTTCGGGCTCGGGCGCGCCTAAGTAAACCGCGCTCTGGCACACCTCTTCCAACCGGGCCAGGGCAGGCCAAGTGAACCGTGCCTGAGCCCGATTCAGAGCACTCACACCACTCAAACGATCCGGAAAACGGGCTTGGGCACGATTCGGATAGCATAGTGTGAGTACGCCCTCAGTCCTGGAGGGCCGATGTCCTGCAGAGTTTAGCTCCAACTTGCTTCAACACACCGGTTAGGAAGGTTCTAGTATATCTAGTAAGAGCTTGATTAGCTGGTTCCGGTGTGTTTGATTAGGATTGGAGCTAAACTCTCCAGGTCACCGGCCCTCCAGGACTGAGTTTGCACACCCCTGGTTTAATGTGATCAAACGAAAAATCTAAATAAGAGATTCATTCACTGCTCTTTAATTAAAATGTTTAAATTATACAGTGAAGAAAAGGTTAATGAGATTTTAATAACAATTGAATTTCTTTATAATAGCTATTAATTTTAATAGGCTAAACTGTTTGCTAATTTATTTGTAGCTTTTTCTAATGTATATTATTTATTCTATCCTTTGTAAATAATAATAATTAAAAATTTGGGGATTTTTTTTTTTTAGGGCAGGGGGGGGGGGGTGCCTTATTTTCACATCCCAATGTTGACAGATATGGAAATAAGGGGCTTTTGTTTGAAATTTGGTGTTGCCATCAATCGTTTCTCATGCGATACTTCAAAATGTGCATTAACACACATGGAAACCTGATTGTGCCATTATAGCCAATACAATATATCAGTCATGAACTTAAACCTTTTGTTTTAACTTCTAGTATTTCTATTAAACTTTTAACTACGTCTAGCTTTCTGTTCATGATCCTAAACCCAACACAAAAATCAACATTAAAAAGAAATGTAGATATTTATGAGTCTTATACACATCACACAGTTAAACATGCATGATAAAAGGTGTCCTAATCATAATCATTACAGCTCTCGTGTATGTCTAACAATGTCTGAATCAGTTCAGGAATTCAGGCGCATGCAACGTCTCAGGATGGCGGACTGGTTTCTTTGTCCTACGGTTGGGTGGTGGACACTGACTAATAAAGCACAGCTCAGCACGGCACAGCCCCGGGTGTACATCATTACTGGAGGAGCTCAGGCAATAAACTGTAATTTACTCTGTAGCTCCAGGGGCTTGACATTTACTGTGAAAATATGCTACTTTACAGGTTTCAACCTCACATGGCAAACCACCATAGCTTATTACTAATGCAAAAAACACACATGAATGGACACAGGGAATATTTACTTATATAACAAGACTGTGAAAAGTTAAGTTTTAAAATATGCTAAGAATGTGCTAAAACATGGTATCAACAGTGTTAAAATATAATTAATGTGATGAAACATGATATCAGCACTGATTCTAGATTGGTTTGTGCTCTTGTTTAACACAATGATTCAGCTAACAACTACAAAGGGTCCCTAAATAACTTGTTTACTTCACTTCAGAATGTTCATTCACAGACGTACACAACGCCACTGCCTGCAGCGTCTTCAAACACACAGATGACACTTACTAGAGAAGTCTGACATAACATCACGCAGTAAAAGGAGTTTTACTGTACATTCTCTTTGAACTGGAATCATGGTGGAATATCCTGAGGAATGACTGTCGAATTATAACAAACATAAGAAAAGTGATGAGAAACATGTTGGACATAAGGACTGAAATTGTAAAACATTGTTCTAAAGCATGCTATCGTCATTACATATTAACTATGTTTTAAAACATGCTAGAAAATGCTAACAGTGTGCAAGAAACATGATAGAAACAGGCTATTAATCTGATAAAACATGGTAAATCATTCTTGTCAACATGCTAGCAATGCTCTGAAGCATGTTATTGCATATTCAGTACATTTTAAAACACAAGGAAATTTAAAGCAATGTGCTTAAACATCTTATCATTGTATTAAACTATAGTGCTAACATGTTAAAATGTGTAAAACATGCTAGCAGTGCTCTAAAACATGCCAACACATAAGCAACATGATAGAACATGTATGAGTTATGGTTTAAAACTGTGCTAAAACATGCTAACAATTTGCTAGTAAAATGTTAAGACATGCTTACATGGTCTATTTTTTAAAATAAAGTTTATTATTGTTAATAATGATAAAAAAATTCAAGGATGATGCTAAAACATCATTGCAACTTGATAAATCATGCCACTAACATGTTCTCCAAATGATAAAACATGCTAGAAATGTGGCAAATCATGCTAGCAGTGCTCTAAAACTTGCCAACACTTTAGCAGCCTGATAGAACATGCATGAGTTATGTTTTAAAACTGTGCTAAAACATGCTAACAATTTGCTATTAAAGTGTTAAGACATGTTTACATGTTATAATTTTTAAAAATAAAGTTTATTATTGTGATTAATAATAAAAAAATGCAAGGATGATGCTAAAACATCTTTGCAACTTGATAAGATATGCCACTAACATGTTCTCCAAATGATAAAACATGCTTGAAATGTGGCAAATCATGCTAGCAGTGCTCTAAAACATGTCAAGAGTTCAGCTAAATGCTAGAACATGTACGTTGTTTTAAAACATGCAAAAACAGTGGCTCCCTGATGCCTGCGAAAGAGATATAATATGTTGCTAATGAAGGTGCTCATATCTTATTGAACTGTTCAAACTAAAATGTTATTAAAGCTTATTAACAGACAAGCAAGTATGAGGCTAAAACATACTAACAACATGATAGCAGCTTGTTAAAACATGCAACAAACATGTCAGCAATATGATCAAAGAAAAATGCTGTAAATGTGCCAAAAACATGCTGGCAGTACTCTCAAGCATAATAACATGTTAGCTTTTTGAAAAATGCAAAAAATATATATCACAAAGTGCTAAAATATGCAAGAAATATACTAATAAAGTATTAAAACATGCTAAAATGCTATTGTTACTAAAAGGTATTAATTTTATTAATGCTAGAAACAAGCAAACAATATGAGCATCTGAGCAACATGCTAGCAACTTGCTAAAACATGCCACTAACATGTTAGTAAAATGATAACTTGTTTCTAAAAAGCTATAAATGTACCAAAACATGTTAGCAATACTCTAAAGCATAACAACCTATAATACTATTTTTAAAACATGCGAATTTTACACAATGTGCTAAAATTAGCAAGCAATGTTTAAACACCTGAGCAACATGCTAGCAACGTGTTAAAATGTGCCACTATCCTTTAAACATGCTATAAATGTGCCAAAACATGCTAGCAAATATTGCAAAAATGTTATTTTTAATGTGTATTAATGTTATTAATGCCACTAAATAAACAAGCAATATTTTTAAACATCTTAGCAACATGCTAGCAACATGTTAAAACATGCCACTATCCTTTTAACATGCTATAAATGTGCCAAAACATGTTAGCAATACTCTAAAGCATAACAACCTATAATACTATTTTTAAAACATGCGAATTTTACACAATGTGCTAAAATTAGCAAGCAATGTTTAAACACCTGAGCAACATGCTAGCAACGTGTTAAAATGTGCCACTATCCTTTTAACATGCTATAAATGTGCCAAAGCATGCTAGCAATACTCTAAAGCATAACAACCTATAATACTATTTTTAAAACATGCAATAATTTTCACAATATGCTAAAATGTGCAAATTACAATCTATTACAATGTTAATGTTTACAAAAATTTTATGATTAATGTGTTTTAATGTTATTAATGCTATAAGGAAGCAAGCAATAAACTTAAATATCTGAGCATCATGCTAGCAACATGCTAAAACATGCCACTATGATGTTTCCAACATGCTATAAATGTGCCAAAACATGCTAACAATACTCTAAAGAATAACAAGCTACAATACTATTTTTAAAACATGCGGAAACATTCACAATGTTCTAATATGTGCAAGTGATACGCTAATAAAGTGTTTATCATGCAAAGATTTTATGATTAATGTATATTAATGCTATAAAGAAGCAAGCAATAAACTTAAACATCTGAGCATCATGATAGCAACATGTTAAAACATGTCACTATGATGTTTCCAACATGCTATAAATGTGCCAAAACATGCTAGCAACACTCTAAAGAATAACAAGCTACAATACTATTTTTAAAACATGCAAGTTTTACACAATGTGCTAAAATGTGCAAGCAATATGCTAATAAAGTGTTTATTAATGTGTATTAATGTTAAAACATGCCACTATGATGCTTCCAATATGCTATAAATGTGCCAAAACATGCTATATAGCAATATGCTAGAACATTAGAAATGTTTTCCAAACACAAATGGATGCATAGAATATTTACTTATATAATACAACTGTGATACATGCAAGTGGCACATTAGGACCCAAACATTAAATGTGGTTATATGACTATATTTAAATGCAATGAGTTCAAACCTATTGAGAGCATCATAAGTGCAGTCAGTGAAGAGAGTGTGTGTTTGGTGCATCTGTGTGTTTAAGAGAGCCGTATGTCACATGAGACACAGGTGTGATATTACAGCAGCAGAAGGGAATTGTGGGAGTGACTCTGCCAGACAGCAAAAGGACATCGTGTTTGGGAGAATAAAGAGCACTGTTTTAAAGACCACTGAGGAGTGCAGATCAGGACGGCAGGCTAAAACGTGTTTAGGTTATTAAAACAAGCCTGGAAATGATAGTCTTTCAACATATTGTAGCTTGGCTGCTCACATCAACAACCTTCTGCTTCATAGAACTTTGTTTGTCCTAAACATAAAACACAATTTTGGCCTTTTAAAGGTATATTTCACCTTAAAATGAAAATAAGGTCATCATTTACTTGTTCTAAACTTGTTTTGTGTTGAATACAAAAGAAGATATTTTGAAGAATGTTGGAAATCTCACTTCCATGGTATTTTTATTTTCTGCTTCGGAAAGAATCCTTTAAAATTTGTTTATTTTTGTACTGTGAACATTTTAATTAAAAGAGATTTGAAGCTGTCAGAATCTTAATTTTAATGCACAATTTTCAGCACTTTTGAAAATAATAAAAAGAAGGTCATCATTTACTTGTTCTAAACCTGTCTTGTGTTGAATCACAGGCTCACCAAAATGTAAAAAACGTTGCCTGGTCTGATGAGTCTCGATTTCTGCTGCGACATTCAAATGATAATGTCAGAATTTGGCGTCAACAACATCCAATAACCTGAAAGCATGGTTCCATCTTGCCTTGTATCAACGGTTCAGGCTGGTGGTGTAATGGTGTGGGGGATATTTTCTTGACACACTTTGGGCCCATTAGTACCAATTGAGCATCGTGTCAACGCCACAGCCTACCTGAGTATTGTTGCTGACCATGTCCATCCCTTTATGACCACAGTGTACCCATCTTCTGATGGCTACTTCCAGCAGGACAACACGCCATGTCATAAAGCGCGAATCATCTCAGACTGGTTTCTTGAACATGACAAGTTCACTGTACTCAAATGGCCTCCACAGTCACCAGCTCTCAATCCAATAGAGCACCTTTGGGATGTGCATCATGGATGTGAAGCCGAAAAATCTTCAGCAACTGCCTTATGCTATCATGTCAATATGAAGCAAAATCTCTGAGGAATAAAGGGGTCCAACCCGGTACTAGTAAGGTGTACCTAATAAAGTGGCCAGTGAGTGTATATTGTCTATATAGTTTTTATACTTCTTTACTTTAGTTTTATTTTAGTACATTAAGGTAAACTAAATGAAAATAAAATATATGAGAAATATTATGAGAAATAAAAGTATTTCTGTTTTATTACACACTGTTATTTTAGTGTTGTTACAAATAAATTAATCTACTAAATAAAAATGTGAAATATTTCAATAGCAACAAGCTGATAAAAAAATCGATGTATTTTTTGTATACGTTTCATTTTATTTGACTTATTATTGATTTATTAAATGTTACAAATGTGGTTTCAGTAAACAGAATATTTGCTGTTCAAGTAATTCAAAGCTATATATAGTGTCTATATAGTTTTATACTTCTTAATTTTACACATTCTTGTACTACATATAACATGTACATATACTATAATATATAGTACTGTTCAGATATTATTGATTTTTAACAGTAATAAATTCTGTCCAACTTACAGTAATCCAACGTTTAATAAATAAATAATTTTTATTTTTGTATTTATTCGTTAAACTAAATACATACAGTTGAAACCAAAAGTTTACATGCACTGTATGAAAAGGCACAACTATTTTAAAAAAAGTCAGATGTTAATGTGACTAAACTTTTTCTCTTTTAGGTAAGTTAGGATTATCAAATGTGTTTGTTCTGCTTAATATCAGAATAATGAGAGATTTTTTTTGAGAAATTGTTATAACTTTTCTTGAAAGTCAAGTTTACATACAATAAGATTATTATGCCTCTGAAAAAGCTCAGATGATGGTGTCAAGGTTTTGGAAGTTTCTGATTGGCTAATTGACAACATTTGAGTTAATTGGAGGCACAACTGTAGAATAGTATTTAAGGAAAACCTCAAACACACTGCTTCCTTGTGTGACAACATGGGAAAATCAACAAGCCAGAATCAACAAAAAAGCCAGATTACAATTTGCTAAATTACACTGGGAAAAAGAATAATCTATAGAGACGTGTCCTGTGGTCTGATGAAACTAAGATTGAACTGTTTGGCCATAATGACCAGTGTTACATTTGGAGGACAAAGGGGAAAGCTTACAAGCTTAGGAACACCATCCCAACTTTGAAGTATAGGGACGGCAGCATCATGTTGTGAGGCTGTTTTGCTGCAGGAGGGACTGGTCCACTTCACAGCATAGATGGCATTATGAAGACAGAACATTATATAGAAATACTAAAGCAACATCTCAAGACATCAGCCAGGAAATTAAAACTTGGCCACAAATGGGTCTTGCAAACAGACCATGACCCTAAGCATACTGCCAAATTAGTGAAAATGTGCTTTAAGGACAACAGAGTGAATGTTTTGGAGTGGCCATCACAAAGCCCTGAGCTCAATCCTATAGAAAATTTGTGGGCAGAGTTGAAAAAGCTTGTGCGAACAAGACAGCCTACAAATCTGACTCAGTTACACCAATTCTGTCAGGAGGAATGGGCCAAAGTTCCTGCAAACTATTGTGAGAAGCTTGTGGAAGGATACCCAAAACATTTGACCAAAGTTATACAGTTTAAAAGCAAAGCTAAAAAATACCAAGGAAATTTATGAAAACTTTTGACTCTCTAGAAATAATAAAAAATTCTCAAAATAAAATAAAAAATTTTATCTAAAAACCTAAAATAGTAAATGTTTAGTATGATTTACAATCAGACATTTTTAAAAAAAATGGTTGTGTTCCTCCAAGGTATTATATATATGATATAAGCAATATATCAGCATAAAATAAATGTGCTTTTGTTTTGTATACGTTTAATTTTATTTGACCTAAGATTTATTAAACGTTACAAATGTGGTTTCAGTTGTAGTCAACAGAGTATTTGCATATTTATATCACCATATTTGTGGTTCGAGTAATGATTTTTTGTGACACGCATGACCTCAAGTGAATGTGAGCAAGGTTATGTACACATTAGAAAGGTAAGTCTGCTTGTGTGTGTGTTTGTGTGTGTGTGTGTTTGTGTGTGTGTGTCGGGTGTGGTGAACATCTCTCAGTTGCGCTGGCACATTCTTCAGGAGCCGCACCCTTTCACACACACTCCCTCACCTGAGACAAAACCACACACACACACACACACACACACACTTACTTGTATACATGGTTTACAGGGACTCGCCATACACTCACAAAAATGATGTTTGCTGTCTTTTACTACTTATTTGTAACTAAATGAGCTGAAACAACAAAATTATTGAGGTTTATTTGGGAACAAAATATTTTTATGTTCAATCCACTTAAATTTCATAAAACTAATCAGTTAACTTAATTCCTTCATGTCGTCCCAACACAAATTGATTCTGTGGAACCCATGTTTTGTTTTACAGTGTAGGTGTAATGTAATTTAAACTGTACAAAGCACTTATTATATCCCCACCCCTACCCATAAACCCAACCTAGGGAACACACAGGGGAATTACAGGGACACAAGGTATTTAAACCACCTTAATATAGGTCATACCGATGTCATTATACAACTTTGAGTCCCTGTAAACCACATAAACCTGTGCATACACACACACATGCTTTTAAATGCTCGTAGGACAACATGAAACTGCTCTCACATAAATCATCAGCTCAATAATCCTGCAAAAACCCAAAGCGAGCACCTCTTTGCCGCTCAGAGAGAAAGTCTGGCAGAATTAGGAAATAATTGGGGAATGTTAAAGGGTGGAGCAAAAATCCTCAGACTTTCTCCACCCCTGAACTGTGCATACTAACGTACAGTACTGCCATGCATGTGCACTTATTTACACAAACTGTAATAAAGTAACCCATAATCATTACAGCCTCATAAAGTATGTACTGGATTGCGCTTGAGATGTCTACTAGTATAAAGCTTGCACTATAAACCGAGCACACTTAAAATTAGACTGTAACTAAACTGTTAATGTTACTGCAAGTCAGATATTACATATATTATAATACATATATTACTACACCTATCAGTTTTTTAATCAGTTTAATGTTTAATAAAAAAGCTTGCCTACCAAAATCTGAAAAAAAAAAAACAAAAGTGAAATTTACAGAATATATATATTAAAGAAAACAGGAATATGTGAAATATGTGTTTTATTACACATTGTTATTTAAGTATTTTTTTAGATATTATTGATTTTTTTGTAATAAATTCAACTCAACTTAATCCAACATTTAATCCAACATTTAATATAATTAAAATTTAAAACATGCTGATTTAAAATAAATGTTTTGTACACGTTTACACTTTATTATTCACGTGTTTTATATATTTAACTTAACATCACTTAACACTATAACAGTATTATACCACAATACATCTAAATACAGTAACCAATTTACTCAATAACTTAATAAAATTTATTCAATTGTTACAGTAACAAATTTTTCTTGTTTTTCTTGGAAATACAGGTATATATTTGAGAATAGAGAAAAATACATTGTATGGTTTATTATCAAAATATATTTTGATAATAATTATATGATTATAATCAAAATTATGTTAGATTTTTGGATTAAATTTGTCAAAAATAATTTGAATATTAGTTTTTTTATAATAATTACAGAATTATAATCAAAATTATGTTAGATTTTTAATGAAATTTTTTTTATGCCAAATATAATTAGAATATTACTGTTTTTAGAATAATTCTATATTTATAATCAAAACTGTGGTAGATTTTTTTGATGAAAATGATTTTTTATGGCAATAATAATTTGAATATTACCATTTATTTTGATAATAATTCTAATTATATAATTATAATCAAAATTAAGTTTGATATTTGATGAAAATTATTTTTTATCCCCAAAATTATTTGAATTTTACAGTTTTTTTATAATAGTTATAATTACAATTAAAATTAAGTTTGATTTTTGATACAAATTATTTTTTATGCCAAAAATAATTTGAATATTATAGTTTTTTAAATAATAATTATAATTATATAATCATAATTAAAACTGGTGTAGATTTTTTTTTATCATAATGATTTATTGTGCCAAAAATCATTGAATATAATTTTTTTTAAATATTATTTATAATTATATAATCATAATCAAAATTATGTTTTATTCTTGATAAAAATTATTTTTTAAGCCAAAAATAATTTGAATATTATTTTTTTAATAATAATTATAATCAAAAATGTGGTGGATTTTGTGATGAAAAATATTTATTATGCTAAAAATAATTTCAATATCATCGTTTTTTAAATAAAAATAATAAATATATAATCAAAATTATGTTTGATTTTTAATGAGAATAATTTTTTATGCCAAAAATATTTTGAATATTATAGTTTTTGGATAATATTTAAATAATCATAATCAAAATGTTTGATTTTTGATGAAAATTATTTATTATGCCAAAATTAATTTGAATATTACCATTTTTTGATTGTAATTATCATTATACAATATAATCAAAATTACGCTAGATTTTTGATGTAAATGATTATATGCAAAAAAAGTTAAATATTATATATATTTTTTAAATAATTATAATTATATAATCATAATCAAAATTATGTTTGATTTTTGATGAATAATTTAAATAACAATTTTTTAAATAATAATCCTAATTATATAATCAAAATTACATTTTATATTTTCTGAAAATAATTTTTTTAGGTAAAAAATTATTTGAATATTATAGTTTTTATTAGAAATTTAATTATATAATCAATCAAAATTTTGGTAGATTCATTTGATGAAAAATTTTTTTTATGCCAAAATAATTTGAATATTAGCTACTGGTTCCTAACATTCGTCAAAATATCTTCTTTTCTATTACACAAACAGAAAACTCATTTGAGCCACTTGAGGGTAAGTAAATCGTAATTTTTAAATGTACAAAGTGAACTATCCCTTTAAAATAAAATGTGATCACAAATGTCTAAAAATAACACTGAAAACTTTTTGTTCTTCATGCTTTTCATTGGTAAACTCATTGTTTAAGCATGCACGAGCGCTTGTTTTGACATGAACGCTGTTATTCTATGGTAAAACGCTAACTCTGAATGAATAATTAATCCTCTATATACCATCATCATGCACACAGATCGTAACCCGTGCATGTCTTTTGTCCCGCGAGCAACAACAATCCACCATCTGTCCGAGGAAGAGGAAGAGGAAGAGCAGGGCGCGCTGGGAGATGAAGTGCGCATTTATTAGACGTGTTTTGCCGGTTATGCAGATAGAAAGGTTGTTGTAAAAAGCCTGTTGTTTCAGTGCATGTGTAGTTTGGCTGTAGGTGACGCCGGAGATGTGTTTAGGGAGGAGTCAGATTCAGAGTCGATCGTTTTGGGAAGCGAGAGTTTTTGCTGGGCAGGACTCGGCCGAGCGCGGACAGGTTTCGCCAGGGCTGCTTTTAAACTCAATAATTTTGGGTGGGGTTTTTCTTTTGCACAGACATCAGGAATGTATCGTGAATGTGTTGGCTGAACAGGGGGTGAAACCACCGAGTATTTGTTTCGGGACGGGAATAAAGTTTGTTCGGCGGCAGTAACTTCAGGCGTAAAGGTAAGAATGAGAGTCTCAACTTACTGCAAACACAAAGAGCGAAAGAGCAGATGGAGCTTTGACAGCGGTGGAAATGTTGTTTGCACTGTTTATCTGAAGCGGATTCTGAACGGTTAGCTCTATGGTACATCAATTCATATGACTTTTGAAGTAAACAGTAAAACAATGGAGTCTCGAATAACTTGACGGAGTGGAGTCTGACAGCTGTGTGCAAATGATGACTGATCAGCTCAGCAGGGCCAGACAGACATTTTTTTTACTATTTCTTTTAATTTTGAATTTTATTTTGAGAAAATAGTAACTAAAAACTTAACAGATGAAAAATGAATAAATAAAAAGATGAAAAAAGTATATAAATTTTATATATATTGGTGCTAGGCAAAGATTAAACAAAGAAAAGAGTTTGTTTTGACAAAATATATGTGTGTGTTTTATATATATTAATTGTGTATATCTAAATACATACATGCATATATTTGAGAAAATGTTTATTTATTCTGTATAAAACATAACATATATATGAGCAATTCCAGCGTTATGGATGTGACATTTGCAGTAAAAACTCAAAACATAAATTCACACAGAAAGTATATGTGAACATTATATTGAAACATCTGTTTATATTTTTCAAAACAACTGACCACAGAGTTGTGGAAGCAGAAAAATATCAATCTGTAAACATTTTTTTATACTTTAAATGAGGATAATAAACATGCGTTATGGATGTGACAAAAAAAGTCTGTGAATTTACAGTATACAACATACTTTGCAGAAATTATGTCAATTAAACTGCACAACCCGAAAGAAACAATGCTCATCAAACAGATATGAGTCGGCTCACTATAGAACAAAAATGATTGATTTTATTTTATTTGACATTTTTGCATGTATGAGGAAAAAGTGTCGTTATGGATGTGACATCTTTCCGTTATGGATGTGACAGCTGTGAAATTGCCACTTGTGTGATTTTGGTAAAGTTAAATATAATAGTTTGAAACATTGACAGATACATTTATGAGTATTGTTAAAGTACTGTAAAATACTTGCTTACCCAAAAAAACCTGAAACGGTTTCCGTATTTTGGTTAAAACTTAATTTTCTTCATGGCAAGGTTGACATTTGCATGGAATTGCTCATATATATATATATGATACAAATTATATATAAATTTAAATATCTATGCAAAACACTTTATAGTTTTGCTTTCTATATATTAGTGCTGAGTAAAGATCAATTGCGATTAATAACGTCCCCCCCCCAAAAAAAAGGTTTATTTTGACATAATATATGTGTATGTTACATATATTCATTATGTATATCTAAAATACACACATCCATGCATATATTTGAGAAAATTTTGATATATAATTATTGTATTTAGACATAAAATATGTATATCATAAAAATTATATATGCATTTAAATATCTATGCAAAAATTTGTAGTTTTGCTTTTGTGAATGTGTGTATTACATAAACATACAAATAACTATATGCATTTATGAATTATATACAGTTGAAGTCAGAATTACGGAGAGAAGATATTTTCAACACATTTCTAAACATAATAGTTTTAATAACTCATTTCTAATAACTGATTTATTTTATCTTTGTCATGATGACAGTAAATAATATTTTACTAGATATTTTTCAAGACACTTCTATACAGCTTAAAGTGACATTTAAAGGCTTATCTAGGTTAATTAGGTTAACTAGGCAGGTTAGGGCAATTAGGCAAGTTATTGTATAACGATGGTTTGTTCTGTAGACTATCCAAAAAATATATAGCTTAAAGGGGCTAATAATATTGACCTTAAAATGGTGTTTAAAAAATTTAAAACTGCTTTTATTCTAGCCGAAATAAAACAAATAAGACTTTCTCCAGAAGAAAAAATATTATCAGACATACTGTGAAAATTTCCTTGCTCTGTTAAACATCATTTGGGAAATATTTAAAAAAAAAAAAAAAAAATTCAAAGGGGGGCTAATAATACTGACTTCAACTGTGTATATTAGTGCTGGGCAAAGATTAATCACAATTAATCACATCCCAAAAAAAGGGGTTGTTTTGAAATCATGTGTGTGTATTATATATATATTCATTATGTATATCTAAATACACACATCCATGCATATATTTGAGAAAATGTTGATTTATATTTAGACAAAAAATATATATGTATATGATATAAATTATATATACATTTAAATATCTATGCAAAAAATTAATTGTGTATGTGTGTGTATTACAAAAACATAAATATATGCATATTTATGAATTATATATATTAGTGCTGGGCAAAGATTAATCACGATTAATCACATCCTAAAAAAAAAAAGAGTTTGTTTTGACATAATATGTGTGTGTGTGTGTGTGTGTGTGTGTGTGTGTGTGTGTGTGTGTGTGTGTGTGTGTGTGTGTGTTTATATATATATATATATATATATTCATTCTCTAAATACACACATCAATGCATATATTTGAGAAAATGTTGATTTATATTTAGAAAACTGAACTGACACTGTTTCAATTCACTATAATCTTCCATGTGAAGCTGCTTTGACACAATCTACATTGTATAAGCGCTATACAAATAAAGATGAATTGAATTGAACATAAAAATATATATGTATATGATATAAATTATATATACATTTAAATATCTATGCAAAAACAATTGCATAGACTTGCTTTTGTGTATATGTGTATTACATAAAAATAAATATATATATATATATATATATATATTAGTGCTGGGCAAAGATTAATCACAATTAATCACATTGTGTGAATAATAATATATGTGTGTGTATTATATATATTCATTATGTAGATCTAATCACACACACATGCATGCATATATTTGAGAAAATCTTTATTTTATATAAAACAAACTATATTGTACACGATACAAAGTTCTATAAAAATTTAAATATCTTTGCAAACATGTTTTGCTTTTGTGTATGTGTGTGAGTTACATAAACATAATAAATATATATATATATACACACACACACACACACATATATATAATAGACCCAAGCTAAAACAAACTTAATATGGATGTGATTAATCGAGATAAATAGTGATTAATCTGTCCCTCAGCACTAATATAGATATTAAAGGTTTATAATACAAATCCAATTAGAACCACTTGTTTGGTAAACAAAGTAAGTCTCATATAATATATATCTACTAAAAGACAGAAATTATTATGTTACAAACGGCAATATACGTAAATTAAAAGCATCTGCATATTATTCAATAATATTACTTAGAAATGAATATGAAAACTGATTAAATATATTACACACATTTACACAAGTAAATAAACTCGACGGATTTCTGCGGTCACAGATTCTCTGTAGGCCTACTGATCCCTCATTATTATGAACTATTATAAATATTATGAAATATTATAAACAGCACAAACTCTTAAAGCTAATGTTCACTCCTAAATGAAAAGTCTGTCATAGTTTACTCACCCTTTACTCATTCCAAACCAGTTTGTGTTCTGTTGAACACAAAAGAAGATATTTTGAAGAATGTTGGAAACCTGTAACCATTGACTTCCATTAGTATCTGAATAAACAAAACTCAAATTGCTACCAAACAAGTAAAGGGTGAGTAAACGATGACAGATTTTTTTTTGTTTTTATGAACTATCCTATAAAGCAATACACAAACTGTTCTTTATTATTGTAATGATCAGATCTCTTCATTGAAAATATATTATATTTTAAAAAACGTAAATTACTGCAGATTTACTATTTATATGCCTGACAGCTGTACTGTCCACCCTATACACCTTATCTTCTTCTGATTTTGATTGCAATATAATAACGTGCACCTTTTATAAAGCTGCATTGGAACGATAATTATTGTCAAAAGCACTACACAAATAAACCTGAACTGAATATTAGTATTTTATATAAGCAGGCCTGTTGGTCTTTGAAATGCGCACAGAATTAGTCCTTTGTTATCAAGTAGGACTTTGGCTAGGGTTTGGTTCAGGATGTCTTCACAGTGCCATCGTGGTCTTAAAACATTGCACAACGCTAGTGGAAATATTAAAATGATCATTCTGCAGCTCCTAAATCTCCACTTGCAGTGATTTGTTTGGTGGGTGAGGCTCAGGTTAACCATGAACAGACATGTGCATTTCTGAAATGTCATCTTTCATCATTTCCTACATATGGCTGAGCTTGAGTTATATGACAGTTTAATTTAGCTCTTGTTGAAACACGAAGTTGTACTAAGAGGGTGTTGTTTCACTCTTAAAAGAAGAAGAAAAGAATTAGTGGCTGCCTTAAATTTTTAAGTTCAATCAAATTAACCTTACAAGCCATTTTAAGTTAATTAGCATTAAACTGACTCAAAATAGCTCATTTAATATGGTTAACTCAATTTAATTACTTAAATCGACATAAAAATGTTGCTTATTGATCATATTATGTTTTAGAGTGTAGTAATTGATTAGTGGCAGACTGAAAGAGGAATGCCAAATATATCGTTCGAGCAAAATCTCACATGATTTCCATGCAAGACAGAGATGAAAAATAGCAACTTATTTATTTATTATTATTATTTGTTTATTATTATTGTTATTTTTGCAGTTTTAACATGGACAAAAGTAGCCAAATTGTGAAAATAAAGCATTTAAACCTTTAAGGAAATATTTTCAGTGCCACAATTTCTTTTTCCACAGAAAAAAATGTGTGAAAGTGATTATGCAGATGGATGCACCAATATGGTCGATACGGATAAGCTGAAAATTTTGTTCTTATTATAGCCAATAAATGATAAATTAGCAAAAATGTACACTAAAATTAGTATTTTAAATGTTATAAGTGAATTTAGGTCACAGAATTATTATGTACAACATGAAAAACACATTTTGGATTTGCTTACAATCTAACATATATAAAAATGAACTGTAAGTGAGCTTTATGTGATGGTAAAAGTGATCTAAATGTAAAAATATAGTATATGATCAAGCACATTAATTATATAACATCCGCTCCTATTTAAAAAAATATATAGCAATTCCATGCAAATGTCAACCTTGCCATGAAAAAAATTAGGTTTTCACCAAATTAGAGAAACCGTTTCTACATTTTTTGTGTAAGCAAATATTTTACAGTACTTTAAAAATATTCATAAATGTCTCTGTCAGTGTTTAAAACTATTATATTTAATTTGCCAAAATCCCACAAGTGGCAATTTCACATCTATCACATCCATAACGGAAAAGTGTCACATCCATAACGACACTTTTTCCTCATAAATGCAAAAATATAAAATAAAATAAAATGAATCATGTTTGTTCTTTAGTGAGCCGACTCGTATCTGTTTGATTAGCATTGTTTCTTTTGCGTTGTGCAGTTTAATTGACAGAATTTCTACAAAGTATGTTGCATACTGAAAACTCACAAACTTTTTTTGTCACATCCATAACGCATGTTTATTTTCCTCATTGAAAGTATAAAAAATGTTTACAGATCGATATTTTTCTGATCCCATAACTCTGTGGTCAGTTGTTTTAGAAAATATAAACAGATGTGTCAATATAATGTTAACATATACTTTCTATATGAATTTATGTTTTGAGTTTTTACTGCAAATGACACATCCATAACGCTGGAATTGCTCATGGCCTATATCCCATATGATGATAATATATTATGCATCATATCTTGAACTCTATCCTTTTTAAATGTGTTGTATAAATACCCCTATAAATATATCATTTTAATTATGCATTGTGCTATTATACACTCTAAAAATGATGGGTCGTTGTTGCAAGTACCCAATGTTGGGTCAAAAATGGACAAAAACAACCTTTTTAACTTGAACAAAAGTTAAAGCAGCCAGTGTGTAAATTGTAAGAATAAAGCATTAGACCTTTAAGGAAATATTTTCAGTATCACAACATTTTTGTCCACCAAAAATTGTGTGAAAGTGAATATGTAGATGGATGCACCAATATGGCTGATACCAATAAGCTGATAATTATGTTCATATTATAGCCAATAACTGATACATTACCAAAAATTTACACAAAAATTTGTATGTTAAATGTTCCAAGTGAATTTAGGCATCTAAAAATAATCTACATTTTGGATTTGCCTAAAGTCTTATCTTATAAAAATGAACTGTAAGTGAGCTTTATGTGATTGTAAAAGTGATCTAAATGTAAAAAATATAGTATATGATTATGCACATAATATAACATCCGCTCCTATTAAACAATGTATAATTTTGGCATATATTCAATATGATGATAATATATTATGCATCATATCTTGAACTCTATCCTTTTTAAATGTGTTGTATAAAAACTCATATTTACTATGAGCTGTGTTATAATACACTCTAAAAATGATGGGTCATTGTTGCAAGTACCCAATGTTGGGTCAAATATGGACAAAAACACACTTTTTAACTTGAACAAAAGTTAAAGCAGCCAGTGTGTAAATTGTAAGAATAAAGCATTAGACCTTTAAGGAAGTATTTTCAGTATCACAACATTTTTGTCCACCAAAAATTGTGTGAAAGTGAATATGTAGATGGATGCACCAATATGGCTGATACCAATAAGCTGATAATTATGTTCATATTATAGCCAATAACTGATACATTACCAAAAATTTATACAAAAATTTGTATGTTAAATATTCCAAGTGAATTTAGGCATCTAAAAAATGGACATTTTGGATTTGCCTAAAGTCTTATCTTATAAAAATAAACTGTAAGTGAGCTTTATGTGATGGTAAAAGTGATCTTAATGTAAAAAATATAGTATATGATTATGCACATAATATAACATCCGCTCATATTAAACAATGTATAATTTTGGCATATATTCAATATGATGATAATATATTATGCATCATATCTTGAACTCTATCCTTTTTAAATGTGTTGTATAAAAACTCATATTTACTATGAGCTGTGTTATAATACACTCTAAAAATGATGGGTCATTGTTGCAAGTACCCAATGTTGGGTCAAATATGGACAAAAACACACTTTTTAACTTGAACAAAAGTTAAAGCAGCCAGTGTGTAAATTGTAAGAATAAAGCATTAGACCTTTAAGGAAGTATTTTCAGTATCACAACATTTTTGTCCACCAAAAATTGTGTGAAAGTGAATATGTAGATGGATGCACCAATATGGCTGATACCAATAAGCTGATAATTATGTTCATATTATAGCCAATAACTGATACATTACCAAAAATTTATACAAAAATTTGTATGTTAAATATTCCAAGTGAATTTAGGCATCTAAAAAATGGACATTTTGGATTTGCCTAAAGTCTTATCTTATAAAAATAAACTGTAAGTGAGCTTTATGTGATGGTAAAAGTGATCTTAATGTAAAAAATATAGTATATGATTATGCACATAATATAACATCCGCTCATATTAAACAATGTATAATTTTGGCATATATTCAATATGATGATAATATATTATGCATCATATCTTGAACTCTATCCTTTTTAAATGTGTTGCATAAATACCCCAATAAATATCTCATATTTACTATGAGCTGTGTTATAATACACTCTAAAAATGATGGGTCATTGTTGCAAGTACCCAATGTTGGGTCAAATATGGACAAAAACAACCTTTTTAACTTGAACAAAAGTTAAAGCAGCCAGTGTGTAAATTGTAAGAATAAAGCATTAGACCTTTAAGGAAATATTTTCAGTATCACAACATTTTTGTCCACCAAAAATTGTGTGAAAGTGAATATGTAGATGGATGCACCAATATGGCTGATACCAATAAGCTGATAATTATGTTCATATTATAGCCAATAACTGATACATTACCAAAAATTTACACAAAAATTTGTATGTTAAATGTTCCAAGTGAATTTAGGCATCAAAAAAAATCTACATTTTGGATTTGCCTAAAGTCTTATCTTATAAAAATGAACTGTAAGTGAGCTTTATGTGATGGTAAAAGTGATCTTAATGTAAAAAATATAGTATATGATTATGCACATAATATAACATCCGCTCCTATTAAACAATGTATAATTTTGGCATATATTCAATATGATGATAATATATTATGCATCATATCTTGAACTCTATCCTTTTTAAATGTGTTGTATAAAAACTCATATTTACTATGAGCTGTGTTATAATACACTCTAAAAATGATGGGTCATTGTTGCAAGTACGCAATGTTGGGTCAAATATGGACAAAAACAACCTTTCAACATGGACAAAAGTTAAAGCAGCCAGTGTGTAAATTGTAAGAATAAAGCATTAGATCTTTAAGGAAATATTTTCAGTGCCACAATATTTTTTTCTACAAAAAAATTGAGTAAAAGTAATTATGTAGATGGATGCACCAATAAGGCTGATACCAAAAAGCTGATAATTATGTTCATATTATAGCCAATAACTGATAAATTACCAAAAATGTACTCAAGAATTAATATTTTAAATGTTACAAGTGAATTTAGGCATCTGAAAAATGGACATTTTGGATTTGCTTACAATCTTATATTATAAAAATGAACTGTAAGTGAGCTTTATGTGATGGTAAAAGTGATCTAAATGTAAAAATATAGTATATGATTATGCGCATTAATTATATAACATCAGCTCCTATTAAAAATGTATAATTTTGGTCTATATCTAATAGGATGATAATATATTTTTCACTATATCCCTTTAAAAAGTAAAATCTTCTGTCTAGAAATGTTTATGTAGACTAAAGGTCAGTCATGTTCTTCATTCTTCATTTAGTGTGGTTTGTCGCAGCTTTAGGGAATGCTTACACAACAATGACTTTCTAAAAATGGAAATATTTTACATTTGCATATTCATGTACTGACGGCAATGCTGTCAAAACAATCCGCATTCACACGGATCCAAAAATCAACTTCAAAATATTACGAATATCCATAAATGAGCAGTTTCATCCAACAACTTTTAACCTTGAAAAGTTAAAAAAAGGTGACTTTTAGGAAAATTTTTAATTGTTTAAAATGATATATTGTCCAGGTTGGTGTTGTATATTATGCTTGTAAAAACCTTGTAATAAACTGGCATTACATTTTGTTACTTTACAGACTTATTTCTCTATATATACAAGCAGAGACATTAATGTAATTATAATTTTAAATTTGCACATTGAAATGCCTCAAAATGCTACTGTTTAAATAAAAGACCATGAAAATGCATAAATAGTTTTCTGTTTTTAGTATATATTAAATATATAATTAAATACTTAAATATATAATTTCCCGATTATATATTATTTTCCCATTATATCATTTCTCATTAAATATATAATTTCCACTATGGGCTTTGTTATTATGCACTCTATAAAAATGCTGAGTTGTTGTAACCCCATGTTAGGACAAAACCAACCTTAAAGTATCATTTAAATTTAATTGAAAAAGTAAAATAAATTAACACAATGTTGAGTTTGTCCATATTCAACTCAATGTTGGGTTACAACAACCCAGCATTTATTAAGCTTCATTAAAGACTCATAAAATAAACTTTTATATACAGCTAAAGTCAGAATTATTAGCCCTCCTGCATATTTTTCTCCCAATTTGTGTTTAATGGAAAGAAGATTTTCTCAACACATTTATTATAGTTTCAATAACTCATTTCTAATAACTGATTTATTTTATCTTTGCCATGATGACAGTAAATAATATTTTACTAGATATTTTTCAAGATACTAGTGTTCAGCTTAAAGTGACATTTAAAGGCTTAACAAGGTTAATTAAGTCATTGTATAACAGTGGGTTGTTCTGTTGACAATCAAAAAAAATAAAAATATTGCTTAAGAGGGCTAATAATATTGACCTTAAAATGGTTTATACAAAATCAAAAACTGCTTTTATTCTAGCCAAATAAAAAGATTTTCTACAGAAGAAAAAATATTATCGGAAATACTGTGAAAAATTCCTTGCTCTGTCAAACATCATTTGAGAAATATTTGATAAAGAAATAAATCATAATAATTTTGACTTCAACTGTATAAAAATATATTTGTGTATGCAAAAATCTTTGCTAAAATTATTATTTATACTATTACAAAAATGAAGCTACTGAAACATCATCTGCATTGCTGCTGATTGTTAGAGATATCTGAGGAATGTCAAGCATGTTCTGATTTCCCAAAGGTGTGTATAAGAATGTGTGTATAAGAATGAACGCATGCATGAACACATCAGTCCTCTCGAAAAGTAAAAGTGAACGATATCTAACTATTATCTCTTGTACTGAAGAACTGTGGAGATAGTTTCTCTGTGACTCAATTTCATAATGTCTTCTGGGCATTTTTGTCACATTTCACCATCCATTTGCGAAGATTATTATTGGTTAATCGGTACAATGATGTAACAAAGATGAAAGTTTTTAAATAATCATAACAAGATACTTTGCAAGTTTGTAACATTTTTGCGAGAAATAAAGCCTCTTTAAAGACACTATGGCACAGGGTTATACTGAAATATGCATCATTACACTACTTAAACTGTGCTTCATAGCCAAGAGGTCATATTTCATTGAAGATTGGATATGTTTTTGATATATATGGGGGTAATTATAGTAGAGGGTTTGTTTAAAGAGGTTTAAATTAAAGTTGAAGACAAAAAAAGTGATGTTTAATGGAGGAAAATAATAAAAATTCATAGTATTTCCTATTATATATTTTTTGTTTTCTGGAGAAAATCTTATTTTTTTTAGTTGGTGTAAAGGCTGTTTTAAATTTCTTAACAATTATTAAGGTCAATATTATTATCCCCTTTAAGATTTTTTTTGATTGGCTACAGAACAAACCACTGTTGTGCAATGACTTGCTTAATTACCCTAATTAAACTTTCAAATCACACTTTAAGCTTAATACTAGCATCTTGCAAAATAACTAGTAAAATATGTACTGTCATTATGGGAAATACAAAAGAAATAAGCTATAAGAAAATGGTTATTAAAACTATTATATTGATAAATGTGTTGAATAAATCCTCTCTCTTGAACAGCATTTGATAAATATTTGAAAAATAATTCAATTCAACAGGAGGGCTAATAATTTGGCCTTCAACTGTATGCTAGGTATGTTTTTTAATATATTTCATTTAACGTTTATACGATTTTTAACATTGATGCAAATAACAAAACAATACAATAATAATAATAATTATGATGAAAAAGCAGGAATTGTCTCTATGAACAAATATATACAGGATGCGTAGCATATATTTTAAGCATATAAACAATACTCACACTTATTTTATAAAGCCAGCAACATCAATATATGCGCTCACCAGGCCACTTTATTAGGTACACCTTACTAGTACCGGGTCGCCTTCAGAACTGCCTTAATCCTACATAGCATAGATTCAACAAGGTGCTGGAAATATTCCTGAGATTTTGCTCCATATTGACATGATGGCATCCCCCAGATTTGTTGGCTGCACATCCGTGATGCAAATCTCCCGTTCCACTACATCCGAAAGGTGCTCTATTGGATTGAGATCTGGTGTCTGTGGAGGCCATTTGAGTACAGTGAACTCATTGGCATGTTCAAGAAACTAGTCTGAGATGATTGGCACTGTATGACATGGCGTGTTATCCTGCTGGAAGTAGCCATCAGAAGATGGGTAGACTGTGGTCATAAAGGCATGGACATGGTCAGCAACAATACTCAGGTAGGCTGTGGTGCTGACACGATGCTCAATTGGTACTAATGGACCCAAAGTGTGCCAAGAAAATATGCACCAGCCTGAACCGTTGAAACAAGGCAGGATGGATACATGCTTTCATGTTGTTGTTGCCAAATTCTGACTCTACCATCTGAATGTTACAGCAGAAATTGAGACTCATCAGACCAGGCAATGTTTTTCCAATCTTCTATTGTCCAATTTTGGTGAGCCTGTGTGAATTGTAGCCTCAGTTTCCTGTTCTTAGCTGACAGGAGTGGCACCCGGTGTGGTCTTCTGCTGCTGTAGCTCATCCGCCTCAAGGTTGGACGTGTTGTGTGTTCAGAGATGCTCTTCTGCATACCTCAGTTGTAATTTAGTTATTTGGATGAAGTGATTATTTGATCTGAATTCTAGCTGGAAACAGTCTGGCCATTCTCCTCTGACCTCTGGCATCAACAAGGCATTTGCGCTCACAGAACTGCCCCTCACTGGATATTTCAATTCAATTCAATTCATCTTTATTTGTATAGCGCTTATACAATGTAGATTGTGTCAAAGCAGCTTCACATGGAAGATTATAGTGAATTGAAACAGTGTCAGTTCAGTTTTCATAGATTAAGTTCAGTTCAGTTTAGCTCAGTTCAGTGTGGGTTAATAATCACTACTGAGAGTCCAAACACTGAAGAGCAAATCCATCGATGCGCAGCTCTACAGATCCCGAACCATGCAAGCCAGTGGCGACAGCGGCGAGTAAAAAACTTCACCAATTGGCGAAAGTGAAGATTTAAAAAACCTCGAGAGAAACCAGGCTCAGTTGGGCACGACCATTTCTCCTGTGGCCAAACGTCTTGTGCAGAGCTGCAGTCTAGGCGCATGAAGCTGGACCTCAGCGAAGACTCGTCTCTCCTTGGAGCGTCACAGGGGTCAGTCTCAGGCTCTCACTCCACGATGACCACCACAGCAGCTGCTCAGGATACGGCCTGGTCCAGAAAACCTTAGGATCATCTCGTCACTGGTCTTGGATCGCATCAGTGGCACTGCATAGTCTGAGGGCCTCGGGATGAGAACCCCCAGGTGGAAATACAGAATAAGGAGAATAATTAGCGTAGCTGCTGTTCATAGTGTATATAAACGAGAACCAAAATCATGTGTGGGGCACATCATGCGTCATACTGCTATGTCCTGCACTGAGTGTATGCTTTGCTAAAAAGATAGGTCTTTAATCTAGTTTTGAAGAGCGAGAGTGTGTCTGAGCCTCGGACATTATCCGGAAGGCTATTCCAGAGTTTAGGGGCCATAAATGAGAAGGCTCGACCTCCTTTACTCGACTTTGATATTCTAGGTACTACTAGAAGCCCTGAGTTTTGAGATCTTAAAGAGCGTGTTGGATTGTAGCGAGACAGGAGATTGGTTAGATAAACAGGAGCTAGATTATTTAAAGCTTTATAGGTAAGGAGTAATATTTTAAATTCAATACGAAACTTAACAGGCAGCCAGTGTAAGGAGGATAAAATTGGGGTGATATGATCATATTTTCTAGATCTGGTAAGAACTCTGGCAGCTGCATTTTGCACTAGCTGAAGTTTGTTTATAGAGGATGCTGGGCAGCCAGCAAACAGAGCATTACAGTAGTCTAGCCTAGAAGTCATGAAAGCATGGACTAGTTTTTCTGCATCTGATATAGATAGCATACTTCGCAATTTAGCGATATTTCTCAGATGAAAGAAAGCAGTTTTTGTGACATGGGATATATGATTTTCGAATGTTAAATTGCTGTCTAATATCACACCTAGATCTTTTGTAGTAGATCTAACGCTAACTTTGTATCCCTCTAATTGCAGGTCGAGTTGTGAGAACTGCTGTGTACAGGATTTAGGCCCGATAAGTAATAATTCTGTTTTGTCTGAGTTTAAGAGAAGAAAATTGTTGGTCATCCAGTCTTTAACATCTTTGATACACTCGGTTAGCTTATATTTCCTCTTTTTCGTCATCATCGTCCATCATCGTCTGGACTTGGCTGCCATGTGATTGGCTGATTAGAAATTTGTGTTAACGAGCAGTTGGACAGGTGTACCTAATAAAGTGAGTGTACGTTATGCTGCGGTCACACTAGAGTTCGTGAGAGCGAAATTCTGTAGTATGACGCTGCGAAAAGGAGCGGGATTAAACAAGATGATTAAACATTTAAAAAAGCGATTGGTTGGTCCATGTTTTAAATTTCTGTCCAGAGAGGTCATGTTTTGATCCTCGATTGGTCTCACGCAGTCAAGCGATGCGATTTCGTAGGTCAGAGTTCACCAAACTTTAACTTGCAACGCAGTGAACTGCGAAACTTGTCGCACGAGCTTGCGTTTCCGGTCTGACGCATTCACGTGCGTATGAATAGAAGACTATGGGGAGAAAAGTCCAGTGTGACCGCAGCTTTAGAAATAAAAGTGAGGATTAACTTGAACTTAAAATGCTCCAAAGAGTCTCAAGAAAGGTCTTTTTTCTGTGAACAGCAACTCATTCAATTATGTTATTCGAGTTATGTTTAAGTATAAATATATAAGGCATATTGTTTGATACGATTGTCATTGTTCATTTAATTTATTTCTTAGATTGAATAATGCGGTGGTAATATACAGTTGAAGTCAGTTATTAGCCCCCCTTTGATTTTTTTTTTCTTTTTTAAATATTTCCCAAATGATGTTTAACAGAGCAAGGACATTTTCACAGTATGTCTGATAATATTTTTTCTTCTAGAGAAAGTCGTATTTGTTTTATTTCGGCTAGAATAAAAGCAGTTTTAAATTCTTTAAAATCCATTTTAAGGACAAAATTATTAGCCCCTTTAAGCTATTTTTTTATTTGATAGTCTACAGAACAAACCATCATTATACAATAACTTGCCTAATTACCCTAACCTGCCTAGTTAACCTAATTAATCTAGTTAAGCCTTTAAATGTCACTTTAAGCTGAATAGAAGTGTCTTGAAAAATATCTAGTCAAATATTATTTACTGTCATCATGGCAAAGATAAAATAAATCAGTTATTAAAGATGAGTTATTAAAACTATTATGTTCAGAAATGTATTGAAAAAATCTTCTCTCCATTAAACAGAAATTGGGGAAAAAAATAAACAGGGGGGCTAATAATTCTGACTTCAATTGTATATATTTTCTCTGTCCTATTCTCTTGTTTGATGTCTGTACTATTTGAAAAGTATGGTTTTTATACAGGGTTTCTGCAGGTTTCATCAAGTCAAATTTAAGACTTTTTAAGACCCTTTAAAGACCATTAAGAATAAAATTTTAGACTTATGCAGGGTTAAGGTTTTTTCTAATGGCCTGGTATTAACATAAGAAATCGTGTAATTGTTTTTAGGTTTTTTATTTCCGATTAAGGAATTTAATTTGGGGAATTTACTGTAAAAATAATAATAATGACAATAATTTATTTTTCTATAGCGCCTTTAAAACTTAATTTTCAAAGTGCTGTCAGCACAAAATGTCTAACAGTTGTTGTGAATTGCATCTTTTTGCAATAAAATATATAAAAAAATAAGGTTTTATTGAGATCTATTGTTGGTGATTGGATGGATATCAGCCCAATTGAGTAGCTTTACTTTGAAAAAGCAAAATTAAGCTCTGTTTAAAATGAGTTAAGACATACAAGACAATATTTCAGTGAGTTTAAGACTTTTTAAGGCCCAGCGGACACCCTGTTTAAATGAAATGCATTGTCTGGTGAACTGGGTTGAATCCACTCCAACGTGATTTACTGGTCTGGGTGTAAACTCTCCTGAAACAACGCGCTGACAGCTCAGCTTTTACATTAGTAAGCAAAAAACATGAGTTGCGATAATAATCAAGGCGAGTCATGAGTAGATGCAAATCTTTCTTTTGTTTTGTATCTATCAGATAACATTACTGTTAGCAGTTTTATGAGGGTCAAAGGAGTATTCAAGCATCAAAGAGAAAATAAATAGTGCAGCTTTTAAATTTAGTTTCGTTTTTTTACTTTAGAGTTGTTTAATTTTTTTACTGTATGTGCATTGTACATACAAATGTACATTATACATTTTTGCCATGCTTTACAGAGGCCACCTACTAAAATGTTAATCATTGAAGCAATAATTTATATAACAGAAAATAAGGCATATTTAGAATCAATTATTGACATAAAAAAATCACCACTGGAGCTCCAAAATATTAGTTCATTTTAATTTACACATTGGGTTTGTTCATATTTGACCCAATGTATATAGTTAATACAACACAGCATTTTTAGAGTGCAAATTACATCATAAACCATTTCACCAATATTTTGATGTTTTATTTTCATAACATCCTTCAATCAACGTAGTTTTACTAAATTGTCAGTAAGAATTTTTAGACTAAAATGATATGGGTTTATATTTTTAATAATAACAGTTTGGAATAAGTACTCTATGTGTATTTATGCAGTTATATCTGATACTCTATGCTCTAAAAAATTCTGGCTTGTTTTAGCTTAATGCTGGGTCAAAAATGGACAAACCCAACAGTTGGGTTGGAAAAAAATGTCATTTCAATTTAATTATAAAAATTAACCGAACATTGGGTTTGTTCATATTTGACGCAATGTATATGGTTAATACAACCCAGCATATTTTTAGAGTGCAAATGACATCATAAACTATTTCACCAATATTTTGATGTTTTATTTTCAGTATATCCTTCAATCCACGTAGCTTCACTAAATCGTCAGTAAGAATCTTTAAACTAAATGTTAATATGATCACGTATGTCTTTATATATGTTAATGATAACAGTTTTTATGCAGTTATATCTGATACGCTGCAATCTAAAAAATTCTGGCTTGTTTTAACCCAATGCTGGGACAAAAAATGGACAACCCAACAGTTGGGTTGAAAAATGGAATTTAAATGTAATTATAAAAATTAACCAAACATTGGGTATGTACAGTATATGTTTGACCCAATGTTAGGTTAATATGACCCAGCATCTTTATTGTCTGTGTAAATAACATATTTCGCCAATATTTTGATGTTTTATTTTCATAACATCCTTCAATCCACGTAGCTTCACTAAATTGTCAATATGAATTTTTAAACAAAAAATTTATATGATCACGTATGCCTTTATATATTTTAATAATAACAGTTCAAAATAAGCGTGCGTTTTATTTTTATACAGTTATATCTGATACGCTACAATAAAAAAAATGTTGGGTTGTTTAACCTAATGCTATGTCAAAAAATGAACAAACCAACAATTGGGTTGAAAAATTTAATTTAAATTGAATTTAAAAAATGAATCCAATGTTGGGTTTGTTTATATTTGACCCAATGTTGGGTTAAAGGAACACTCCACCTGCATAATATCACTGCCTGGTGCAGCCATGGTATAGCAGCAGGGTGTTTTGACAATTGCGCCAGAGTAAAAGTATACTTTCTAACTAAATTGGCTTAGAAAATTATCATTTATCGTCAGTTTTATTACAAGATGTAACTGAACACTGAACAAAATATAAACTTTGAACCAATTTAAAAAAATTACTGTAATTTGTTACAGCTAAAATTTGTAGTTTTTCTCAAAGTATAATTTAACTTTGGTTTAAACTTTAAAATTGAATTGAATCTAAATAAAAAATATTCACTGTGGTCAAGAAAAAAATTACATTCTCACAAAGTAAAAATATTTTTTACTATATAAACCAGGGGTGCCCAAACGTTTTCTTATGAAGGGCCAAAATCCAAGCTTGATTGAGAGATGTGGGCCGAAAGTAAACACAGCAAACTGTATTACATTAAAGTTGCCATAGGTCATTTCCTAATTTATTTCCTAATATTTAAAAATAAATACACAAATTTACTTCAACTGTATTTACTAATGCATTAATTAAAAAAAAAGTATATTAATTTAACAAACCTACAATAAAACCATAAACAAAATTCCTTTTATAAAACACTGGAGTTTATTGCTGAATACACTAGTCATGCTGAACCTGCCTTTGCCTTGATTTGCACGCTGATGTCTTCTGCTTTGTCCCCTATTCGTTAAATGACAGTATGTACATTTTTTAAAAATCTGATTCATTTACAACATTTAATTAAAACATTTAAAATTCAGTTTGCTTTTTTTGTAGCTTAACAATAAAATAAACAAACAAAAGGTTACATTAAGTCGGCGCCAATAGCCTAGTGGTAAAGTGCGCCGACATATAGCACCAAGGTGCTCATGGCGACCTCGAGTTCGATACCCGGCTCGAGGTCCTTTGCCGACCCTTCCCCTCTCTCTGCTCCCAATACTTTCCTGTCTGAAATCTCCACTGTCCTGTCGTAATAAAGGTGAAAAACCCCTAAAAAATAGTTATAAAAAAATAATAATAATAATAATAAAAAAAGGTTACATTAAAATAGAAATGAGAATCTCTGTTAAAGGCATTCCCCAACCCTTCCCTATCATTTTCGCTCGGGCTTTAGTTTTTACCCTTACAACAAAGTATGGTTTTGCTTTGGACCAACTTAAAAAAACAAATCACCATAATTTATTAAAGCTAAATTGATCGTTTTCACCCTTGAATTATAGGTTTGACTTGGTTGAAACCATAGACTGTAAAAGATATGGACGTAGTATCGGTGACGTCACCCATAGGTTTCTGAACACTGCAAAAGAAGCTACAAGTAGGCGCAGCCAACCGTCGCCATTTTGCCATAATCGCACCAATCGCGGGAAACCAAACAAGGGCAATGAGGCGGAGAGTGAGCGGAGCTACAGACGCATGCTGGATTCTCAGCATTTTGCTTAGACCTGGCTTAGACTTTTCTTTGGGAGAACGCTTAATACTTCACTACCTGCGACTCGTTTGTGTTCTGACCACATGTGCTTGGTTGTACTCTATATTAATAAAGTGTTTAGACTTTTAAAAACACTGTTGCAATACATTGAGCCACTAAACATTGTTCTTATGATGTTTGGAGGAAATCGTGAATGACTTCCAAACACTTCAAATATAGTCTGTGTTAGTAAATGCAAAGCTGTTTATAAAATCCAGCCATAACATTGTATGACAACGCTTCAGATGACTGTTTTATAGCCTACAGCTAATCAATCTGTCAGATTCTGGAGTGAATTACAGGTCTAAAGAACATTATAAATGATAAATTATCTTAAGTAAAACAAATACATTTATAGAAATGGTATATAAACATATAATTTCACTCACCTGGGAAATGGAGGCAACTTGAACGGTTTGTAAGCACAATTAAGTGCACACAGCATGCCATATCATCTGATAATTGCAAGAAATAATTCCAAAAGGCAGTTGACTGTGTAAAGAAACATTAAGCAAAACAGAAATACGATGAATATGCCGAGCTCAGCGGCTAATTAGCCAGAATCAGCTGAGGTGACAAGACAGTGAGCAGCGAGAGCAAGCTGTCACTCAAGTGGCCACGCCCTTAATTATGCAGACTTAATATAACTTAATAAAAATGAAACGGATGAGTTATAAAAAAATTCCCCCCCCTCAGTTGTCATGAAGGGTAATCATAGCTATATGCACCAAAGACATCTTTTGTACCAGGCTGTAAACGTGTTTTTATCAGCTGTAAAATCGGCCAATTTACCAATGCAGTAAGAAATCATCTGGATTTCCTGGAGCCAGCCCCCCAAGGCGAGTCGATGAATTGCAGTTTTAGTTACTTCCGTATTGGCTTCCCGAGGGAGAGCGGGAGGTTGCCGCTTGATTGAAACTGACAAAAATGTAATTAAATATTAATCAAAATATTTATTTGGTACAAGGATAAACATTTACATTTACTTCACTTAATGAATTAATTTGGTTCCACTTTAATATTTGTTTTTTTTTTTACTATAAAATCAAGGTAAAGTTGTACTTTGGATTAAACTAAATGCATGTAACATTAGGCTATGCTATTGCTAATAATTTTATTTTCAAGATCTGAGGTAAATTATCTGTTGATGCTTTCAGTGTGACTACAAATATCATGCAAGATGGTTATCAAACGCACATTAAATAGATAAAAACTCAATAGCAAACCGGAAAACTGCTGGCTTAAATTAAAAATATTACCTTAAGGAAAAACTAATGCTTTCAATTTTTGCCAGGGGCTTCATTTTTTACTTTAAGGCAAATTTAATAAAACAAATAAAAGTCAGAAACCATATTTTTCCACTTAATCCTAATACAAAAATGTACTTTGAATGAAAGACACAGTAGTTTCACTTTTTCAGTGTATATAAATGTGTAGATTTGACCTGCAGAAAACTCTGCTTGGCTCATTGTGTACATAGGGAATTCCTGTCTGTCGTGGGACCTGCCAGATAATGAACACTAAGCCAGATTTTGAAGGTTGTGGGTACTTGTGTACATGTGTTTGTGTTTTGGGCTTCACCATGGAAACGGTGTCAGCCTGTTGGCGAGTGACTCATTGTGGGCAAGAGGGGAAGCGAAAGACATCAGCAGAGAGGGAAAAATCGAAGCAGCATGTGACTGAATCAAAGAAGGGAGTGTTTTGCTGATGCTCTTGTGAAAGACTCGCTGAGTTAACTTTGCAAGTTAGAATCAGACTTTGAGCAGGTCATAAATTAACCGAGACATGTTGTGACTGATTCATAGCATGTCTATTACATAATGCAAACTCCCATATGAACCAGAGATTCGTAGGTCAAAGATGAGTTGTCCATTTTTGGTGTCTGCTTTGAACAATTGTGATTGCTTATACATAGAAAGTAATAATGCAAGTGTCTACTTCGGTGAAAATAAAACATCAAAATATTGGTTAATGAGTTGTCATTTACACTGAATAAATGCTGTGTTGTATTAAAGGAACACTCCACACCTTTTTTAAAAATAAGAAAAGGCTCATTTTACAAGTGTCCTAGAGTTAAACAGTTAACTTGAACCATTTTTACAGGGTTTTTACAGGTTTCATCAAGTCAAATTTAAGAATTTAAGACCTTTTTCAGACCATTATAAATGAAATTTCAGAGTTACACAAAACTAAACACTAAGGAATTTTTCCAATGGCCCAGTTAAAACCTAAAAAAAAAAAAATCAAACCATGTTGGTAAATAAAGTTAATAGATAATCTTTAGTTAAAAGTTTTATTGTGATGGAATGTTAGTGATTAGACGAATGTTAGCCCGATTGGGTAGCTTTACATGTACATAGGAAAATTAGGACCTGTTAAAAATGAAGACCTACAACACAATATTTCAGTGTATCTAAAACTTTTTAAGGCCTCAAATTGTATTTTTGAAATTTTAAGTCAAGTGCTATTTTGGGCTTTCCGCCTAGATTTTGCCTGCCCAAATTCAAAAGCTTCCCAAATCCACATGCAGAGGTGTAAATGCAAAAGTTTGGTATCATTTTAAAGAAAACCCTTTGAATTTTCATAAAACACTGTTGAAAGTGATTAAAATAATTTGTATATGTTGTCTGTGATATAATAAACCCCTCCAAAAAAGAGGCGCTTTTTTTTTTAAACTTAAATTTGAAAGTACCTTTTAGGTTCTGTGTGGTCTTGGTTGCTGTAATTAATTGTGGTGGTTCCTGCATATGTCAGAAATCATAGGAAAAAAGAAAAATGTCTCTATCATTGCAAAAGTTATTCTATTCCAACTGATAAGAGAACAGAACCACTTATGGGGGTATTGGGCCATAAAATGTAAAATGTAAAGAATGCAGAAGTAAATGACGTCACGGACCCGGTATGCAGAGTTTAAGACCCCATGGATACCTAGTCCTTGATTCATTCAGCCGATTTCTTGTTCTGGCAGGGTCACTTTTAGCTTAGCATAATGAATTGAATCAGATTTGACCATTAGCATTTCCTTCAAAAAATAGATAATTGATAATTTTCCTACTTTCCTTTTAAAGTTTGTGTCTTTTTGGAGCAGTAAACATGTCAGGCTGAATAATTCAAATGAATCATTGACTTCTGCTGTCTTCATTAGTTTAAAAAACACAGATTTCATTACAATTTAAAACAGCATCTTTGGATATGTCTTCTGCTGGAGATATTGTTGTCCTAAAAAACAAAAAAATGTAAATAAAAAATCTTACACATACCTTAGGAACGATATTACAGCAAATTTTGACGGTTTTAAAACCTATACTTTTCCAAACCGCGGTATACCTTGAAAACAGTTATCGTCCCATGCCTAGTCCCAACACAAATCAATTACGTTAACTTAATTGTTTTTACAAATTTAAGTGGATTTATCATAAAACAATTAAGCTGTCCCAAAAAACACAAAATAATTGTGTTGTTTCAACTGGTTTTAAATAACTAGCTTAAACAAGCTGCAAAAGTAATTTTGAGTCGATAGAAAAATTTCATTTATTCAATTTTTTATTTTCCAGAATTCTTAAAAAATATGAATTCTTGAAGATAGTGTGCTGAATTTAAAAAATACAAAAATGTTTTTTTTTTAATTATGCATTTTAATACCAGATTATATTAATAGGATAAAATGATACTGGAATTTGCATGATTTTATTATCTGCAAGTACACTACCGGTCAAAGGTTTGGGGTCAGTATGATTTTTAAAGGCTGCATTTATTTAATCAAAAATACAAGTACAAATTGTAAAATTGTGAAAGGTTATTGCACTATAAAATAACTGGTCAAAAGTAGTTTATAATTTAATTTAATAATTTATTCCAGTGATTTTAAAGATTAATTTTCAGCTTCATTACTCCAGTATTTAGAGTCACATGATCCTTCAAAAATCACTCTAGTATTATTATTATCATTATTATTAATATGATTATTATTATTAATGGTAATAAAAGCAATGACTGGAGTAATAATGTCATTTGAAACTACAGACAATAAGAAAGCAGTTATTTAAAATTGTAATAAATATTTACAACTTTTTTTTCACATTTAATAAATGCCGCCTTAGAACAGAATCATTTTCTTTAAAAAAAAAAAAAAAAACATGAATAAAAAAACTGACCCCAAACTTTTCACCGGTAGTGTAAATGTAAAAAAATCTGCCTTTCAAAACCAAGTTACATTAATAAATATTAAATAATACCCTTGAATCCGTATGTTGTTGTAATTTGCAGGTAAATGTTAAAAGAAATCAGATTTTTAATATCAGGTTCCATTGATAAATATTAAATAATACTCTGGTAGTTGTATGCTTTTATGATTTGCATGTAAATGTAAACAAATACTGAGTTATAATACCAAATTACATTCCTGAACAAAAACAGTAGTCTACAATTTGTATGTTTTTTTTTTATTTGCATATAAATGTTCAAATAAATCACCCTTTTATTAGCAGGCTGCATAAATGAATGTAAAATAACGATCTGGAATTTGTATGTTTTTATCATTTGCATGTAAATGTTCAAATAAATCAACCTTATAATATCCAGCTGCATTATTCAATATGAAAGAATACTTCACATTTGATATGTTTTTTATCAATGAATGTAAAATAATACTCCAGATTTTTTATGTTTTGATAATTTGCATGCAGCAGGATTCAAGAAACACAAATTCTGCATGCTTAACGTAGTTTCATTTGCATATTATTTTGCACAACAACTTGAAGTATAAATCAGTGAAAAGATTAGAAGTGTATTTGTGTATTTTTTTAAATGGATTATACACTCATCAATTTTTTTTGTTTTTTAGGTTGTTTCCCCTACTCCATCATGGCCCGTCGCTCCCAGAGTTCTTCATTGGGAGACAACCCCCTGGATCCCAATTATTTGCGTCCCCATTACCGGGAGGAGTACCGCATGGCTATTGATGCCCTGGTGGAGGACGACATCGAGGGCTATTACAACTTTTTACAAAATGCTAATGTAGTGGACTTTTTATCAAGGTCAGAGATTGAGAATATTAAAAGCACTGTGCAGACGCCACAGAGTGCTGGAAATGTACCAGAACTGCCGTTTGGAGAAATCGATCAGGATGAGTCTTCTGACACCTACTGGCCTCTGCATTCAGACTTAGATGCACCAGGATTAGATCTCGGTTGGCCAATGCAGCAGCATAGTTTTGTGGGCCCCACAGAGGTCACAATGCTGATAAACCCTGCTGACCCCGAACGGCCCAGCATTAAGGAGCAAGCCCGGCGGCTCATCAAAAATGCACATCAGGTCAGTGCGTTCAAATGTATTAATAATGTCAGCCTGGAATTGAGTGGAATATGAATATGGAATTACAATTGCATACAAGTGTCTTAATGGTGCATGCAATAATTATTTTCCTTAGTAATAAACTGAGATGGCAAAAGTACACATCCTTTACTCAAGTAGAAGTACAGATATTTCAAATACGACTCTGGTAAAAGTTGAAGTACTGATTAGACTTTTGTACTCAAGTAAAAGTAAAGACGTACAGCTTGAAAAATGTAAAAAAGTAAAAAGTACCCATTACTACTACATGTTTTAGTTTCACTAGGTAGGTAACTATCCAACTGACCTACTGTATGTCCAAAGACATGCAGTATGGGTGAATAGATAAATGAGTGTGTATGGGTGTTTCTGGGTTGTTGGAGGAAGGGCATCCGCTGCATAAAACATATGCTGGAATAATTGACGGTTCATTCCGTTGTGCCAACCCCTGATAAATTAGGGACTAAGCTGAAGGATGAAAACTAGACCTCACATCCTAATGATACATTAAGCTAACTTACATTTCCAATTTTTATGTAAAATATTTGTCATCATCCTGACGCAAACTCACAGCGTTCAGCATGTAATTTTGCGACTGTTAAATCAAAAACAACAGCTGCCATTCATGTTCATAGACTTTAAAAATTATTTTATAGGCCTGTCTATCTTTATAAATAATGTCTAACATTTTACACTGAAGTCAAAATATACAGTTGAAGTCAGAATTATTAGCCCCCCTTTAATTATTTTCTTTTTTAAATTGTTTCCCATATGATGTTTAACAGAGCAAGGAAATTTTCACAGTATGTCTGATAATATTTTTTCTTCTGGAGAAGTCTGATTTGTTTGATTTCAGCTAGAATAAAAGCAGTTTTTAATTTTTTAAAAAACATTTTCAGGTCAAAATTATTAGCCCCTTTAAGCTATTTTTTTTTTTAGATTGTCTACAAAACAAACCATCGGTATACAATAACTTGCCTAATTACCCTTAGTTAACCTAATTACCCTTGCTTAGTTAACCTAATTAACCTAGTTAAGCTTTAAATGTCACTTTAATCTGTATAGAAGTGTCTTGAAAAATATCTAATAAAATATTATTTATTGTCATCATGGCAAAGATAAAATAAATCAGTAATTAGAAATGAGTTATTAAAACTATTATGATTAGAAATGTGTTGAAAAAATCTGCTCTCCGTTAAACAGAAACTAGGGGAAAAAATAAACAGGGGGGCTAATAATTCTGACAAACTGTATATAGATTTTTTTTTTTTTTTTGCTAAAATAAATACTTATCATATTTGACTGTAAACTATTTTTTTTTTTTTTTGCATTAGGCTAAAGCTGCTTTATTCTCTTCAAAGTTATTTCAGAGGGTTTTTTCCAGGGTATTGTAGTTATTTTATTTAACGAATAAACATTCATTCTAAAGCAAAGAACACCCGTGCAGTATGATCGGAAGTGGACAAAAGGCTTAAGCCTTTAAACAGCATACTTTTGTACTGGAATGTGTCTCTTTTTACCTGTGATCCGATTCAGCAAAATATGCCCTATTACCATGGTAACAGGACAGCATCTGTCATGTTAAAATTCCTCTGTATCAACTGCGTAATCATCCTTGCCTTTCTCATGGTAATCTTCTTAAACTAGCCTACGTACGGTGCGTGATAGCCTTGGTTGACTAATGAATAAAAATAGATTGATCAAATTAAGCAATGGCAAGAAATAATATAGATCACGCCACCAAACACATAAAAACGAAAGTAACGACAGTGGTTTAAAAATGTAAGGAGTAGAAAGTACAGATATTTGTGTAAAAATGTAAGGAGTAAAAGTAAAAAATTGCCAAAAAAATAAATAGTGGAGTAAAGTATGGTACTGATACCAGAAAAATCTAATTAATTACAGTAAAGAAGTATTTGTACTTTGTTACTTCCCATCTCTGGGAATAAATATGTTTAAAATGGTTTGCATAAAAAAGGTTATGGCAAGGTTAATTGATTCTCACAGGTAAGTAGGACATTTACAGGAATTTTAAATCTCAAACATTTTGCCTTTTTTGCACATTTTAGCCTCTAAATATTTGCTGCCTTTTTTACCTGCAATTGTGGCACAGAATTTTTATGATTTATGCATGTCCTGTTGTTGCGTCACTAGTTGGTTCTTTAAGAAAAAGCTATGCTTCTTAAACTTTTCTCTCTCTCTTACAGTTTGTATTTGAGGCTAGGTCTACACTAATCCGAATAAATTTGAAAATGGTGTTTTCGCCTAAAAACGCTCCATGTCCACACTATGGTTTTTCAGTTCTTTCCATCATCCACATTAAGGCCCCGTTTACACTGCCAGTTAAATGTGACCCAATTCCAATATTTTGCTCATATGTGACACAGATCGGATCTGTTCTATGACGTGTAACACGAAAAAAAACGCATGTATTAGAATATTCGGAGATCGGTTTCAGGCCTCTTTCATATGTGGAAATAAATCAGATATAAATCAGATATGCGCCAATGCGACTATCATGTAAACAGGCAGATCGGATTAATTGAGGCATTCCGTTTTGTATGTCATTAAACTTGCGACAATGTGGTACTTCTTCGCGGTTTAATGGCATAGAAGAAAGAGCGTGTGTGTGCTTGTCCGAAAATTTCAGACCCACTGCTCCTCATTTAAGCCTGCCACAATTTGCTCCCACCAGACCTGAGATCTCCCTTGTACTCACAAATTCCTCTGAATGGTGGAGGACACCATATATAAACCATAGGTGCAAGCTGCGATGACGGCCCTTAACCTCCTTCTCCACCTCAAAATCATTTTAAAGATGGGCGAACTTCGCATATTTCGCAGAGCTAAAAGCAAGACAATTTCTTTCATTGTGGCTAGTGTGGCACAGATGCTAGAACCCGCCTTTATGCATGCGCGACGTCGTAAATCGTATGGCAAGTGTAAACACATGAATAGGATACGGGTCACAATTAAAGAACGTGTAAAGGACAGGCAAAACAATCAGATATAGGCAACAAATCGGAATTGGCCGTCAAGACCTGACAGTGTAAACGGGGCCTCAGAGATCAGTTTCAGGCCTCCTTCATATGTGGAAATAAATCAGATATAAATCAGATACGTGACAATGCGACTATCATGTAAACAGGCAGATCAGATTTATTGAGGAAGAAGGAAGAGCGTGTGTGTGCTTGTCCTAAAATTTCGGACTCACTGCTCCTCATTTAAGCCTGCCAGAATTTGCTCCCACCAGACCTGAGATCTCTCTCGTACCCACAAATTCCTCTGAATGGTGAAGGACACCATATATAAACCATAGGCGCAAGCTGCGATGACAGCATTTTCCCTCATCCTCCGCCTCAAAATCATTTTAAAGATGGGCGAACTTCGCATATTTCGCAGAGCTAAAAGCAAGACAATTTCTTCCATCGTGGCTAGTGTGCTGCAAATGCTAGAACCCGCCTTTACATATGCACGACGTCGTCAATTGTATGGCAAGTGTAAAAACATGAATCAGATATGGGTCACGATTAAAATAATGTGTAAACGGACAGGCAAAAAAATCAGATATAGGCAACAAATCGGAATTTGGCATCAAGACCTGACAGTGTAAACGTGGCCTAAATTGACTGAAAACGTTTAAGCTGCTTTTACCTGTGTCATATCCACTAGGTATTTCCATCTCTTTTAAACGTCACAGCAAGACCAAAACGGAGAGAAAAATATGCGTTTTAAACAAAAAAGTATTAGTGTGGACATGGCCTGAATGGTAGTGAAATAAAATAAAAAGTAAATTAAATTAAAAGTAACTTTTTTTTAAATTGTCAAATCTTGATGTGCAGCTTCTTTATTGCAATTTTCAATTCTATTTCCTCTTTCTAACAGGTCATTGCAGTAGTGATGGATATTTTCACAGATGTGGATATATTTTCTGATCTTCTGGAAGCTGCAGCACGTCATGTGCCTGTCTATATTCTGCTGGATGAACAAAACGCCCATTATTTTGTTAACATGGTGGCAAGCTGTAAAGTTAACCTGGAAATGATCCACGTAAGTTTAGCTGAGCTCAACTAGCCTAAGTTTTAATTAGAATTTTAACAAAATTCAGGCTAAATGGTGATTTGTTTGGTTACAGATGATGCGGGTAAGGACAGTGGCAGGCGTTACTTATTTCTGCCGCACTGGGAAATCATTTAAAGGTCAAGTGATGGACCGTTTTCTCCTGACAGACTGCAGAGCAGTGATCAGTGGAAACTATAGGTGAGCTCAGTGACATTTTAATGCAGATACACTACCGGTCAATAGTTTGGGGTCAGTAAGATTTTTCAATGTTTTACAATAAGCTTCTCCTTCTCACCAAGGCTATTTATTTCATCAAAAATAAAGTACAAATTGTAAAATTGTGAAATGTTATTGCATTATAAAATAACTTTTTTATTTGATTTGATTTAAATGATGAATTTTCAGCTTCATTACTGCAATCTTCAGAGTCACATGATCCTTCAGAAATCCCTTTAATATTAATTATTATTGTTATTATTATTAATATTATTAGTAGTATTATTAATGGTAATAGTAATATAAGCAATAATGACTGGAGTAATAATTTAATTTGAAACTACATACAATTAGTAATAAATAAATATTTAATAAGTATTTAACAATTTTCTTTACATTTAATAAATGCCGCCTTGATGAACAGAATAATTTTCTTAAAAAAAATGAAACAAAAAAAAGACCCCAAACTTTTGACCGGTAGTGTACGTATTAAACTCTAAAGCATGCATTTTTTATGTGATCTGACATTGTACATTTTTCTTATTCTCTTTCCCTAGCTTTATGTGGTCTTTTGAGAAGATCCACCGCTGTATCGCCCATTTATTCCTTGGAGAGCTTGTTGCCACTTTTGATGAGGAGTTTCGTATTTTGTTTGCTCAGTCTCAGCCTCTTGTTGTTGAAAATGCCCTTGTGCCCATGCCACAAGATAGTTACCTTGGCAACCAGTTTGGCATAAAAAGGACTCAGTCGCTAAGGAATCCCAGAGGATATCTTCGTCAACCTGAACTCGGTGGTTACCAATATGGCGATCGCCTTGACTCCATACTACCTTTTCGGAGGGATGACCCTTTCCGCCATACAATTGAACCAAGTGCAGGTCCCATGCAGGTCGCAAAATATGCAACACAGCAGTTCAGGATGCAACAGTCATTCTTGGATCAAGGGCGCTCAATGTTAGCCTCCCGGCAGCTGGAAATGAATGCTTTTAAAAGGCATAGCTATGCAGAAGGCACCCGCGAGACCTACGCCTCCTCCCGGCAGTACATGAAACAGCGTGTAATGAACAACTTGGAGGAGACTGAATCGCATTACCAGCGAGAACAACATTATTATCAGAGCGAAGGCATGGGACATGATGACCGCGGACACTACGACCGATTTAACTATGGCTTGGCAGATCAACAATCAGATTCTGGATATCCCCCTGAACTTGAGGCACCAGGAAGTCTGAATGTTTTATCCTCTGATGACCTCAAAAGTGATTCAGAGAAACAGTATAACATAGGAGGCCGCTATGATCCACAAGGCCACAAGAGGCCTGCTGCGGGCCATGCATATGCATGTCAGAGTTCGCCGACTCAGCCGCATCCTCCAGACCAAAAGCAGTTGTTCTCCACTGGAGATCAGGTACGGCAGTCGCAGGACCCCAGCGTGAAGCAGGGGTTGCGGAGCTGGAGGATCAACTCTTATCTGAGCACTTATGAAGATGGAGGGGAGGAAGGCCTGCATCAGCCCATGGGTTCAGATGCTTTTGAAGACTCACATCAACAACCTGACAGCAGACTTTATGGTTCTGAGGGACCAGGTATTCATTCAAACATTAGAGAACGTCCAAATATCCCAACTAAGCCAAACCTTGATTTGCGGCCACGTTTTGGTAAACCCATCATACAAGATAGGAATCAAGTAAAAGATAGTACCTCTGACGTGGGTCCCACAAGTACTGACATATTAAAGCCAGCAATTTCAGCTTCATCACTAGCATCTTCAACAGACAATGAGAAAGAGTTGGCGGAACCAAGGGAAATCAGCATTACTAAGCATGAGTCTTTCAGAACTCGAATTAACCCAATGCTTCAGAGGAGCTCAAGATTAAGGTCTTCTTTAATCTTCAGCTCCTCAAAGCTGGAACAACACAACTCACCGCAAGCTAAGTCTGGTGGAGAGCTACAAGAGGAGAAAGAAGAGAATGAGCCTATTCGATACTCATCAATTGTGGCAGAGATTCTTGAGAAGAGGAGATCTCTATCAAGAGAGCCGTTCGATTGGAATAAACATAAAAAAGCAGATGAAAAAGATGTTAAACATGCTTCAACTGGAGATCTGACTACAATCCAAGACACCAAAGAAGAGCCCATCAAAGAAAAGGAGAAACCAGACAACCCTAAACCTGAGGAAAACAAAGTTACACAGCCAACAGTGCCTTCAGCATCTCAGCAAATAACTTCTTCGCTAAACATGAATGATCCAGCAAGCCGACTTCAGTACTTCAAAGATCTGGAAGAAAAGAGGAAGACCTCCAAATTAGAGTTAGATTTGGGTACAAAAAGTCGAGAAGCAGCCATAAAAAAGCCAGACACCTTGAATACAGCAACCAAACTTCCAGATGTGCTTGTAACATCAGAGCAGTCCACTGTAAAAGCACAAGAACCATCAGTTTCACGAACAGATCCTGTACCACATCGCCCGGTGATTGAAACAAAACCAAAACCATCAGAAGTCTCTGTGGACAGACTGTACACCAACAGCAAAACTCTGACGGAGAGCACAGCTGATGCACCAAAGAAAGAGCCTGTTAAGGAACCAACTAAATCACTCAAGCCATTCCCTTCACCCAAGTTCTTAAAACCCTTTAAAAGCTCTCAATCTTCTAGTCGGCGGATATCATGTGGCGAGGAAATTCTCACAGATGCAACAGATGCTGAAAAGAGTGAGCTCAAAAAGTCTCGCAGCTTCAGCACATCAGGAATGTCCCGCACGGAGTCTAGAGAAAGCCTGAGCTCCCTTGGAAACACTGAAAGCAAGGATACAAAGGCTCTTGACTTCCTCAAGAAACAAACGCAGAGATTGAAGGGTATCCTTGCGCCAAAGGGAGATAAGAAGCACTCAGGAGTGTCCAACTCTCAAGAGGACAAGTCAATGAAAACAGTCCCAGAGGTGCAGGAGGAGCCCTCAGACAAAGGCAAACCCTCTGAATCCATTTCATCTTCAACCGCAGTAGAGAACAAGCCCAGTGCTAAACCGACTACTTCACGCTATCAGTCCTCTACCTCCAATATAATATTCAGCAGCAACCTCAGGGATGATACCAAGGTGATCCTAGAGCAAATCTCAGCAAATAGCCAGAAAACTAGACAGCAGAATGAAGAGTCTGGGAAAGGTGACGGGAGCAAAGATGACGTTTCCAATTCACCCTTCCAAAGCCGGAACCGGTTCAGCCGAACTCCAGTCAACCCACAGGAGAGGGACAATCTGCTGAAGAGAATAGAGAGCATGCGCAAAGAAAAGAAAGTCTACAGTCGTTTCGAGGTACTTTATCGCAGCCGAGAAGAGTGTTGCTGGGAGCGGGGAAGTGTAGAGCAGGCAAACCAATTTCTGATTAGATCTATCAAATGAGATCCCTGTGCAATATTTGTAGTGAACTGTAAACATTTTAAAGGAACACTCCACATAGTTTTTTTGGGAAAATAGGCTAATTTTACAACTCCTGTAGAGTTAAACAGTTTTACTTTTTTTAATCCATTTAGCCAATTTCTGGGTCTAGTGGAGCACTTTTAGCTTAGCTTAGCATAGATCATTAAATCGGATTAGACCATTAGCATCTCCTTTAAAATGATCAAAATTCATATTTAAAGCTTGACATTTCTGTATTTACATTGTGACCAACAGAAAATTAAAAGTTGCTGTTTTCTAGGCTGACATGGCTAGAAACTATACTCTCATTCTGGCGTAATAATTAGTGAATTCTGCTGCTGTACCATGACTGCAGCGGATGCAATGATAATACACATTGCCTAAAAATATTTCTGAATAGTCACTGCATAATATATGTCATTGTGCCTGAGGGATGCATTGATACCATTTTTTGGAACCGATCCGATCTCGATACCAAAATTCTAAATATCGACCGATACAGATCCGATCCCATACTGTACCGTTTTTTTTTAAAGCATAATAGTTTTTATAGTTCTGGTGATAAACTCAAATAATATATCTTCTTTAGTAAAATTAACAAACCTATAGGCCTACTGTATATGACAGACGACACAATCTAACTATAAACATGATGCTTGCTGTAAACTAGGCTACATTATTTGAGCATTTGTTAAGACACTGGTCTGTTGTGGTCCAGCTTATGTTTCCTTTTTTAATATTAAGATTTTTCTTTGAAATCTGCAATAGACTAACACTATTGACCCTAATTGTTGGTAAAATAACCAGCCTTTTAGTAAAGCCTGATATTTTCCTGCAGGTTTGATGCAGACTAAACTAAACTGTCTGAGGCCAGTTTTACTTAATAATCCCTCACCAAATCTTGGCGTGAGTGAGACGGAGAAAGTTCAAAACAAGATTCGCTTACATACTTCATGTCTCAGTTTCTCAAGATAGATGCAATGTAGAACCTCTTTAATCCAGTGCTCTGGTGATGGAGGGGACACATGTTTCCATTCAGGGAGAATTGCGCACCTGGCTAGCAAGGTGGTAAAGGCAATGACACAGCATGTTGATGTTTATGTAGTTGGGGATGAAAGATAACCAAAAAGGGCAGTCAGGGGGTCAGGAGTGATGACTGTATTAAGGGCTTGAGAAAGAATTTTTAAAATATTAGACTAATAGTTTGTTAATTTCAAACAGGACCAAAACATGTGAAGGTAATCGGCCGGTGACTGCTTACATCTGTTACAGGCAATATTTGGTCATTTTAGAGATGCTAATGGTCTAATCCGATTCAATTATCTATGCTAAGCTAAGCTAAAAATGCTTCATGCAGACCCAGAGATTGGCTGAATGGATTGAAAAATTGTAATACTTAACTGTTTAACTCTAGGGGGGTTATAAAAGGAGCCTACTTTTTTAAACTGGAGTGTTCCTTTAAGTAAAATATTTGATGTAGCAGCTATTATTCTGAACAAATTATCCTTTTAATGTGATGTATATTTATTTGCCTTTTGGGGTGTCTTTAAATTTAAATATAATACTAAGATTTGATCAGTTTAATGCTGTATGACACTTTTATTCATTTGCTGTTTGAAAACTACTATACAAGTATCAGTTTGTTTGTAGCATCCAATCTATTTATGTTTCAATTTACAATAGAAATAAATCAAATAAGACTATCACAGAATCTCCTGTACTATTTGTGGGTTGATGGCCGAGACATTTATGTTGGATATTTCACTTACATTTCTGTCACTCTACTTCAACAGATGGGGAATAACCTGGGATAACAAAACATGGAGGAAGGGGCCAATGTTCCTCACAGAGAACTGTAAAGAGAACCTGAAACCGTACTAAAACAATTGTACCAAAACACCCCAAATACTGCTGTGAACAGACACAGAGAAGCAAGTAAGTCGCTTTAGGATAAAAGCGCCTACTATAAACGACTAGTAATTTAATGGTCCATGGATCTCATAAAAAACAGCACGAAAATAGCACAACCTCAAATATGAGGAGTCTTGTTGCAGCAGGAGGAATATTCCTTGCTCTGTGCCAATCTGAGCCCACAGATGATTCACTGTGCCCTTATAAGGCATTAGGGGCATACCTCATAACAATAATCACACACCATTACTGCAAAGTACAAATCAGGCCAAAGAAGGGTTCGGACTTCAGGAGGCTTTTCTCAGCTTGGACATGTTTTTTTTTACCTCTGTGATCTCTTCATGATGTATATGTACGCCATTTCCAGCCCTGCTAAAGGAAATTAACGTGTTTGGGCAGAAGCTGAGATATGCTACTCTGAAGGCACCAAAACACACCCTCTCTAAAGTACACCACACAAACGCCCCAGGACACGTCATGCTGAAATTATGCTTTGGTGGTGACTCTGTGCCAACGGATCACAGGCATAAAGGAAAGCCAGAGATGGTTGGTAGACAATGCTTCTACTTGAAACTCAACTAAGAAATGACCAGAAAGTATGTAAGGGATGTATGTAAATGAAAGGCCTGTTCATTCATTTTTCCTCTATTAACAAACAGTGTGCTATCAAGAAAGTGGACTGAAAGTTAAGAAGGTGACATGGGGAGTGAAGCTGGATTAATTTTATTTTACACTGGCAATCAGAACTCGCAGTTTAATGGTTTCAAACTACACGTGTACATTGTCAAGAGTAACTGTAAAATATTAGGTTAACAATAAAAGCTCTCAGGATTGGGCTTTGGCCTGTATTTTATCAATGCAAAATGTAATTAAGACAGATATTACTGAAAACCAAAGAATTCCCAGAGTGCCCTACTGGATGTGTCAAAGGACTGATTTATGGAAACCGGAAGTTGTATATCTGATTGAGAAGTATGATGGAATTAAACTCTGACAGAGTCATTGATACTGTACGTTTATGTATAAATACAAATCTGGGGGAATTTAGACATGTTTACAAACCTTTTTTATTGTGTCATAAATTCTGAATAAATGCTTTCAAAACTTTTAGATTCTAGGTATGGATATAAATAAATGTTGTCTTTGTTGACATAAAACGATTAACGATCTAACATGTTTAAATATAAAAGCAGAACAGAATGGAAAAGCCACTTCTTAAAACATTTGCTGTAAAATTAGATTAGTTTTCTGTCAAGTATTAGGAACTCATCTTCAGTTAGTGTGAGATGTTCATGGTGCTTTTTCGGAGATGTCCATGTGCACCTCTGCATTCTGGGTGTGGTTTAACTCGTCCAGCAGCTTGGCCAACTGCTCCAGCTTCTGTTGCTCTATTGGAACAGACACACAAACACGCAGTAAAATATCCGATTACTCTGAGGACGACAGGCTTTCTGTGGGTTTTAAAATATCTTAAAGGAGACCTATTATCTTTAAAATAAGTCTCTGATGTCCCTTGAGTGTGTGTGTATATGAATTTTCAGCTCAAAATACCACACAAATAATGTTTTATAACTCTTTGAAACTTTTTAGGTTTTGATCTAAATTGTGCCGTTTTGATGACTGTCGCTTTAAATTAGATTGTGCTCTTTTCAAAAGAGGGCGGAGCAACAAACACCTGTGCATCAAGATGACTAATGGCAAACTCTAATGGCGGATGGCTGCTTCTCACTCAGGGATGTTTATGCTAATGTCGGATATATCGTCACTAATGGGCGGGGCTTTCCCCCTTGATGATATGTACAAGAGAATGTCAGCTGTTTCTGTAGACTGTTTTAAAAAAGCGTGATTATAAAAAATAGAATTAATTAAGCTGTTTAAACCCCTTATAGAGGTGATTTTTGGATAATAGGTCCCTTTTAAAATGTCTCAATTTGCTATTCTACAATTTCTACAATAGCCTAAATGGATAGGTTATCCAAAATTGAAAACTTCTGTTGCTCTGTTGGGACAGACACACAAACACACAGTAAAATATCAGATTACTCTGAGGACGACAGGGTTTCTGTGGGTTTTAAAATATCTTAAAGGAGACCTTTTATCTTTTTACAAGATGTAAAATAAGTCTCTGATGTCCCTAGAGTGTGTATGTGAAGTTTGAGCTCAAAATACCACACAAATAATGTTTGAAAACTCTTTGAAACTTTTTAGGTTTGATCTAAACTGTGCTGTTTTGGTGACTGTCGCTTTAAATTTAAATTAGATTGTGCTCTTTTGAAAAGAGGGCGGAGCTACAAACACCTGTGCATCAAGGTGACTCTAATGGCAAACTCTAATAGCGGATGGCTGCTTTTCACTCAGGGCTGTGCTAATGAGGAAGAGATCATCATTAATAGATGGGGCTGTCCCCCTCTGATGACACGTACAAAGGGAGATTGTCAATTAAACTGTTTTAGCAGTTTTTATGAAGTGTGATTATAAAAAATAGAATTAATTAATTTTTACCAAGTCAAGTCGAGCTTTATTGTCATTCCTCTACATGAATGGACATACAGAGGAACGAAATGTCGTGTCTTACAGGACAACAGTGCTACATGAATTAATAATAAATACAAACACAACACCGGACATAAGAGCTATTTTAAAAACCTATGCATAACTAACATATACTATCAGATACTGTACACATAAGAGAGGCTATACAAGTACTTTTACATGAGACTGAACAATGTTGTGCAGGATATTGTGCAAGAGAGGTATTAAAGGTGAATATTGTACAAAAGAGGTATTTAAGGTTTAATATTGTGCAAGAGATATTTAGGTTGAAGCAAGCAGTGCAACATGATTGTGGTACACTTGGAGTAAACATCGTTTTCCTTATTGAGTCCTTGTAAATTGGAGTTTAAATGAAGTGTCAAGTGCATAAGAGAGAAGAGCATTTCTACAGGTGGTTTGTCAAGGATACTCACCTGTATCAAGCACAATTTGAAATGCACAATGTTTCCAAGAGACATTGAGTGGTTATGAAAGTGTCTATAGTGCAAATGTGCAACCTTTTACCATTCGAGGCTGGCTATATTCACACTGATGCCACACAACTTTGATTAAACTCCTAAATAAAAGTGATTTTTGCATAATACGTCCCCTTTAAAATGTCTCAGTGTGCTATTCTACAAATTCTACGACAGCCTAAATGGATAGTTCGTCCAAAATTGAAAACTTGCTATTAATTCAGGGTATATGCAGGAATCTCATCGCCACTTCAAGATCTAATCAGTATCAAACTTTTGACCTAATAAACAGTTGCAGTTAAATAAATCAATGGAGCACAACCATGCAACAAAACTCAGATAAGCTCGGAAGAAACAAAGCTTGAAAGAATAAATTACGCGGTTTGTTTTTAGCGACAGGTTTCAGCCACTGTTTAAACTCGTTTTTCTCTAACCAGGACTACGAAAACTTACATTTTCCCATTTTGCCGTATGTTTTGCTCCATGGTTTTGCTACATGTGGAGAGTGTCACATCACCTTCCTGTGTTTGTCGCAAATTACGTGACATCACCCAGTCACCAAACCAAGCATCCTGCCCCAAACCAATCACGTGGATCGAGCACGCCTTTGTTAATATTAGGAGGAAAATAAATATATTCATGCTTTTTTAAAGTCAAACACTTTGGACAACGCTTGAACAAAATTGAAGACCTCATAAAAACATGATTAAGACGTTTTAATACCATTTTAAGGGCCTTCATTTTCCCATAACTGATTTATCAACTTTTAATACTTATTAAGACCGCACGGACACCCTGTAGTTTCCACTCACTTAGGCAATTGAAAATAACCTACTTAAAAAATATCTATAAATGGGGTATTAAATTACTTTTCTGAGCCAGATATTTGTTCATCTTTTAATTCTAAACTTGCTTCATTTTGCTAATTTTCTCCAAAAATATGATAATTAACTTGTTGTGTTCTGCCTATAGATTTACATTCAGGGAACATATTGGTACATTGTGTTCCATTCAAGTTATTCATTAAAGGTCAGTGAAGTGCTCTGAAATGTGCAGTTTTTTTTATTCGATGTTTGACTAATCCTAACCGAAACATGAAGAGAGGGTGGGGCATAGTGTAGCTCCTCCCCTTAAAAAATTAAAATAAACAGCCAATACTGTTTTGTTTTACCTTAGCTCTGCCAGTGAGAGTGGTTGAGCTGAAGAGCATTAAATGAAAAGCAAATGTGAAGCGTCTTGAAAGGGGCGGGGCATGTCAGATACTAGAGAGCATTTGATTGGTCAAGATTTGATGAGAAACTGAAGTATGAATAAAACCGTTCATCCATTTAAGTGAAGCAGAAGTGACAAACTACAAGCTTTACATGTTTATATCAGTTTTATATCTTCTAAACACAAATTTTGTCACTGTTTTGGAGCGCACTAGCTTATAGTTATCCTAAAAACTAACAATACTGATAGTAACATCTAAAAAACGTTATTTTAATTTCACTGAACCTTTAAATTTTATTTACTTGGTCTAAAAAAGATCTTTAAATAGCTTCACCTTCATAAAACCTGCAGAAACCCTGAGATGGTGTTGATCTCATGATTAAGGACTCTCCATGTTGAGAGCTCAGTTTTAGGTCTTGCGGACACTTGAGTATGAGGTTACTTTCCTGTGCAACTCTAGCTGTGTTTAGTCATCTAGCCTTTGGATGTTTCTAAAAATGGCTAAATTCAGAATAGCACACTTCTCTTATTATCTGTGTGCAAATATATATTCTGAACTCATCCACTGCCTTGTTAAATGGCCAAATGAGTCATATTGGAAATATTTTGGACTAATTTGGCTATTTCTAAATGAAATTAGAAACCAGGAAATGTTACACTAAAACACACAGCACTTTGTTAAACACACACTGGTCCTACTGAAGAGGGCCTTAACACTTATGCAATGGAAAAAGAAATTGCAATAAAACACACCAGCCTTCAGCAGCTGCTCAGTGCTGTACTCTGCAGACTGTATTTCTGCTGGAAGTCTTTGCGGAGCCTGGAAAATAAAAATAAAAAACATAAAAGATGATTTGAATTCTTTTTCAAATGTTTTCCAAGTGCAGAGTAGCCAATCTGGAAAAAAATAATGTTGACCTTAAAAATAATTGAAAACGGCTTTTATTTTAGCCAAGCTAAAATAAATGAGACTTTCTTCTGAAAAAAAAAACACGTGAAAATGTTCACAGGAGAACTAATCATATTTAATTCATTAAAACTGTTGCTTTTAAAGGGCAGCACAGTGGCACAGTGGGTAGCACAATTGCCTCACAGCAAGAAGGTCGCTGGTTCGAGCCCCGGCTAGGTCAGTTGGCATTTTTGTGTAGAGTTTGCATGTTCTCCCCGTGTTCTTGTGGTTTACCCCACAAGTTCAAAAACATGCGCTATAGGTGAATTGGGTAAGCTAAAATTGTCCGTAGTGTATGTGTGTGACTGAGTGTGTATGGATGTTTCCCAGTGATGGGTTGCAGCTGGAAGGACATCCGCTGCTTAAAACATATGCTGGATAAGTTGGCGGTTCATTACGCTGTGGCGACCCCAGATTAATAAAGGGACAAAGCTGAAAAGAAAATGAATAAATGAATGAATGCTGCTTTTAAAGTAATATCCATTCTCATGGGCCACTTACAAAGACAGCAGACAGGTTTTTATGCTGCTCCGTCAACTGCTGAAGCTGATTCTCAAACTTCATCCTAAAATCAAACGAGTGTGAATTTCAAAAGCAGTATTTCTTAGAAATAAAACGTCATCTTTTATACAATGGTTCATTATTCTGGTACATACAGTAATGGCTTGTGCTGCTTCACAAGTAGGTAAACTAATAGAAACTATTGTTTGAATGTGGATATTACAATAAATATTCTGGGTAGGGTTGCACCAGCTGATTGTAAGTTCTTTCTTAAACTGCAATGTAAACTCCACACTAGGGGCTTAGTAACTACTAGCAAAGTCCCTTTAAGGCAAGTCACCTCACTCAGCAGCCATCTTTGAAACGCCGCTCTGGCATTTTCCAAAATTGCTTACCAAGCTTACGATTAAATTTCATAGTAGGAATCACCAATACAATTAAATAACAACTGTCTGTTTAGATTCATTTCTAAATGTTTGAATCACACAAAATCTGCAGAAACTCAAGTCTGGTCCGAGCCCCTCACTCGGAGAATCGTCCATCTCCAGTGATCGATGACGGGCTGCTGTTATTCGCCATATTGCCCGCTACACTTTTCCCCATTCAAAACTTTACGAGTGACATGTCTTGTGTATTCTATAGTCTTTGCTACTAGCTAGTTTGTAACTAAATTTCTTACTTCGGTCAAAGCACATGTTCTTAAGGCAAACCGTAGTTAGTAGGTCGTAAGCTCTCCGTAAAATCATGCGTAGTCACATTGAATGACCAGTAATGTCCAATAAAAAGCATTTAATTCGTTGAACTGCTTTAAACTTTTGCAACTAATATATATATATATATATATATATACACACACACACACACACACACACACACACACACACACACACATATATATATATATATATATATATATATATATATATATATATATGTATATATATATATATATATATATATATATATATATATATATATATATATACACACACACACACACACACATATATATATATATATAAATAATCAACTGTACTATGAAAATGAAATGCAAAATTACATTTTTAGAGTAAATTACAGTCAGTGACTATTACAGGAGACGCACATACCTGCATCGTGAGCCGTGAATGCACGTGAAGTACACATGAAGTTATCAAAAATTAAACCTGACTTTTTTTTTTTTTTTACATCCTACACATGAATGAGAAAAGTGCAGGGAGGGAAAAACTCAGTCATGAAGAAATTCTCGTTTTAACTGATAGATACTATTAACACAAAGCACTCTGATAGAAAATTAAACTCTTCTTTCACAGACCAAAAAAATGTGAGATTTGGGAGGAAAATAAAGCTGCGGTCACACTAGAGTTTGAGGTTGCGAAATTCTGTAGTACAGTGCTGCAAAAAGGGGCGGGATTAAACAAGATGATTAGACATTTAAAAAGCGAGCGATTGGTCCATGTTTTACATCCCTGTCCAGAGAGGTCATGTTTTGATCTTCGATTGGTGTAACGCAATCATATTTGTCATAAACTTGTCACACCAGCTTGCGTTTCCGGTCTGACGCATTCGCATGCATATGAATAGAAGTCTATGGAGAGAAAAGTCCAGCGTGACTGCAGCTTTAGGCTGTGAGTAGATGGAGAGCATTCTTTATTATTATCGTGAGCTCCTCAATGTAATCTAATCTCTCTGTCATCTCTTTTCTACCATTATACATGGGGAGGCTGCCGTAAATATTTAGTTGGAACGTAGCGTTACGTTTACTGCTAGTGCAACCGACGCCTGATGATTACATATACACTATCTGTCAATCCCAGTTGTAAAAGCAACAAATAATAACTTGACTTGTAGTTGATCTGGAAAAGTGGCAGAAGGTAGATTCTTCCGATGAATCATCTGTTGAACTGCATCCCAATCATCACAAATACTGCAGAAGACCCACTGGAACCCGCATGGACCCAAGATTCACACAGAAATCAGTCAAGTTTGGTGAAGGAAAAATCATGGTTTGGGGTTACATTCAGTATTGGGGGGGGGGGGGGGGGGGGGAGTGCAAGAGATCTGCAGACTGGATGGCAACATCCAGAGTCTGAGGTATCAAGAATTTTGTGCTGCCCATTACATTACAAACAACAGGAGAGGGCAAATTCTTCAGCAGGATACAAGTTACTGAAAGCAAAGAAGGTCAAGAGGCTCTAGGATTGGCCAGCTCAGTCACCAGATATGAACATTATTGAGCATGTCTGGGGTAAGATGAAGAAGGAGGCATTGAAGATGAATCCAAAGAATCTTGATGAACTCTGGGAGTCCTGCAAGAACGCTTTCTTTGCCATTCCAGATGACTTTATTAATAAGTGATTTGAGTCATTGTAGAGATGTATGGATGCAGTTTGCAGTTAAGCAAAGTCAGACCTTACTGTCCTAATACAATAATTAAAAATCAAGGCATGATCATGTTTTATTTTGGTAAAATAAGTGTAATCTAGAGGCCTTTGCCTTTTATATAAGCCACTTCTGATACCAAATCAGAAGTCAAGTTCTAGTTGTTGTTCCTAAAACTTGAATAGGCGACAAGACTTTTGTCAGGTAGTGTCAATATGCTTAGCAGTTTATTAATCCTAATACATCTACAACAATTCTGTGACAGCATCTCATATCTATAGTGTCTATTTAATACTAGGAGTTTCCTTTGATACTTAAAACAGTGAGTCATCATACCGAATCTTTCTGTGCTTTAATTTGGTCTCCTGGATCTGAAAGCTGTACTGCTTTACCAGTTCCTCTTTCTGATGATTCTGCTCCAGCTGCCTACAAAGTTACAAATTAGATTTGAAATCAAATACAATGATAACTCTCGGTGTGTTTCGCAAAACATTTTTTAGCAAAATGACAACAAAAGGCTGCTCCCTCTTCATTGTCCTACTTTTAATATGATTTGTGTAAGTTATCGAGTCAATACACACCCTGTAGTAAACTATTTGACCTGAGACCAAAGCTCAATGTCTCTCATTGTGGTTCACATGTGATTCAGATTAAATAACCGTGAGTGTCATTATGATACTGACATATGCTTACCTTTGAGCCTCAAGCTGGAGGTCCTCACATTTGAGCTGCAGAGATCTATTTACCTCTGTAGGACACAAAAATGTGTCTGATAACAAAGCTTAAATGCAATTAATGGTAAATTTAATGTGTGTGGTTACGTTTTAGATTGCTATACAGTGTTATATAAAAGCAAATGCCTCAGTTTTGGTTTTATACTAAAGTACCTTCCTTCTCATTCAATGTTCCCTCCAACTTTAGGGCTTCTGCAGCTACTGTAAGATAACATACAATTGTCTTAATCCTCATTTGAATGAATAGTACAGTATAAGTCATACTCATTCATTATAGACATACAGGCATCCTCCTCCTGCTTCCTCGCACATTTGAGGAGCATGATTACCGTCACTTCTTCTTCAAGGTTTTTCTTGACTGGAATCAATAAATTGGGGTTACTTTTTTGATGTATTTGATATATACTCAGATTGACTGACTGATTTACAGTTTAAAGAGGACAACTGACCTTGCTGTAGCTTTCGGAGTTGGGTTATAAGATCCTCTGGTTTTAGTTCTGCTCGACTGACTATAGAAAAATCAAATGTTAGAAAGTAAACACAATGCAATACAACGTCTTCCAGTCACATTGAGTGGGAATTGATTAAAGGGTGAAAATGAAAATTACATTATTTACACACCCTTCACTTATTATTCCAAACCTGTTTGACATCCTTTCTTCTGTACTATATAACACAAAAGAAGATATTTTTGTAGAAAAGCTAAAAACATATAACTATTGACTTCCATAGTATTAGTTTTTCCTGTCTTTGGCAGTCAATGGTTTTCAGCTTTCTTCAAGATATCTTCTTTTGTGTTCAACAGAAGAAATTAAACGCATAAAGGTTTATAACCACTTGAGGGTGAGTAAATAGTGAGTAAAATGTAATTTTTATTCGTTTAACAGATGGGTTAGGCCCTACGGCCCTGTCCATGCATAAACAAAAAAAGACAAACAGTACCAAAACTCTTTGGTTTAGTAAGTGGGTACACTGTTAACTTACTAATGTCAATTTAATCGACATGTAATTTATTGTATTAGTGTGAGTCATGTCATACCTGGGCTTTTTGATGTCTTGATAATGTCTTCGATGCTGAATGATGACTCTGTACAAAACAATAACACTCGAAAATCAAACTTAACCTGCTTAGCTCACTAGTCAACATCTATACACACAAAGAACGCAAAACAACCTACCAAGTAACTCACTCATTACGACTCCAGATACTGCGTAAATATCTTTTAAAACACCTTAGTACAGTTAAATTAGGAAACGTAAATAAATAAATATAATGATGAGGATGTGGACGTTCAGATGGCAGTTGCTCGTCCTCGCGCGCTTTCAAACGACGTTCACTTCACACGGAGTGTTTGTTAAAGGTTACATATTCTTGTTAAACCATGGCTATATAGTAATAAATATAATGTGTAGAACGTTTTCAATAACTTTAAAATGTATCAATACTGATGTAAAAGCAGTTTTTGCTCTACTAAAACACTACACATCGCTTTAACTGCCGTTTGGTTTTAAATTGGTAACTTGGCGCCATCAATTGGTTGATCAAGGTATTGTATAAGGACTTGGATTGACTATAAAATTATTGGCAAATTACTAAATAATTTTCTTTATTACTAGTTTTGATGAAACTAAATTGATGAGTCTTTTTAATTGACAAGTTTTGAATCAGACTACTTGTCTGTTTACAATTTAAAACACTCAATTATTTTAAATACTCTTATAAACTTGGTTAAAATGTGCAATACTGTTTAAAAAAAAAGAAAAGTTTTACCCAAAGTTTGTGAAAATACACATTTTATTAAGGAATTATGTATTTGGTGTTAAAATAATCAATTATAATACAAATGATTTCACATTAACACATGCACTTTAAACTCAGTTTTGACAGCCATGACAAAAAAAAAAAAACTAAAGAAATTGGCTGATTCTGAAAATATCTACTCTTGGTATAACAACAATATGAACGTGTTCAGTATTAAAAGCAGTGAAATTAACAAAACAACAAAAGCTATCTGTGTTGCCTGTCTGTTTGACACATTCAATAATAAAATTTTTAAAGAACATGACAAAATAAAATGCACTTCGAAGTGCTGCTGCTAACTTTAAACCAGATGAATGTAAAGTATTTAACATTTAAACAAATAATAACAACATAAATTTAGCTTAGCTTATGAATGCATATAAACAAATTTTCTAAAACCCAGAGTGCAGGTCTCGTTTACACACAGTAATAGACCAGAAAAAAAGGAATGAATGGCACAAAATGCAAAAATGAACAGATATATTTGTTAATGGTCATTGGTAACACAAACTTGTATTCATTAACTAGTAAACAGCAACACTCCCACTCTATATAAATACGTGTTAATTTGTTTTATATATAGTTTCTTCAAAAAATATACCTTAACTAAATATCATAGCAACTAAATGATTATGCTAAATAATACTTTTGAAAAAATATTGGGCTAAAAAAAATGAAGCAGTCTAGGGGAACAAAAATTAAAAGGCAAAAAAAAAAAAACTGTGTGAAAAACCTATTAATTAATGTTTGAGGAATATTTTATTATTTTTCTTTATCTACTGTAGCTGGTGCTGATTACCAATCCATTACTTTTAAAATGATTCTTGTTTAGGAAAAGGCAGCTTTTTTAATTTTGCTTTAATAAATGTGTTTCTCAGAGAAGAGATTATTTTGTTTGCTTACTCCTGCTATTAAAAGAGATAGTTTTTTTCTCTAAATTGTAAATGTATGCTTACAGTATATCTAGAAAAACTATTGCAATGACAAAGTTAATGCTACTGAATGCAAACTAACAGTTATAAATTTACTGGTTACACAAACAAACTGGTAACAGAGAATATATGAAGAGTTCATATGCAAAAGCCATTAAATCCCATCATAAATCTTCTAAAATTGGCATTTTTCTAGTTTTTCCATTTTTTGTTTCAGATATTTCACTTTTATGGTGATGAATAGGTTATTTTCATTGCCTTTAAAGTCCAATAACGGCATATAAACATAGGAGACTGAGGAAAAAATGCTCATTTAGAGGTTTTTGCATCTGAACTTCATGTTTCTGTTAACTCCAACACAGCAATGCTACATAAATATACACACACAGACATAAACATACATTCATACACACGCATATGTGTGTGTTGTATACATTTATATGCATGTGTGCGCATATATATACTGTTTACCTATTACATGTATATGTATTACACATAAACATGCAGTATACTGTATATGCAACTACATGTATACTTGCTTATGTGTTGGTGTCATATGTACGCATGTAGATACATATATACATGCATAGATACATGACACCATCCCATATGCATGTATACATGTAGTACCATATATATGCAAACTAATACATAACCAAAAAAATAATCACCATTCTTTTGACAGAGAAGGCCAAATTAAGAATACTAGTGAAAAACTCACAAATTGATCAGAATAAAAACTGAAGGTGTAATATTTGGACCAAATTCTTTTGCAAAATGGTTTGCTGCATCTTCTCCCGGATGTCCTCGTATTATTGTTCTCTCAAAGACTCAGAATCACCACCAGTACTGCATGTACCCTGCACACTCAGCATGAGCACCTGCATCTCTGCTCTGCCATTGGCTGTTTCTGAAGTCCCAGTAATTCTGCTCCGGCCAATCAGCACGCTCCACAGTGACCACTGGACTACAGTCCTCCAGCATCTGAGACCGCTCAGTTTGACTACTGAACTGCTGTGTGTGGTCAAACTGAGCTGGAATCATGAGCTGCTCCTCAGATACTGAAGCGGTCAGTGTGTGGTGGTCCGGCTGAGTGAGTTCCTGCTGGGTGGTGTTGTCGACTGTGTGTGGACAGCCGTAAACGCAAAGTTGAGAATGTGTGTTTTGACCTTCGATCTCTGGAGCTATAGTGGTCTTGTCTTTTAGAGGTGCTCTCTCGATGACGATGGGGGGTCCGGCCTGCAGAGACAGGCTTACCTTAAACACAGTTTCGTTTATTTCATTGGCACTGGTGTTAGGACTCTCAGGATTTTCTGTCTTTATTTTTTTGCTCATCTGTTGGGCTGGAGCTTCATCTTGATCTTCAACGGGACGTTTGTTTGAAGGCGGAGGGATACATTCTGCTGGGCGATTGAGAGTTGGAATGGGACCTTTGGAAAGAAAAGAATCTGTAATAATTATTTTGGCATAAAATGCTCTTCTTACTTCGATTTTTCTGTCTCGTGCCTAGTCCAGATATCTAAAAATTCTTAAATCTAGAAGCATTTTCTAGACAAGGAAAATATATAATCTTGTTTTAAGAAATACTATGTCAAAATTAGGTGAGTTTTTCCTTAAAACAAGCTAAATAATCTGCCAATGGGGTACCCAAAATAATCTTATGTCACAAAGAAATACAAGATTATTTTGCAGATTATATTGACAGTATTTTACTCGCTCATTTGCAGCGGTCTTTGGGTAGCCAGGTATGTATTCCAGGAGAGAGTTTTAATTTTATTGCCATTTCAGCTTCTATAAAAGTCATCTACAGCAATAAATAATATACAAGGTAAAATACATAAATAAAAATAATAATGATGATAATATATAAGATAAAAACCTACAACAGTTTAAGGTTTCCTTTTGATAAAAATTGTACAATTTTAGAAGGATTCACATTTAAAAATATTTCATTTAAAGTCTCTCCAGATAAAAATCGTTGTCTGATAATATTAAAAATCGGGGTTTCCACAAGAATATGTTTAACACTTTAGTTTCTGTTGCAATATAGACATTTTAGGGGTTCTTTTGAGTAAATGTTCATGCGTGAGTCACGTGTGTCCAACGAGGCATCTTCTATAAACAATCTCATCATGTCTTGACTTAAAAATTAGATAAATTAGATAAATTAGATTTTATTCCTATTTCTGGCTGAATTTCTAAAAGTTAATGTATTTCAGGATCTTTTGTGTCCATTAACAATGAATCAGTTTTCATTTTGTATTCATGACAAAGACACATTTTTGTGGCCACATTAGCACAACATTAGTCCAAATAATGGAACAATGTTTTCTTTCCTACAATTGCATTTTATAAAGAGCCCAATTGTCCGCAATTGACCACACTTATTACAACCCTAACCCAAATTTCTTTCTTTATTAATTAACTAAATCATTTATTTATTTGTTCTCAGATAATATTTCCTGAATCATTTTGTAATTATTTTGATTTAAACCCACACTTTTTTGTTTGAAGCTAAAACCTTAAGTATAAAGTCACAACTAAAATATATCACGATATAGACATAACAAAATTGAGTTCTTATCAATAGTGGATTTTTTTTCATGCTTGACTCAATAAAACCTCTATTAGTTACATTTGCAAAAGCAGGGTTCATACACATTTTAACTACTAAAATTCCCTAACTTTTCCATGATTTTTCCAAGACTTTCAAGTAAATTTTCATGACCTAATGTTTCATGCAATGTCTACATATGCGTGGTAAAAATTAATTACAGCATATCATAAAACATGCAACAATCTATTTAGTTTCAATTTATATTCATTCATTTAATGTGAGTATGTAATTGGCCAAGGACAGAAAAGAAGACAATTTTAAAGTATACAGATATCTGTTTTCCATGACTTTTCCAAATCTTTGTGGGTTTTTCTGACTTTTCCAGGCCTGTAAAATGCCATATCAAAATTCCATGACTTTTCCAGGTTTTCCATTACTGTATGAACCATGAAAAATGATTTTACATACATGTGCAGCATATTAAAACAAAATGGCATACTTTAATGTTTCCAAAAACATTTCAGAAAATAAAATCTAAACATATAGATGAGATAATGTTGCATTATCATCCAATGTAACAACTTCCTAGTGACAAAATCTGCACAACCTAGGATACAGTTTAAAGATTTACATTGAGTATGTTTACATGGACACCAATAATTCGCTTTAAATAGGTTTAAGACAATACTCCAATTAAGAGTCTACCATGTAAACAGCAATATTTGATTAATTTAATCTGATTAAGGTCATAATGGTACTAAACAGAAATCGGATTAAGACATGTGGAGTATGCTGATTTCAGTGGCATTATTGTAGTGCAGTACAGACATGTAAACACCGCAATCAAACTATTACCGTCATTTAGGATTTTTTCGCCACATTTTCCACAGGATAGTCTATTCACACGGCTGTTTGACACTATTCTCTGCACCTACCGAGTCATTAAAGGACCACAGACACCTACATTGCGGTATCAAATTCTATTAAAACAACATAGTTGTTCATACTTCAAGCAGTTCATACTCGCATTCCAATATCTCGTTTTTCATGGGGGCATGCATGAAAGTGAAAGTGCCAAACTGCAGTTAAAGTCGACAGATTAATAATGAAGCACTCAAAATTACATGAAACTCTGGAGAAAATGTGGATAGCGTGGTGACATTAATCGAATTATGTGCTAAAACATGTCAAACGGGATCATGAAAGGAACATTCAGAAAGCAACTCATGTAAACACTTTAATCATATTATTGTCTTATTCAGATTAAGGCAAATAATTTGATTACTGATGTCCATGTAAACATAGCCAATGACAGTTAATTAGCATTTTGTTGCTGAACTGTGATCCTTCAATAGAGTCTTATATTATTAACAAAAAACATCTATTTAATATCTATAAACACATGCGCTATAGGTGAATTGGATGAACTCTAAATGAATGAATTCTAATGTACAAAAACAAGAGAAACTGTCATTCACCTGTTATTCTGTTATTTCCTTCATTGAAAGACAACAGATCTGATGTCCACTCCACACCAACTCCACTGTTCACCACACTCATGCCTTTTGAAGAAAAAATGACACAAAGTCGAAGACAACATTTTTAGCCCTCGTCAAATTTTAATACTTTTAAATATTGCTGTTTAACAGAGAAATGATTTTTGAACACATTTACAACTAATTACTTTTGTCTTTGCCATTATGTCAGCACAAAATATTTTACTAGTTATTTTTGCAAGATACAGCATTCAGCTTAGTGCAATTTATTGACATAACTAGGTTAATTGAGTATCTAGGCAAGTGAGGTTTATTAGACAAGTTATTGGAGAACAGTGGTTTGTTCTGCAGCCAATCGAATAACATTGACATTAGTATTTCTAATATAAATGTATATTAGATGTTAGAAATATATAATAGGAAAGTCTGTAAAAATATCCTAGTTCTGTTATATTTGAGGATGGCATGATGGCTCAGTGGTTGGAACTGTTGCCTCACAGCAAGAAGGTCTCTGGTTCGAGTCCAGGGTGGACGTGTTGGCATTTCTGTGTGGAGTTTGCATGTTCTACCCATGTTGGCGTGGGTTTCCTCTGGGTTCCTCCAGTCCAAACGCATGCGCTATCGGTGAATTGGATGAACTAAATTGGCCGTAGTCTATGAGTGTGTGTGAATGAGAAAGTGTATGGGTGTTTCCCAGTACTGGATTGCGGCTGGAAGAGCATTTGCTGCGTAAAACATATGCTGGAAAGTTGGCAGTTCATTCCGCTGTGGTGACCCTTGATAAATAAGGCACTAAGTCGAAAGAAAATGAATGAATTAATGTTATATTTGAAAACGAGTTCAACGTTTCACAGGAGAGCTAATCATTTTGCCTTCAACTGTATGATGAACAGAGTAATATAGGTTTGGTTTTGAAATATAACAGTAACAAATTGTGCTTTTATCTGCAGTACTTACAGCTCTGATAATCCTTCTGCAATATATCATTAAAGATATGAACAGGCAGGTTCATCACCTGCAAACAATACGAAATTACCACGATCACATCATATCCAATTCATATATGATTAACATAGTTGATACTTTTAACATAGAAAATTACCTTTATATGTGCCCTTCCCTCCTTTTTCTCCAGCTGGAGAGCGATCTCTTCAAGCTGCTTTATTGTAAGGCCTGGTTTGGACTTTTTAGGCAAGAGCTCCGGATGGTGAACCTTCTGGCAACATAAAGACATTCATAAAACTTAAAGTACACAAGAAATCAAAACTAACCATGTTGATTTTGTTAGCTCACATTGCTAGCTTTGTAGTGAACAATTCATCTGTGTGTCATTAAAAAAAACAAATGTTTGTTTGCTCTTGTAATTTAAAACTCAAATCGGAAAATGCACTTCCTGTTTGTTTTCAGTTAAATTCTCTGATTTGGTCAGTATGAGATAATGGCCGTGGCTAACATACTTAACCACGCTCCTGTCAGTTTTGACAACAATCAGAAATGCTGAGGAGGAGGTGTCTGTTAGGTTGTAATAACTCTACCCAAATTATTTTCCAGATCTTTCTGAGTGAAATGCCTACTTTACTACATCCAATCAGCTCGCAGTAGAAAAAACAAGCCACGCCCACTGTTTTCTCATGTAATAATAATAATAATAATAATAATGCATTTTATTTAAAGGCGCCTTTCATGACACTTAAGGTCACCGTACAGGACAGCAAGAATAATTAATTTAAATAAAAACACAATAAAAGTCAATAGAATACAATACAAATATTAAAAATGAAGTCGGGTTAAAGAGAATAAGCTGTTCTAAACCGATGTGTTTTAAGTTTGGATTTAAATTGTGAGAGAGAGTCTAAATTACGGAGATCAGGTGGAAGTGAATTCCAAAGCTGAGGAGCAGAGTGGCTGAAGGATCTGCTCCCCATGGTGACAAGGCGGACAGAGGGAACAGTGAGGTGAATGGAAGAAGAAGACCTGGGTGTTCGAGAAGGTGTGGCGATATGAACAAGACTAGTAAGGTATGGAGGAGCAAGATTGTGGATGGCTTTAAAAGTGAGAAGTATTTTATAATTAATTCTGAAAAAGATGGGAAGCCAGTGAAGCTGTTGTAGAATGGGTGTGATGTGACTGATGGAGGGGGTTTTTGTGATAATAAGGGCTGCAGCGTTTTGTACCAGTTGTAATTTATGAAGAGTTTTATTAGGGAGGCCAAACAGAAGGGAATTACAGTAATCTAAACGGGATGTGACTAAACTATGAACAAGAATGGCAGCTGAATGAATATTCTATATCACAATACGAAAAAAACAAAAGCAAAACAGTCGCATCTTCTGGTTCATGCAGACTTTAAAGTTTACACAAAAGACATTTTCATTTTCCTAAAAGTCTGTGTGAACTGGAGGTTGCTGAGATATTTCAGTATGTTGATGTACTTTCAACAGAAACTAAATATTGATTAGGAGGTGGGGCTTTCTTTCTGTGCATCATTCACTCATAGCAAACTAACAGTAGAAAGGGTGTGGTTAATAATATTGTGTTATTATAATATAGCCATGTTGAATATTTGAACATGTTGAATAATATATAATATACTGAATATTCGAATAAAGCCATGTTGGCTTTTCAGAAGCCTGAGAACTGAAATTTTAATCCCGCTCATGCCAGGTTTTATACTGCACCCGATCACTCCCGCCGTATATTCAGTCTTAGTTCACCCACTGCCCGACCCGCCCCAATTTCTACCCAACCGTTCCCGCTAAATTTAGATCTGGTTTCCAAAATCTCACGTTAAAATTGGGCACTACCAAAAGAGAGAGATAACAGATAAAAGTGTAGGTTGTGCAAGGATTGTAGGTTAAATGTCAGTTTTGTTTGCCCCTTTGTGATGAGACGAGTGCCACGTGACATACGGTGAGGTTTATGGCTGGTGAGACACTGACTCTTTCAAAGTCAGATTTACAAACATTTACACTCAATATATGTTTACCAACTACCGATTGTGTTTCATATATCATATCAGCATTATTTCCATACATGTAGCAGGTACATATTGGGCCCCGGAAGAATGTATAGCGATTAAATAGGCCTTTCAAAAACACCCAGCTGGACGTTACAGAGTACAGTCAGCCTATTACAAGCGACACACACACACAGAGCACCACAGCGGATGCGTGTGCTCTCACATTCACATTTAGGTGCTTTATTGGCATGACAAATAACTGTACATTCGTATTGCCAAAGCAGTGCAGCGTTGCTGCGTCCAAACAAGACAGTGCAAAAAGGGCAGTAGTGCAAAGCAGTAGCAATCTTTCTCATTCTCTCTCTCCCGCATACAGACACACAGCACTACGGCGGATGCGCTCTCTCTCTCTCTCTCTCTCGGGAGCGCTATAGGTATGACGCCCGCTCCCATTCAAATTACACCAGAGTTCCTGACCACTACCGTGTTTTATTCTGACATTTATTCCCGCGCCACAAGAAAACTGGTTGGGTCCCATGGCTCCGGCTGGAATGCAGACCTCAACCATTATTACACATCTACTTGACACAAAACATACAAATTTGACACAAAACATTGTTCTGAGGCTTAATAGTTGATTAAATCTTTAATTAAACGCAAAGCTGACAGAAACAAAAGTGAAGTTGATTGAGCAAACAATAACCTGCATATTAGCCTATTTAGTCACAAGATGGTGCCAAAAATGCAAAGCTGACAGAAACTAAACCATTTCAATGAAGCATATACTAACCCATGTACAAGATGGGGCCAAACAGTCAAAAACCACGGTACAACATAAGAGGTAAGCAAATACATATGAATGTGGATGCAAGCATATGAATCAACATATTCACTGGCATTCAAGGAGATTCTCAGTTCCCGGATGAGCCCGTGTTATTTAGCAGTTGTTATTTCAGAATAACATCCCTTGGAATGTAACGACTCACCAATCAGAAGAGAGTATTCCAGACAGCCGGGTAATAAGTGATATTGTTGTGTAGTGTTGTGATAACGATAGTTCTTACAATATAAATTGCAAAATGCTATTTTATCAGCAATTAAAAAACAATTACGTAATGATCATACTAAAATAAATAGGTAACAGCTATTTTTCAGAGCTAATTAAATCTACTAAAACTATGTCAAGGTGCAAACATAGACTTTAAAACACCACAAAAGACTGAAAACCTCAGATTATTATTATTGTTGTCATTTTTCCTCATCTACCAGCATTTCATCGTATTGATTTTCAGTGCTAGGTTCACCTAACAGCACCTACTGGAAAAAACGGGAATAAAGATAGTAAAGGCCTCAGTAAAGCATCAGATGAGTAAAGGCCTCATCTGATTGGTCAGATATTTTTGCATGTAGACAAACAGCCAAACAGTATAAAAAAAAACCTAACCCTAACCACAAAAAATCTATCCTAGCTTCAGTGTCAGTGATCATGCATTTTTTCCTTCTTTTTTTTTTCTTCCTCCATCCTATTCCTTATTCCTCTTTCCTTTTTACTACATGAACATGTATGGCCCTAAGCTAAAGTGGTTTCACAAAAATTGTAATTCAGAAGCTGGCAAAGTCAAGGTTACAGGAACACTTACCAAGTAGTTTCTCTGGTGGTAAGGGTTAATCAGATGCTTGATTATTTTTTTTCTCTTCCTCAACTTTGCAGAACACACCTGGCACAGGTAAAAGCACGGCGGTGGATTCCAGAGCATGCACTGGCACTTAATAACAGCTTGCAGACCTGTGACAAACACGCTCACAGACAGTTTGGTGCAGTGAATCTGAATCATTTTTTGTGTGTGATTTATTGTGCTGGAATAAAAAGCCTGTGGACACACTCACCTATAAGAGGCTTTTGACCACTGTGGTTTACAATATCCACATCTACGGGGCGTTGGGGAGTCTGGGACAACTGGGTATTTGGGTTTTGTGACAATAGATATTTGTTTTCTTGTTCCGCTGTAAATATAAATGAAAATTAGACAAACCCCAAGATAATGCATTTGATCTGCTAATTAAAAACAACTGCAATATTTAATTAGACAACTCTAAACAGTTCAATCTAAATTATATTTTAAGACATTTCAATGGATTTAGACACTGCTTATTTTACAGGACATATGAAAACATTTTTAATTTATAGTTTAAACAGGTTATCAGCAAAAACAGAAATGTCATATTTTTCTTAAAAAAAACTAATGTATTTTTGATAATAAGGTAATACAAATATTGCTATTATACACTCAGCAGCCATTTTATTAGGTACACCTATCCAACTGCTCGTTAATGCAAATGTCTAATCAGCCAATCATATGGCAGCAACTCAATGCATTTAAGCATGTAGACATGGTCAAGACGATCTGCTGCAGTTCAAACCGAGCATCACAATAGGGAAGAAAGGGGATTTAAGTGACTTTGAACTTGGGATGTTTGTTAGTGCCAGACGGGCTGGTCTGAGTATTTCAGAAACTGCTGATCTACTGGGATTTTCACGCACAACCATCTCTAGGGTTTACAGAGAATAGTCTGAAAAAGAGAAAATATCTGAGAGGCAGTTCTGTGGACGCAAATGCCTTGTTGATGCCAGAGGTCAGAGGAGAATGGCCAGACTGGTTCCAGCTGATAGAAAGGCAACAGTAACTCATATAGCCACTCGTTACAACCGAGGTCTGCAGAAGAATATCTCTAAATGCACAACACGTCCAACCTTGAGGCGGATGGGCTACAGCAGCAAAAGACCACACCGGGTGCCACTTCTGTCAGCTAAGAACAGGAAACTGAGGCTACAATTCGCACAAGCTCAAAAAAATTGGACAAAAAAAGATTGGAAAAACATTGCTTGGTCTGATGAGTCTCGATTTCTGCTGCAACATTCGGATGGTAGGGTCAGAATTTGGCATCAACAACATGAAAGCATGTATCCATCCTGCCTTGTGTCAATGGTTCAGGCTGGTGGTGGTGGTGGTGTAATGGTGTGGGGGATATTTTCTTGAAACACTTTGGGTCCATTAGTACCAATTGAGCATCATGTCAATGCCACAGCCTACCTGAGTATTGTTGCTGACCATGCCCATCCCTTTATGACCACAGTGTACCCATCTTCTGATGGGTACTTCCAGCAAGATGACGTGCCATGTCATAAAGCGTGAATCATCTCAGACTGGTTTCTTGAACATGACAATGAGTTCACTGTACTCAAATTGCTTCCACAGTCACCAGATGACAATCCAATAGAGCACCTTTGGGATGTGGTGAAATGGGAGATTCGCATCATGGATGTGCAGCTGACAAATCTGCAGCAACTGCGTGATGCTATCATGTCATAATGGAGCAAAATCTCTGAGAAATATTACCAGAATCTTGTTGAATCTATGCCACGAAGGATTAAGGCAGTTCTGAAGGCAAAAGAGGTTCAACCAGGTACTAGTAAGGTGTAACTAATAAACCAGCCAGTGAGTGTATTTGCATATGGCAAAAAACGATGCAACACTATTTCAAGCATATCTTTTAAATTCATTGTAAGAACCATTTCTTTTAAATATTAATGTAGACATTTTACTTGCATTTAACATTTTATGTAAATAAATTAACTTCTATAAATTTAATTATATGCAAAAAAAAATCTTTGAGCCATGCATTATATGCGGAAGAAAAATACAAAATAAGAGTCTCAAAAATAAAAATTATCAAATAAATTTCATTACCATGTGCTTCCCAGTTGTTGTTGATTGGCTCTTGTGAACACGCCTGATCATGTGACTGATTTGGATGCATTACAGCAGATTCCAATACACCAATACTGTGGGGCTTCATTAAACTGGTGGTCTTCACATCACAGCGTGGCTCCAAACCATCCTGTGAGCTTCTCAAATATTCATTGGTTAAATCCTGGGTTATCTCTGGTACATTGTGGCTCACAGGATAAGATGGTGTTTGATATGGAGTGTTTTGGGCTAAACGCAGCGCATGGGTTTCATTACCAACTCCAAATGACTGCATGATTGTATTCCTGTTTTCTTCCCCAGAGCACACTATGTAGTTCTGGCAAGGAGGTCCGACGGGGCTCCAATGTGTTGGTGGTCTTACTGATGAAACTCTCCACACTTGAGTTAAACACTGGTTTTCAGAGGACATTGTGTATGTTTGAAAACTCTGGTTTCTGTGTGGTTGATCCTGACTTATGTGTTGGCTGATGAAACTTCCCAGAACAGGAATTCTTGATGAAACATGTGGATCCACTAGACTGTGAGGTGTAGATTTATTCTGGTATATGAGTAATGGTTTGCCACTAGGGATCAATGCATTTGGTGCTGGACTGGTTGAGACCGTCCGAGGTTCAAGATCAGCTGGACATTTCGATGGTATAGTGGACACATATGGGGTTGGATACAAAGTGGGACGATGTCCATTCCCATCCACATTCCCAGACATCTGCTGCCATTCAACTTTGGTTCCATTGCCTTTCATAACACAAAGATGCATTCAAATAGATCAAACATATTTAATTGTTCGAAGTGTGCAACACTTAAAGTCTTCAATAATGTTATAATTGTTGCTTTATGGATGTTAGAGTTAAATACATCTAGGTTCATAAATATTTGAACATCGACACAATTCTAACATTTTTGGCTTTGTACACCAACACAATGGATTTAAAATGAAACGATCAAGATGTGCTTTAATGCAGAGTGCCAGCTTTAATTTGAGGGTATTTACATCCAAATCGGGTGAACTCTATAGGAACTACAACAGTTTGCATATGTGCCTCCCACTTGTTAAGGGACCAAAAGTAATTGGACAGAATAATAATCATAAATCAAACTTCCCCTTTTAACACTTGCTTGCAAATTCTTTGCAGTTAATTACAGCCTGAGGTCTGGAATGCATAGACCTCACCAGACGCTGGGTTTCATCCCTGGTGATGCTCTGCCAGGCCTCTACCGCAACTGTCTTCAGTTCCTTCTTGTTCTTGGGACATTTTCCCTTCAGTTTTGTCTTCAGCGGGTGAAATGCATGCTCAATCGGATTCAGTTCAGGTGATTGACTTGGCCATTGCATAACATTCCACTTATTTCCCTTCAAAAACTCTTTGGTTGCTTTTGCAGTATGCTTTGGGTCATTGTCCATCTGCTTTGTAAAGCACCATATAATGAGTTCTGAAGTATTTGGCTTAATATGAGCAGACAATATTGCCTGAAACACTTCAGAATTCATCCTGCTGCTTTTGTCAGCAGTCACATCATCAATATATACAAGAGAATAAGCTCCATTGGCAGCCATACATGCCCACGCCAGGTCACTACCACCACCATGCTTCACTGCTTAAGATCAGGTGCAGTTCCTTTCCTTCTCCATACTCTTCTTTTCCCATCACTCTGGTACAAGTTGATCTTGGTCTCATCTGTCCATAGGATGTTGTTCCAGCACCATGAAGGTTTTTTTTAGAGTTCTAATCTGGCCTTCCAGTTTTTGAGGTTCACCAATGGTTTACATCTTGTGTTGAACCCTTTGTATTTACTCTGGTAAAGTCTTCTCTTGATTGTTGAGTTTGACACACATATACCTACCTCCTGGAGAGTGTTCTTGATCTGGCCAACTGTTGTCAAGGGTGTTTTCTTCACCAGGGAAAGAAATCTTCAGTCGTCTACCACAGTTGATTTCCATGGTCTTCTGGGTCTTTTGGTGTTGCTGAGCTCACTGGAGAGTTCCTTCTTTTTAAGAATGTTCCAAACAGTTGTTTTGGCCACGCCTAATGTTTTTGCCATCTCTCTGATGGGTTTGTTTTGTTTTTTCAGCCTAATGATGGCTTGCTTGACTGATAGTGACAGCTCTTTGGATCTCATCTTGAGAGTTCACAGTAACAGATTCCAAATACCAAGAGCACACCTTAAATGAACTCTGGACCTTTTATCTGCTCATTGTAATTGGGATAATGAGAAAATAACACACCTGGCCACGGAACAGCTGGGAAGCCAATTGTCCAAATACTTTTGGACCCTTAACAAGTGGGAGGCACATATGCAAACTGTTGTAATTCCTACAGCGTTCACCTGATTTGGATGTAAATACCCTCAACTGCAGTCTGCAGTTAAAGCACATTTTGTTCATTTTATTTCGAATGCATTGTGTTTGTGTATAGAGCCAAAAATTTTAGAATTGTGTTGATGTCCAAATATTTATGGACGTAACTGTTCATTAACTATGTAATTCACTATATATATATAAAATAACTAAACAAATGATCTTGAGAGTCTAAAAAGCACTGTGATGAGGCATTTTATTTTACTCATTTAACTTAACTGAAAAATCCAAAATATCCCTGAGTTTCTCAGCAGCAGAAGTCGTCACAATTAGGTAAACTTAGAGTGCAGTGAACAGGAGAGTACGACATATTTCTTTTTGCATTCCTGCGTGCTCAGAAAATAAAAGAAAAACTGAACGATTATGTTATCAAGACTTTCAGAAAAAGGAAAACATTTGGGTGAGACTGATAACGGCAGTCAGAAGAAACAAACAAGGTCAAATTTACTGTCCCGCCCCCATAGACGCTGCATTAAAAAACACCCCGCATAAGCTGTAATTCTTTTTTTTTCTTGAGACAGTATCATTTCTCCAAAGTAATGCAAATTCGAGGCACGGCTGTGTCTTGTATTCAATGAATGCCTGGGTGATACTTTTAGGCCGTTTAGGGCAGGTAAAACCTCAGAACCCGGAAACAAGATTTTCAACTTGTCATGCCAGTTGTTTTGTTTCTACTAATAAGCACTGCCACCTGAATAGTGTATTAATTTATTTACATTTAATTGGAAAAAACAACAACAATTTTGTATTTTAAACATTGCCAATAAAACACTAAGTAAGAATTTGCCAGGGGTATGAATAATTTTGGGGTATGAATAATTATGCGTAAATATATATTTACATACATTTATGAATCAATAAATATAAATAAACATTCAATAACTGAATACGCATTCTTTGAATCACACATTCAAAAATGCCATTCTTAACAGCTGATTCATTTAGACTCTTTTATTATCATATAATTTAGCAGGGTGGCACGGTGGCTCAGTGGTTAGCACTGTCGCCTCACAGCAAGAAGGTCATTTGCTTGTTCTCCCCGTGTTGGCATGGGTTTTCTCCAGGTGCTCCGGTTTCATATATATTCATATATACACATACATATACATATTGCTGCTTAATATTCATTTAACTCCCTAATGGAGCAAACATATTATCATATTAAACACACTGTGGTATCAATACCTTTTGACTGGCTGTGTTGAACATGTAAATCCCGTGCACTGGGGTTTGGTTGCTTCTTAATCTCCTTCATCTGAGCAAAAGCTACAAACATTGGGGAAAAGGGTGTGTTAAGGGTTAAAATAGCCAGACATGTCAAATTTTCTTCATGTCAAAATAATGTGACCACATCAAATGTAAACAAACTTTTAGATCAATCACTTCCCTTCTGTTGTCACTCAGGATTGAAGCGTCTACTTACTGTATATAAATATAACTCAATGTGTTTTAAGCTGAAACTCTTTCCCACAAGTGTTGAATAAATGAGCGCTGAAGGAAAAAGATCAAATATAAAAGACAGACCGTCAGGGAGAGGCGCTGAGGTGATCTCCTTGTAGACAACTTCATCCACACACAGAACCTTTCCACGTGCAGAAAATGTAAGATTAGTTAAGAATAGGGCTACATGATATTGGAAAAATCTAATATTGCAAGGTTTTATTTTTCTGCGATAAATATTGCGATTTGAATAAATAGTTTTACAAGATTTTCTGGGGAGTCTAACATTATTGAGGTACAATAAAAACAATGCAAAAAACGCTTTGTCTCGTTTCTAGTCCGAATATCTAAAAATTCTTAGATCAAGTAAAAATATTGTATTATTTTGACTTTCAGAAGAAATAACTAAAAATTAAGAGTTTTTTTTCTTAAAACAAGCTAAATAATCTGCCCTTAAAACAATCTTATTTTTGCTTTGAAATGTAGATATTGGAACAAGAAACAAGACAAAAAAATTATTCTATTAATTCTGTATAAATAACTGCAATTAATATTCGTAACACCCCAAACATCATAATTTTTTTGCGCTCAAATGTTTTCAACTCTCTTGAAATGCCTTAAAAACACATGCAAATGATAAACCTTCACTCTATTATGATTAAACTAAGCAGTGAATCATGTGTTCTGTAGCTCCTTTTCAAATATAATTCAATCTAGGGCTGCACGATATTGCAAAAATCTGACATTGCGATATTTCGCATTTGTGCGATATATATTGCAATGCGAATACAATTTAACCAGGTGACTTAAACAGATTTAATAGGAAAGAATTCCTAATTTCAGATTAATTAAGGTGATTTTGTAGGGTATATATAATATTTTGAATCTCGAATAATTTCAAGCATAGATAAATACAATATAGCAAAGATAGAAGTGAATTATAGTTTTCTGGAGAGTCTTACAGTATTGAGGTACAGATAATGAATAATCAACACTGTATCGTCTTATAATGTAATCTTTATGAAAGTTACAAACATTATAATTTCCTGTAGCCGGATGATTTAAACTCTGAACTATTGAAATATTCATACAGTCACATGCCTTAAAGGGATAATTCATTTAAAAATGAAGATTTACTCACTATTTACTCACCCTTCACTGATTTCAAACATTTATGAGTTATCAAAATATCTTCTTTTTGTGTTCAACATAAAAAAGAAGCTCGTAAATGTTTGAAACAAGTAAAGAGTGAAATGAAATTGGTGAGTAAAGTTACATTTTTGGGGGAACTATCTCTTTAACAATGCATGCAGATAATAAACTTTTACTCTGATTAAACTCTGCATTGGTTATAATCAACTGTATAATCAACTGTAATCCCAACTAAATTGCATATTCTGCAATGTGACTATTGCAGACACACACATTGCGATATCGATGTTGAAACGATATATTGTGCAGCCCTAATTCAAACTCAACATTGCTCATCTTGTGATGTGACTATTGCAGATCCGCACATTGCGATATCGATGCTGAAACGATATATTGTGCAGCCCTAGTTAGGAAGGCTATATTTTGACACAATTTTTTACTTTAAAATCTTTCACCTTTATATCTCCTGTTCCCTCTTTCTTTTCAACCATTTTTGCGATTTCCATTAAATGGCGAGCCAGAAGAGTCAGGTCGGTGTCAGACCTCCATCCGTGTTCATGAAGCGATTTCTGTTCAAAAAAATAATAATAATAACAAATGCAATAATAATGAATCAATAAATGCAAAATAAAACTGACACAAGTATAATTAGTAGACATTAAAATTTGGTTGAAAATGTTTTAATGAGTTTAATCAATAATTACCGGAAGCCAATAGAAAAATCAAGTAAACATAAAATAGGTAAATATAGCGAAAGAAATTTAAGCCAAACACCTAAAGAAAATAAATCACAATTTCAAAGCTACAAGATGTAATATTGATAAAACTAATGACAAAATAAGTATCTAGATTACCTAATAAAAATGTAAATATCAAATCTGCTGAATCCTCATAATGTATGGTAATGTTTTACTATAGTATTACTGCATTTACTCTATTTATTAATCAGACATTAGACAATTACCAATAAACCACACCAAAGATTTATGTAGTCCTGAATACAACAGTTATTATCTCTTAAAAATGCTAGTAAAAAATAATGATAATAAATAATTAATTATTTAATGAATATTACATAAATTAAGAATTTTTTTTAAGTATTGCTTTTGGGTGAGGGTTAAAACAAATTCGTCATAGTAAATAAAAGCACTTATGTAAAAAAAATAAAATAAAAAATAAATAAAAAAAGTAAAACATAACAGAAAATTAATAACATACTTTTATATTTGCTCTTATAAATACATAAATATATAAAAAGTCACCACATAATCTTAAAAAAAGCAATATCTTACAGTGTAATTGTATTTGTGAATGCTGCCCATGATGTGGTTTCTAACGTCAGCCTTGGTTATTCTCAGAAAGCAAACATCACAGAAGTAAACTGCAGGATGTCTGTGTGTCAGCACCTCAGTGATGGAGTTCAGACCTGAAACATTTAAACTGGTTCAAATACACACAGATATAAATCAGATGTTAGCTGTTATAAATGGAGGAATCTCTTACCAATGATGGGTTGTGCTCGGCTCCGATTGTCCAGATATGAACGCAAGGAGTTATACAGGTGACTGTGCCCACCTGGAACACAACATGGCATATTTTCTATTAAGAGGTCAAAATAGGGCTGCATGATATTGGAAAAATCTGACATTGCAATATTTCGTACACTCACTGGCCACTTTATTAGGTACATCTTACTAGTACTTGGTTGGACCACTTTTACCTTCAGAACTGCCTTAATGCTTTGTGGTATAGATTCAACAAGGAACTGAAAATATTCCTCTGACATTTTGCTCTATATTGACATGATAGCATCACACAGTTGCTGCAGATTGGTCAGCTGCACATCTATGATGCAAATCTCCCGTTCCATCACATCCCAAAGGTGCTCTATTGGATTTAGCTCTGGTGAGTGTGAAGGCCATTTGAGTACAGTGAACACATTGTCATGTTCAAGAAACCAGTCTGAGATGATTCGTGCTTTATGACTTCCTGCTGGAAGTACCCATCAGAAGATGGGTACACTGGTCATAAAGGGATGGACATGGTCAGCAACAATAGGTTAGGTCAGGTAGGCTGTTGACACGATGCTTAATTGGTCCTAACGGGCCCAAAGTGTTCCAAGAAAATAACCTCCACACCATTACACCACCACCAGCCTGAACCGTTGATACAAGGCTGGATGGATTCATGCTTTTCCGTTGTTGATGCCAAATTCTGACCCTACCATCCGAATGTCGGAGCAGAAATAAAGATTCATCAGATCAGGCAACGTTTTTCCAATCTTCTATTGTTCAATTTTGGTGAGCCTGTGTGAACTGTAGCCTCAGTTTCCTGTTCTTAGCTGACAGGAGTGGCACCCGGTGTGGTCTTCTGCTGTTGTAGCCCATCCGCCTCAAGGTTGGACGTGTTGCTCAGAGATGCTCTTCTGTATACCTCAGTTGTAACGAGTGGTTATTTGAGTTACTGTTGCCTTTCCATCAGCTTGAACCAGTCTGGACATTCTCCTCTGACATCAACAAGGCATTTGTGCCCACAGAACTGCCGCTCACTGCATATTTTCTCTTTTTCAGACTATTCTCTGTAAACCCTAGAAATGGTTGTGCTTGAAAATCCCAGTAGATCAGCAGTTTCTGAAATACTCAGACCAGCCTGTCTGGCACCAACAACCATGCCACGTTCAAAGTCACTTAATTCATCTTTCTTCCCCATTCTGATGCTCAGTTTGAACTGCAGCAGATCGTCTTGACCCTGTCTACATGCCTAAATGCATTTACTTGAAGCCATGTGATTGGCTGATTAAAATTTGCGTTAACAAGTACCTAATAAAGTGGCCAGTGAGTGCATATTGCTATATGATAGGGTTTTTGTGGGCATGGATCATGTATGAATCATGTATAAAAATAATAAACACATTGCAAGCAAAAATAATTACAACAGAGCAAAGAAAAAAATCAAATAGCAGTGCTTTATGGTTTTCCGGAGAGTCAAGCAGTATCCAGGTACAGAAACTGAATAAAATGTAAAATAACACTCTATAGTCTTCATTGTATTAATAATTCAGTAAAATTTAATTATTTTAACTTCATTAAAGTTGCAAATGTTGTACATTTCTGTGCCTGTATGCTTTAAATTCTCTATAATTGCCTTTAAAACATATACAAATGATAAAGTGTCACTCTGTTATTGTTATACTTTGCAATGACACCACAAATCTCATGTATTCTCAAATATTGTGATGATCAACTATAATCCCTCAACATTGCAGATCTTGCGATGTGACTATTTCAGACACACACATTATTGCGATATCGATGCTGAAACGATATATTGTGCAGCCCTAGGTCAAATATTATATAAATGGAGGAGTGTGTGTGTGTTAGTAAGAGCAAACCTGCTGGGCAGCTGGAAGAAAACATAACCGAAGTGCTGAAAAGACCACCAGAAACAACTAGAGGGCGAAAGAGACAAGGAAAAAACAAATCTTTAGATGGGCTAAACATCCAAGATATCCACAGGTATGTTCAAAATGGCAGCTTAAGTTTAAAGAATGCAATATCTGACTTAGATTTAAAAATTGTTAAACACTTGGCCTTTTGTAGGATTAGAATTTTTGGTTGATAATATTACGATGTTAACCAATTATGTGCATAAATGCAGCATTTTTTTAACCCAACACTTTTTCACTTTTTTTCTTCTTTAAATCCCTGAAGTTTATGCATTATACATATTACTAAGTAATTTCTAATATTTTAAGAAATAAATTACACTTTTGAAGGTCATTTTTGAAGACCTGAGACCCCTTTTGTTTTTTGTACTGTTTTAAATTAATGATTCCTATTTATTTTTAATCTGCATTTACAATTTATATTTGTTTATAAAGGTTTGATGTTCTAATAATTGTATTTTTTTTCATGTTGCTGCAACTTTTAATTGTACTAAGGTTTTTAATACTATTGTTACTTGGTATTTTATATGTACTTTCAAGCATAAAAAAATGTGACTAAAAAAAACTAAAATTAAACTGACGAAACCTGCAAAAACAATAAATAAATAAATATGCAAATAAATTAATAAATCCACATATTCCTGCATAATAAAACAATAAATAAATAAATACGCAAATACATGAATAAGTAAATAAATCCATAAATTCCTGCATAAAACAATAAATAAATAAAAAATATATGCAAGCAAATAAATATATATATATATATATACACCTGAAACCTGCAAAAACAATAAAAAAATAAAAATAAATACGCAAATAAATAAGTAAATAAATACACAAATTCCTGCATAAATAAAACAATAAATAAGTACACAAATAAATGTATATATAAATCTACAAATTCCTGCATTAAATAAATGTATAAATAATTAATAGTGTGGTTTGAAAGGGGGGTATTTTTATTCCCCCAACATCCATGTAATTTTTTTAAATTATTAATCTGTCCGCACTATTTATACATTATATATTATTTATATTTATGCAGGAATTTGTGGGGTTTATATATATATATACATATATATATATATATATATATATATATATATATATACATATATATATATATATATATATATATATATATATATATATATATATATATATATATATACATATATATATATATATATATATATATACATATAAATATATATACACATATAAATATATATATACATATAAACTCCACAAATTCCTGCATAAATATAAATAATATATAATGTATAAATAGTGCGGACAGATTAATAATTTAAAAAAATTACATGGATGTTGGGGGAATAAAAATACCCCCCTTTCAAACCACACTATTAATTATTTATACATTTATTTAATGCAGGAATTTGTAGATTTATATATACATTTATTTGTGTACTTATTTATTTATTGTTTTATTTATGCAGGAATTTGTGTATTTATTTACTTATTTATTTATTTGCGTATTTATTTATTTTTTTTTATTGTTTTTGCAGGTTTCGTCCTCCATACAAACTAGCATACTTATTGTTAGGAGAAAAATATTTACTTTGAGCCAAAATATAGATTATCTTTAAGGGTTTCTTGCTTTGTGTGTGAAAAGCATATCTGGAAATGAGCCTCACATTTGGTTTTAAAGAGATATTTCAACCAAAAATACAAATTCTGTCATCATTTACTCTTCCTTCACTTGTTCAAAACTTATTTGAGTTTCTTTCTTGTTGAACACAATAGAAGATATTTAGAAAAATGCTGGTTACTGGGACTCATGTACTTCTAGTATTTTCTTCCTACTTCAGAAGTCAATGATTACCATCAAACAACATTCTTCAAACTATCTTCTTTTGTGTTTAACAGAAGAAAAAAAACTGAGGGACAGTAAATGATGAGGTTGTTTTCATTCTTGTGTGAACTATCTCTTTATTAAAGCTTATCTAGTTCTAAAAACGATCAAAGGTATTTGTTTTTATTGCAAAAGGGAAACCCTAAAGGCAAAAAAAGAGCTGATCAAGATCAGGGCCTGTTATAAAATGTGTAAATGGGGGGTCTGCTAGCTTTCACACCACATAGGCTAACCTTTTGCAGTTGTCCACACTATTTACATACGGTGTACTATGTTTAATTATTATACGAAGTGTATTTTCATATGTTCAAAACCAATTTGAGTTTCTTTCTTGTTGAACACAAAAGAAGATATTTAGAAAAATGCTGTTTACTGAACCCCATGTACTTCTAGTATTTTCTTCCTACTTCAGAAGTCAATGATTATTATCAACCAGCATTCTTCAAACTATCTTCTTTTGAGTTAACAGAAGAAAAATCGAGGGAGAGTAAACAATGAAGTTGTTTTCATTTTGGGTGAACCATCTCTTTAACAAAGCTAATTTAATGCTAAAAAATTATCATCAAAGGTATTTGTTTTTATTGCAAACCTAATCTTTCTCACAAACGGGAATCCCTAATGGCAAAAAAAGCTGACAAAGATCAGGGCCTGTCATAAAATAAGTAAATGTGGGGGTCTGCTAGCTTTCACACCACACAGGCTAATCTTTTGCAGTTGTCCACGGCATTTACATACGGTGTACTATAGTGTAATCTAAAATGTATTTTTTTGTGTGTATTTTCATATGTTAAAAACCTATTTGAGTTTCTTTCTTGTTGAACACAAAAGAAGATATTTAGAAAAATGCTGGTTGCTAGGACTCATGTACTTCTAGTATTTTCTTCCTACTTCACAAGTCAATGATTACCATCAACCAGCATTCTTCAAACTATCTTCTTTTGTGTTTAACAGAAGAAAAAAAACTGAGGGACAGTAAATGATGAGGTTGTTTTCATTTTTTTTGTGAACTATCTCTTTATTAAAGCTTATCTAGTTCTAAAAAACGATCAAAGGTATTTGTTTTTATTGCAAACCTAATCTTTCTCACAAAAGGGAAACCCTAAAGGCAAAAAAAAAGAGCTGATAAAGATCAGGGCCTGTCATAAAATGTGTAAATGGTGGGTCTGCTAGCTTTCACACCACATAGGCTAACCTTTTGCAGTTGTCCACTGCATTTACATACTGTGTACTACAGTTTAATCCAAGTTGTATGTTTTAATTATTATATGAAGTGCTTTTTCATCTTTAATAAATACACATAGGGTGTGACACTGTAGCTTTAACTGTTGGTTCTGAAAATATATTTGTGAACGAAAGCTATCGTGACGCAACCGTTGACTGACAGACTGCAATCTTTCTTTCTATAACATTACATGAAGATATATTTGCATATATGATCAAAAATCATCGCCTCATTACATGAAATTAATAGTATAATGACTTGTCAATAATCCAGACCTACGTTATATCGATTAAAAGGTGAATTTGCAGGCGGAAAGTGTATTAAATATCATTAACGGTTTTTAATTTAATCTTAAATGTTAAAGTTATAGTTAACTAACATTATTAAATTAGCTTTAACACCACACGAGGAAACTGGGTTATAAAAAGGAGTTGGATAATAAAAAACAGACGGTTAGCAAGTAACGTTAAAGTCATCAGATTGTTTGTGAAGCACGTGTGATTAGCTTGTCGATACATGAGGTAAACAAACTGAACTTAACAATAAATAAAAGTTTAAGTCGCCGTTTAAAGTTATTAAAGAGTTAATATGATAATCTGCTTGCCTACCTGCACGCTTTTCTAGCTTCTGTGTGAAACGAAATGCGAGTGTGCTGTTTTTGGAGGCGTGTGCATTTGAATATTCATTAAAACGTCACGACAGCTCGTGTATATTCAAAAGCGAGACTTATTTCCTGTCATTTAGCTGAGAAAGTAGAAACGAAACTTAATTTCGCGACTTTTAAAAGCTAAAAATAACATAATTTACATGTGAAGGTCGAAGTATAATCACACTGCTCTTACAGAAGGATACTTATTGTCATGCTTATTATTATCCCTGTTCTTTAATTTTGTTAAAGAGACAGTACACCCACAAATTAAAAGTTCCTCAATATATTTACTCACACTCACTCAAGTGATTCTACACAGCAGATTGTGAGGTGTTGAATTTCTGGTATAAGCCCCTGTAGTGTTATAGTGTAAAAATCCAAGCGTATACTGCTTTTAACGCTGATGTGGGTACGTTTAACACTCATTTTAGTAAGGCAACAGAAAAGAGTTTGTTGACATTTTAATATTATTATTCCAGGGTGTTAAAACATTTAGATATACACTTTTTTGTGAATTTAATGTGGGAAAATTGTTAACTTTTACTCATGTCAGTTTAAAGAAAAATTAAATTTATGCTAAATATGACCAGCTGTCACGGTGGCCCAGTGGATAGCACGATCGCCTCACAGCAAGAAGATCGCTGTTTCGAGCCCTGGCTGGGTCAGTTGGCATTTCTGTGTGGAGTTTGCATGTTCTCCCCTTGTTGGCGTGAGTTTCCTCTGGGTGCTCCGATTTCCCTCACAATCCAAAGACATGCCCTATAGGGAAATTGAAAAGGCTAAATTGTCCGTATGTATGTAAAAGAGTGTGTGGGTTTTTCTCTGTGTTGGGTTGCGGCTGGAAGGTCATCCGCTGCGTAAAACATATGCATAAGTTGGTGGTTCGTTCCGCTGTGGCGACCCCTGATTAATAAAGAGACTAAGCCAAAAAGAAAATAAATGAATGAATAAATATGACCAGGCTGTGGTGATAGAGTATTTAATCTAGTATACAGTTTTTGCACTCATTGTGTAAAATTATTTATTCTGCTTAAGTGTATATATTCAACTCTTTTTAAAGTGTAACTGGTGACTTGTATATACACCAGAAGAGAGTGTAATTTAACACCTCTGGAGTTATATGTACTGAACAATTTGCCCTACAGGTGTTAAAATATTTAATGTGATGTGCATTTTTACTCTCTAAGAGTAGAGGTGTATATATTCAACACTTTTGAAAGTGTAACTGTCGCAGTGGGTAGCACGATCGCCTCACAGTAAGAAGGTCGCTGGTTCAAGCTTAGGCTGGGTCAGTTGGCGTTTCTGTGTGGAGTTTGCATGTTCTCCCCGTGGTTGTGTGGGTTTCCTCCGGGTGCTCCGGTTTCCCCCACAGTCCAAAGACATGTGGTACAGGTAAATTGGGTAGGGTAAATTATCCATAGTGTATTTGTGTGTATGGATGTTTCCCAGTGATGGGTTGCAGCTGGAAGGGCATCCGCTGCGTAAAACATATTCTGGATAAGTTGGTGGTTCATTCCGCTGTGGCGACCACAGATTAATAAAGGGACTAAGCCGAAAAAAAATGAATGAATGAATGAAAGTGTAACCTGGGCACTTGGGTGGTGGGAGTCATATAGACACCAGAAAAGTGTTAAATTCAACACCTGTGGTGTGTCTATAGACTTTAATGAATGTCTATAGAATGAAAAAAGAAGCCACTGACACATATAAGAAAAAAAACTAATTACAGTGGAAGTCAAGGGCTTTTTTAAAACAATATTCTTCAGAATATCTTCCTTTGTGTAGAACACAGTTTTATGCAAAGGTTTGGGCACCCCTCTGTGGCTGCATAGTTATGTGCTCTTCCTTTATAAGAGAAGATCACAGTGAAATGCCATTCGGTTTTTAGTGAAAGCTACATAATATCATGTTTTTCAGACAGAAATATGTAGTGTATCAGTATTAGGATGTGTAAAATTAAATTGAAACTAAAAAATAGGCTATGCAAAAGTTTTGGCACCCTCTCTTTTGTGTGAATTTCAAAACCTTTAGTAACTTAATTCTGATTGATTACAACACAAAATTGATTTGAGTGAAGCTGCGGTCACACTGCACTTTTCTCCCCATAGACTTCCATTCATACGCACGCGAATGTGTCAGACCGGAAACGCAAGCTTGTGCGACAAGTTTCGCAGTTTGCTGCGTTGGAAAGTTCAAGCTTGGTGAACTCTGATCTGTGAAATCGCATCATATTATTGTGTGAGACCAATCAAGGATCAAAACATGACCACTCTGGATAGAAATTTAGAATATAGACCAATCGCTCGCTTTTTTAATGTCTAATCATCTTGTTTAATCCCGCCCCTTTTCGTAGCGCCGTACAACGGAATTGCGCACGCACAAACCCTAGTGTGACCGCAGCATGACTTGGTGAACCTTAACAATCCCAACACAGGTGCAACCAATCATGAAAAGGATATTTAAGATAGCTGATTGCTGTGCATCTCCTTATTGTGAACCAGAAATTAGCAACATGGGAACCTCAAAAGAACTTTCCTAATGACCTGAAAAGCACAGTGACCAAAGGACAGTTCCAGATCTACCAAGGAATTCATGATCAGACATGATACAATGTTCTAGCATGGCCATCCCAGTACCCAGACTTGAACATCATCGAAATTCTATGGATTGATTTGAAAAGGGGAGTTCATACTCAGCACCCATCAAACCTGACTGAACTGGAGGAATTTTGCAAGGAAGAATGGTCCAAAATGCCTTCAGCAAGAATTCAGGGACTTATCCTTGGCTATAAAAAGCATCCAAAGGCTTATATTACAGCAAAAGGTGGCTGTACAAAAAATTGATGTCATTATTTTGTTGGGGTGGCAAAATTATGCACCTTTCTCTTTTTGTTATGACTTAAATTGCATTGCATTTGTTGATTAAATAAATGTTGTGTCAGAACTGAAATGTTGCTTTTTTCCCTATAGGGTATAAAATTTATCAAAATTAATTTGCTGATTTGATCAGAGGTGGCCAAACTTTTGCATAAAACTGTAGGTCTCAAACTTGATTCCTGGAGGGCCGCAGCTCTGCAGAGTGGCTTATTGCAGAACTCAAAACCAGTCCGAATCTGAAATCTTGGTCAAGCACCACATTGTCTGGTCTCAGTCATTTAGAACTGGCTCGAGGGCATATACCATCACAATAACAGAGAGCCAATTGATTCAACTACTTTCACCAATACTTTGTGCGCAGATGTTCTGGGGACCCTTTAACAAATTTGCTAAATGATTTAATCACCTAACAATGGTGCTTTACAATCCTTTCAACAGGAAACCTAACTAATTGCCTCAGAAGACTCTTTCATGACTCCCGGGTCATGTGCTCATCATGTGGGACATCATGTTAGATGCACACTTTGTAGAGACAAAGGATCTCTGGAATTAATGCGTATGAATTAAAGATAATCACTTGAAGTGTTACAATTAAGGTAGATGTACGTTTTTAACCCTCATAGCAGACGAAACCTTCTGTATGTGTCTGAAAAGTATGATGTCTGGTACTGTCGTGGTTTTCGACTTTTCTCTTAATGAATCAAACTCAGTCTGGAGGTCATGAATATCAGAAAAATATACTTTATTGGAATATTTTCCAAAAAAGCAGAGACAGCCTGGAGCGGACCCATCTCAGTCTCTCCCCAGGACAAATCCAATGTCCCTCAAGTTTGCTATACCCTTTATCCTTGCTTCCTCCCACCTTTGTGTTTTCACAGCTGGTCCCTGGTTCAACAGGCCTCTCCCAGCTCTTACTCCTTTACGACCCCAATTTAAAGCTCCCTCTTCTTGTTGGCCCTTATAATGTACAGATCTAATATAGTCATCACTGTTTTTCCACATACAGTTCACATTTGGTAATCATAGTATCTATGTTTCAAACATCTAAACTGGGCTCTTCTCTCTCATACAGTATGAGTCTTTTCAAACATACATGACAGTTTCAACATATGTTTTATACATTTTATGCTTTTCTGACACAGATGGTTCTGCCTTGTATCCCCAAGTCATCTCTCATGCTCTTTTATGACCCCTTTGCCTTAACCTATCACCTGTTTCCAAAGACATATAATGGCAGATTTATAGGGCCCTCCACTCACCCAATTAAATGTGTCTTTACATAGATTTAGAAAATAAAAATCTACTTCAGTACTAAACAAAAGCTAGTGACATTTGCAATACATTGGTGTAAATGAAAAATAGTATTCGTCTTGTAACATTTTATGTAAGATAGTTACGAACAAGAGATTTTACTACGTGAAATTAATAAGCAGTCTGTTAATGATTGATCCTGAGTATGATGGTATGGGGCGTGGCCCCGCCCTCCATGGCAACCTCTCATTGGAAGACAGTGCCAGTGGGATGGACCAAACCACGTCACGTTAAAACGTACTGCAACAGTAAAACTTCGATTTTTGCATTAGCTTGCTCGGACTCTGCACCGCTACGCGATTGGGTCACCACGAACTTTTCATACAACCTCTTAAAGTCTCGGGACAGCCGAAACTGCAAGAACTTCCACAAACTGACTCTCAGCAGAGTCTGTCACCCTGATAACTCAGGACAACCTCCACTCACAAGCGAGTGAAGCCGCAGTCACACTAGAGTTTGAGCTTGCGAAATTCTGTCGTACGGCGCTGCCAAAAGGGGCGGGATTAAACAAGATGATTAGACATTAAATAAGTGAGCAATTGCTCCATGTTTTAAATTTCTGTTCAGAGAGGTCATGTTTTGATCCTGGATTGGTCTCACGCAGTCAAGTGATGCGATTTCGCAGGTCAGAGTTCACCAAGCTTGAATTTTGCACTGCTGCAATCTGCGAAACTCCACGCATGACCCTGCATTTCCGGTCTGACGCATTCGCGTGTGTATGAATGGAAGTCTATGGGAAGTAAAGTCCAGTGTGACCGCGGCTTTAATCCCAAGGACGTTACTGAAGCCGAGTCACCAACCAATCAGAAGCACAGTTTCCCAGAGGCCTGCCGGAGAGGGAAACTCAAGACTTCAGCAAAAGCGCAACACAAACAAATGTTGTCTCTTGCTGATCTGGTGCAAATTGATTTTAAGCAGTTAAAGATAAGCCAAATCTCTGCTTTTGTGGTTTCTCAGGTAAGATCCTAAGATTTAGCAATAAGTACTAGAATAAATTGGGATGGTTGCCAACTCATTTTGCATCCTCTGAACTGCCTCTGTGTGTATGTGTGAATGTGTGTGCTTCTTTTTGTTGTTTGTTTATTATGTAGTTAGTTTCATGTATCTTAATGTAGCATAATAAATCTTTGTTTTCATTTTGTAAGAACTGCGTTCGTGTTTATGTGCTTCTAAGTCATTGCCTCGAGCTGTAGATTTTGTTACCTTGCTAAAATTTAACCTAATACTGTGTTATGTTATTAACGTTGGCCACAGAAATAATATAAACAAGATTGGTAAATACGATGTCTTCTATTTGCTGGACAAATGGTAGATAAAGTGTAAACCCAGATAGCAAAAGGACATAATTTCAACCGAAAATCAACGTTTCTTTTGATATCGAATCAACGTTGATCACCAACATTGATTCAACATCGTTTTGCTCATCGGGGTAATGTTGAAACGACGTCAGGCACTCCATTCAAATCTAACCTGAAATCGACACAATTGGTTGCTTATCCAACGTTGAATTGATGTTGATATTCAGTCGATCGAAACGACGTTATAGAATCCACACATTTTCAACATGTAATCGACCTAATTGGTTTGTCCACCTAACGTTGAAATGATGTTGATTTACAGTTGATTGGAACAACGTAGAATTCACACATTTTCAACATATAATCGACCTAATTAGTTTGTCTATCTAATGTTGAAACGGTGTTGATTTTAAGTCGATTGGAACAACATAGAATCCACACATATTCAACATAAAATCTATCTAAATGATTTAAAGTTGAAATGAATGCTTAAACAACATTTTCAACATTAAACCAATCCATATTACATAATCACCATTTTTTTTTAGAAGAATACATAATATAATTTATTCTGTATATATGACAAAACACACCACAATCTGTCATCATTTTTATTTATACAAATACACAGCTGTGAATATCCGTTAAGAGCATAAATTCATTCAAACCTTCTACACTTAAACAAACAGAGAACATTTAAATTACTGACTAAAATAGTCAAAACCATTTACTCAAAAAGTAAAACTGTAGAATATTAAATACATTTGTCTATTTGTGTTCTATTTTAACATGTATTTTTCATTAGAGTAAAAAATGCATTTTATTTCAGATGTGCATAATAACAAAATTTACTATTAGTGTCACAATCACCAGCGATCTTCTCCCCTTAGATCGCTGGTTTACATGCACAAACACCCATGGACTACAATCCACCATCATATGGACTACATCCCCCATACATGCACGACTCTGACATCACACACAACCGGTTCCAGATCTTCACTGATTACACCCACAGCTGAAGCCACTCAACAACTGATTACACACACTACATAAGCAGAACATACACTCACTCCATTGCCGAGTCTTGTTACCTGTTCACAGTGTCAATTCAAAGCGTTTCCTTGTCTTGTTTTTGCCGTGTTTGGACCCTTGCCTTGTTTATCTGTTTCTGCCTGTCTGCTGCCATCCTTGTGACCATCTGCCTGCTATATTGACCACGATTCTGGATTTCCCTCATAAGACTGTTTGCTCCTGTCTTGATCATTGCTTGCCTGACCATCCCTCCAATAAAAGCCTGCATTTGGATCTGCACCTTTGTTGTCATGTCACTTCCATGGTTACAGAAGACTCGGCCAAACATGGATCCAGCAGGACGTCTCTTCAGGCTAAGGCAAGGTATGAATTCCCTCGAGGACCATATCATCTCTTTTCTGGACATTGCCAATGACACCACTCTCCTGGACTGCATACTTATTGATTTTTTCTATGATGGACTAAACGAACCACTGAAATCCACCCTCATCCGTTATGGTCCTCGGGGGTCTTTCCAGCAAGCCCTAGATGTGGCTTTACGAGCCATTGGGTCAACCTTCACCGTAGGCGAGGTGGAGGAGACCCCTAAATGTTTTTTTTTGGGGGGGGGGGGGGGGGGGGGGGGGGCAATAGACAGCAAGACCCGCCGGCAACGGGGCTTGCTGTTCCCTCCAATAATACTATAATGCTGGCATCTCCTATACTCCTGTCCCCTGTTCACCAGCCTAGACCACAGCCAGTTGACAAAATGGCCGCCAACAGTCCAGTCAAGCACAAGAGGGCCACCTCCAGTTCTCCATGTCACAAAATGGCCACCTCCAGTCCTCCAGGTGACAAAATGGCCACTTCCAGTCCTCCAGCTAACAAGATGGCCACCTTGAGTTCTCCATGTCACAAAATGGCCGCTTCCAGTTCCCCAGTTCACAAGATGACTGTTTCCAGTTCCCTAGCTCACAAGATGGCCGCATCCAGTTCCCCAGCTCACAAGATGGATTCCTGTTCAGAGTCTGTTCCTGTCCAAGTTCCTGTTCCTGAAATCCCATCACCTGAGCCACCAGAACGGCCACCACCAGAGCTGTTGCTGACAGAGCTGCCAGATCCTCAGTCACTGCCAGAGCTGCCAGATCCTCAGTCACTGCCAGAGCTGCCAGATCCTCAGTCACTGCCAGAGCTGCCAGATCCTCAGTCACTGCCAGAGCTGCCAGATCCTCAGTCACTGCCAGAGCTGCCAGATCCTCAGTCGCCGCCGCCGCCGCCAGAGCTGCCAGAGTCGCCGCCGCCGCCGCCAGAGCTGCCAGAGTCGCCGCCGCCGCCGCCAGAGCTGCCAGAGTCGCCGCCGCCGCCGCCAGAGCTGCCAGAGTCGCCGCCGCCGCCGCCAGAGCTGCCAGAGTCGCCGCCGCCGCCGCCAGAGCTGCCAGAGTCGCCGCCGCCGCCGCCAGAGCTGCCAGAGTCGCCGCCGCCGCCGCCAGAGCTGCCAGAGTCGCCGCCGCCGCCGCCAGAGCTGCCAGAGTCGCCGCCGCCGCCGCCAGAGCTGCCAGAGTCGCCGCCGCCGCCGCCAGAGCTGCCAGAGTCGCCGCCGCCGCCGCCAGAGCTGCCAGAGTCGCCGCCGCCGCCGCCAGAGCTGCCAGAGTCGCCGCCGCCGCCGCCAGAGCTGCCAGAGTCGCCGCCGCCGCCGCCAGAGCTGCCAGAGTCGCCGCCGCCGCCGCCAGAGCTGCCAGAGTCGCCGCCGCCGCCGCCAGAGCTGCCAGAGTCGCCGCCGCCGCCGCCAGAGCTGCCAGAGTCGCCGCCGCCGCCGCCAGAGCTGCCAGAGTCGCCGCCGCCGCCGCCAGAGCTGCCAGAGTCGCCGCCGCCGCCGCCAGAGCTGCCAGAGTCGCCGCCGCCAGAGCCGCCAGAGCTGCCAGAGTCGCCGCCGCCGCCGCCAGAGCTGCCAGAGTCGCCGCCGCCGCCGCCAGAGCTGCCAGAGTCGCCGCCGCCGCCAGAGCTGCCAGAGTCGCCGCCGCCGCCAGAGCTGCCAGAGTCGCCGCCGCCGCCAGAGCTGCCAGAGTCGCCGCCGCCAGAGCTGCCAGAGTCGCCGCCAGAGCTGCCAGAGTCGCCGCCAGAGCTGCCAGAGCCATTGACGCCGCCAGAACCCTTTGTATTCCCTGAATGGCGGGCGCCAGGTATCTCTGAATTCCCCGAATGGCGGGCGCCAGAAACCTCTGAATCCCTCGAATGGCGGGCGCCAGAAACCTCTGAATCCCTCGAATGGCGGGCGCCAGATACCTCTGAATCCCTCGAATGGCGGACACCAAAACCCTCTGAACCCCTCGAATGGCGGGCGCCAGAACCCTCTGAATCCCTCGCATGGCGGGCGCCAGAAACCTCTGAATCCCTCGCATGGCGGGCGCCAGAAACCTCTGAATCCCTCGCATGGCGGGCGCCAAAACCCTCTAAATCCCTCGAATGGCGAGCATCAGAAACCTCTGAATTCCCCGAAGGGCGGGCGCCAGATCCTCCTGAATTCCTTGAAGGGCCAGGGGTACGAGACCCACCTGAGTCCCACGAAGGGCCAGAGCAGTCACCTGAGTCCCACGAAGGGCCAGAGCAGTCACCTGAGTCCCACGAAGGGCCAGAGCAGTCACCTGAGTCCCACGAAGGGCCAGAGCAGTCACCTGAGTCCCACGAAAGGCCCGAGCTGTCACCTGAGTCCCACGAAAGGCCCGAGCTGTCACCTGAGTCCCACGAAAGGCCAGAGCTGTCACCTGAGTCCCACGAAAGGCCAGAGCTGTCACCTGAGTCCCACGAAAGGCCAGAGCCGTCACCTGAGTTCCACAAAGGACAAGATTTACCACCTGAATTTCAGGAAGGGCTGCCAGAGTCGTGTGACGTGCTAGAGACACGTGACTTCCCAGTACCGCCAGAGCCGTGTGACGTCCCAAAGCCTCCTGACCCACTGGGGTTATATGAACTGCCAGTGCTCCTTGAACCTAAGCCTCCTGACCCACTGGGGTTATATGAACTGCCAGTGCTCCTTGAACCTAAGCCTCCTGACCCACTGGGGTTATATGAACTGCCAGTGCTCCTTGAACCTAAGCCTCCTGACCCACTGGGGTTATACGAACTGCCAATGCTCCTTGAACCCAAGCCTCCTGACCCACTGGGGTTATATGAACTGCCAGTGCTCCTTGAACCTAAGCCTCCTGACCCACTGGGGTTATACGAACTGCCAGTGCTCCTTGAACCTAAGCCTCCTGACCCACTGGGGTTATACGAACTGCCAGTGCTCCTTGAACCCAAGCCTCCTGACCCACTGGGGTTATATGAACTGCCAGTGCTCCTTGAACCTAAGCCTCCTGACCCACTGGGGTTATACGAACTGCCAGTGCTCCTTGAACCCAAGCCTCCTGACCCACTGGGGTTAAATGAACCGCCTATGCCTCCTGAACCCAAGCCTCCAGACCCACTGGGGTTAAATGAACCGCCTATGCCTCCTGAATCCAACCCTCCAGACCCACTGGGGCTATCTGAGACGCCAGTGCCCCCTGAACCAAAGCCTCCTGACCCATTGGGGTTATATGAACTGCCTGTGCCTGCTGAACCTAAGCCCCAGACCAACTTCAGCTCCATACTCCAGGCCTTTTGCAACTCCACACTCCAGGCCTTCAGCAGCTTCACTCTTCAGGCCTTACGCAGCTCCAGCTCCATTCTCCGGGCTTTCCACGCTCCATGTCCTCAGCAACTTCACTCTTCAGGCCTTACGCAGCTCCAACTCCATGCTCCAGGCCCACCGCAGCTCCAACTTCATGCTCCAGGCCCTCCGCAGCTTCAACTCCATGCTCCAGGCCCTCCGCAGCTTCAACTCCATGCTCCAGGCCCTCCGCAGCTCCAACTCTATGCTCCAGGCCCTCTGCAGCTCCAACTCCATGCTCCAGGCCCTCCGCAGCCCCACGCTCCAGGCCCTCCGCAGCTCCAACTCCATGCTCCAGGCCCTCTGCAGCTCCACTCTCCAGGCCCTCCGCAGCTCCACTCTCCGGGCCTTAAACAGCTCCACGCTCCGGGTCCTCCGCAGCTCCACTCTCCGGGCCTTTTGCAGCTCCACGCTCCAGGCCCTCCGCAGCTCCACTCTCCGGGCCTTCCCCAGCTCCACGCTCCAGGCCCTCCGCAGTTCCACTCTCCGGGCCTTCGGCTGCTTCATGCTTCAGACACCCCTCAGCTGCATGGTCCTGGCGCTCCATCCCTCCCCCTGTTCCGCCTCCGCTCCACCTCCCGCCTGAACTATGATAGGAGTGTCTGGAAGCCACTCCTTAAAGGGGGGGCTCTGTCACAATCACCAGCGATCTTCTCCCCTTAGATCGCTGGTTTGCATGCACAAACACCCATGGACTACAATCCACCATCATATGGACTACATCCCCCATACATGCACGACTCTGACATCACACACAACCGGTTCCAGATCTTCACTGATTACACCCACAGCTGAAGCCACTCAACAACTGATTACACACACTACATAAGCAGAACATACACTCACTCCATTGCCGAGTCTTGTTACCTGTTCACAGTGTCAATTCAAAGCGTTTCCTTGTCTTGTTTTTGCCGTGTTTGGACCCTTGCCTTGTTTATCTGTTTCTGCCTGTCTGCTGCCATCCTTGTGACCATCTGCCTGCTATATTGACCACGATTCTGGATTTCCCTCATAAGACTGTTTGCTCCTGTCTTGATCATTGCTTGCCTGACCATCCCTCCAATAAAAGCCTGCATTTGGATCTGCACCTTTGTTGTCATGTCACTTCCATGGTTACAATTAGGGTCAAAACACAGGTTTAAATCACAATGTTTAAGCTGTTTAAAGAACAACATTTATTTAATTTATTGAGAAAGATACAATCACAGAAACTAAAATTCAGATGCAACCATAGAAAAAAATATTCTTGCTGGATTAGCAGGGTCAACAAATAAATGAATAAATAAAAACAAATTATTTTTAGGTGGTGTGAAACTATCGGGAAGCCATTTGTCTACAGTGCCACCATTTACTAGAATTCCATCCCGGATTTTCCAGAAATAATACGAAGTATTAGTGACCCAGACATTTGTCTGAGAACAAGCTTGAAATATTACAACCACCGATAAGAATCGCAAGCTTGTTTTTAAATCACAATTATTTTTTTTTCTCCAAAATATCATTGTTTAATGACTAAATGCAATAAATAAAATACAGCGCTGTGACCAAACAATGTAACATATACTGAATAATCATATGCAATGCACATGATCCTATTATAACGATCACTGCGAACAATAAGCTAAGCGTTCGTTCCTTGAAATGAGTTAATAAATCCCTGATTGATCTTTTATTGTAGGTTGATCCCCTACACACACCTGATCCAACCAAACAAGGTGTTAGAAACTATTAAGCAGGCATGGGTTGGAGCTAAACTGCAGAGCTGTGGCCCTCCAGAAATTGAGTTTGAGACCATTGTTGTAGAAGGAAACTCAGACAGGTTTGGATCAAATGGAGGGTGAGTAAACAATGGCAGGATTTCTATTTTTGAGTGAACTACCTCCAAATGTATATCTTAGGCCTATTTATCTTATGTATACTCTTATTATCACTTTCTTGTTTTTGTTTAATTCATTAATTTTCCTTAGGCTTAGTCCCTTATTTATCAGGGGTCGCCACAGTGAAATGAACCGCCAACTATTCCAGCATATGTTTTACGCAGCGGATGCCCTTCCAGCCGCAAACCCAGTACTGGCAAATGTTTTTGTTTAATGTAGTCCTAAATGTAGTATCATGCTCATGTTCTTTCCAAAAGTTGACATCTGCACAAGGTACTGCTATTTCAGAAGGGTGTCAAAACCACAATTATTTCTTGCCTGGTATATGTGATGGTATCTACAGTATCTTGAGGGTACATGACACGTGACATGACCTCAGTTTACCCTGTTCCACCATGGTATGTATAATAAAAGCAATCTCTGTTTGTCCTTGACTCGTCAGACATAACATCTGTTGCAGACACAAGAACATTTTAATGTTTGAAAAACAATCAAACAGCAGTCCAGGGTTCTTCAGTCATTTAGTCCAAATGGAGTGCGTAATCCCGCATCAAAGTCCTTGTTCTCTTTAGATTTAATTTAGAGGAAGTTGCAAGTGCTACAGCACATTCCCCTTATTTTGCAATCCGGAAATAAGCTCTTTCCTGTGATCATCTAGGACAGGGGTGACAAACTCAGTTCCTGGAGGGCCACAGCTCTCCACAGTTTAGCTGCAACCTTTTTTCTCCTTATTGTGACTCAGAAACAGAATATTAAATGAGAAAACAGTGGGCTTGGCTTATTTTTTCTACTGCAAGATGATTGGATGTAGTAAAGTATGTGTTTCTTTCAGAAAAGATCGGAAAAAAAGTTTGGGGAGAGTTATTACAACCTAACAGACTCCTCCTCCTCACCATTCATTCATTCATTCATTTTCTTATCGGCTTAGTCCCTTTATTTATCTGGGGTCGCCACAGTGGAATGAACCGCCAACTTATCCAGCACGATTTTACACAGCGGATGCCCTTCCAGCCGCAACCCATCTCTGGGAAACATCCACACACTCATTCACACTCATACACTACGGACAATTTTAGCCTACCCAATTCACCTGTACTGCATGTCTTTCTGGGGGAAACCGGAGCACCCGGAGGAAACCCACGCGAACGCAGGGAGAACATGCAAACTCCACACAGAAACGCCAACTGACCCAGCCCAGCCGAGGTTCGAACCTGCGACCCAGCGATGTTCTTGCTGTGAGGCGACAGCACTACCTACTGCGCCACTGCGTCGCCTCCTCCTCACCATTTCTGTTCAAAACTGACTGCTAGAGGGGCGTGGTTACGTTTTTTAGCCCCGCCCAATAGCTCACACCTATCTGAGAATTTAACTGAAAACAAACAGGAAGTGCATTTTCAGATGTTAATTTCAGATTATAAGGGCAAACTATGTTTTTTTTTCTTATTGACATGCACAAATTAATTGTTCACCACAAAACCAGCAATGTGAGTTAACAAAATCAACATGGTAAGTTTTGATTTCATGTGTACTTTAACCCCAATTAAACACACCTAATCAAACTAATTGAGTCCTTTAGGCTGGTTTGAAAGCTGCAGGTAAGTGTGTTGAAGCAGGATTGGAAGTAAACTCTGCTTAGGACTCCTGTTCATTTGCTGCTAAATGACTATAGCAATAACAAATGCCAGTAAATGGTCAAACTGCTTGCTCTAAGCAGTGTTAATGACAAAACATTAGAATAAAAATAATATAATTAGAAAATACCAGTTTGGTGGTCAAGCACCATAACGAGTGTTTTTTTACAGCTAAAAATCAACGGAAGTGAATGAGACCGGGGTAGCATGGTGGCTCAAAAGATCTCAAATCTCTCAGGTGTCCACTATCCTACATCAAATGTGATGACTCAGCCAAAAAACAATGCTCAACAATATATCTTGTTCACTGTCCACTGAGCTGTCAACTGTAAGTTCAGCTGAAGTTCACGGGTACTCATAATTTTTAAGCAGTCATTACAAATGAATGTGGGCGCACATGCAGATGTGCCTTATCATGAGTTACAGAACAGAACGCAGGTGCCCTTATGGCCTTGCTTCCATAAATCTACTCTCATTGTGACATTTCATCCTGCTCTTCTAATTTCTCTTCTCATCCCTGACTGCATTTTCACAAGGTGACTTCTTTTATTTACCAAAGCATACATTAATGATAATAATGCCACAGGTATGGGTAATAATACAATTATAATACTGAAATCACTCAAATAAGCATATAAATGAGAGTAATAAATTCATCAGAAATTCATCAAGACACAATGAATTCCCCATCAAATCCCCCCTTAGAGGGACTATATCAGAAGAAAGTCCCTCTTCTAACCCTCAACTGAAATGCAGCATAAGGTACCAACATATCAGTCCAATCAACCTCACTAATGCAACAAAAAGTTGCCCTTCACAGTCTTTACCAAATGTCAGCATCCTTATGTCGCACTCCAGTGGAGAGGCAGAACCAAACATCTCCCCCCTCATTTGACTAGAAGGGAGTAAAAGATCCCGCCCCTCCTTAAATACCAATCCGGGGGATTACAATCCACATTTAGTACAAACAATACAAATGATATAATAAAGCACGTAAATAATGTAATATAAATCATGCACTTGTAGAGTTCAGCCTTGCAGTAGTAGTAAAAATATAAGTTTTATACTTCATTAAATGTAAAAGAAGATATTGCAAAAAGAAATAAAAATAAACAAAAAACAAAATAAACCCCTTAAGATAAAAGAACATTCACAGTTCCTCCCAAAAAGAATACTGTCTTGAGATGATTGGTCCCACGTTGCCAGAGGTACTACTGAGTACTGTCTGGTGTTGAAGCAAGCAGCGGGCTTTTAAGCCACCAGTAGAGCCTACTCTTACAGCATCCGCCAGCTTCGAGATGATCGTTGATTCCCTTAAGCACTCAGTTCAATTCCTCTTTCCCCATGAGCAATAGGTTAAATGTGATCCTGGCAGCTTCAATAAATGTCCATTTTAAACCCAGAAATATTATATATCATATTCATCAAACGGTAATATTGCAGATTATATGGTAGATATCCTTCATTTCAGGTCCTTCTGTTTGCGTTATCTCGTAGCATGAATAATGACCTGCTTGAAACCCTCTTTTCATTCGTGTCAGTCTGATAAAAAAAGAACAAGAGAACAAAAATAGAAAAAGAAAATAGAAAACAACGTAGGATTATTTGCATTGTTTAAAAAATAATTTTTGGCATATTTATGAAAAAGAGAGTCTAAGTGCCAAAATAAAAAACAAAACATCCACTAACTACCTTCCTACACTATTTATTATTCTAATAGTCTGTCTACACTAGAAAAGCAAAGAAAAGAAAATACATGTTATACACTATCTCCCTTACTTTTCCACAAAACAGGAATAACATGAAAACAAAAAATACGGCACACTCTCAAAAAAAATTTTTTGATACTCATCCAATCAGGTTTGGGGTAACGCTCTCATATTCAGACCAGTGTGGGCAATTGTTCTCATAATGTGAATCTTCATCCGAGGATTTTGGAAGCATATTTTCATAGCCATAGTCACTGTTGAGGTGGGTTTGCACAGTTCCTTGAATACTTGCACAGTAACCATCTGTCTGGCTGCAGCACTGGCTAGCATCGATCTGATGAATGGCACAACACAGCAAAAAAGTAAAGCAAAAACACTATTATGACAACATCCAAATATGTCAATCTTTATCAACCATTGTCCCCAAGATCCAAATATGGAAGCAAACCAAACACTCAAGTTTTTGTCTCGTCCAGCATTTTCCTTGACTATGATCCACCTGTGGCTGTTTATTTGGAATATAGATGCAGCAGTAGTCTCCTTCAGCTTATCAGGGAGCTTTTCCAATTCCAGTAAGGCTGAGAAGTCAATTGTTGATAGGTCTCATTCAATTCCATTGTGCGATTGTCCTTCACCTTCCAGAGTAGTGTCCTCCTGTTCTTCCCCATAGGCCGGCAGCACCACCGGCAGGTCTGCTGTTTCTCCTTCAACCAGTTCATGTTGTCCTTGATTAAGTTCAACAGAGTCATTATTCTTTGTTTCATGCTGCTCATGTACTCCCTGTGCTAGATCACCACAGTTTTGTTGACTGTTTCTTAGCCTGAAACTTTGATGCAGTGGATCACATGGTACTAAGTGTTGCTGTTGTACTTGTAATGCAGTTGGTGTTGCTCTCACTACTGTATAGGCACCTTCTCGTCTTGGTTCATTCCATCTTCTTTAAAACACTCTTAGGTACACCTGGTCTCCAGGTTGGATGACACAGCAAAACATTCACCCGATTTATTTAGTGTCACACAAATTGTATTCAGTATTCAGTTTTCAGTTTTGCCTTCAAAGTTCCATTAACCAATTCTATTATTCCTTGGGATCCCTTTTTTATCTGCAATTGTTAGATTTCTGTTTTAACTGTTTGTTTAATATATGCTGATCCATGATCTGAACTTATCTCAGAGGGGATTCCAAATTTAGGAATACATTCTCTTGCTAGGAATTTTAATCACAGTCTCAGCAATCTGCGCTGCTAAATGCACAGCCTCTACCCATCTACTAAATCAGTCTATGATCATAACATGTATCTTTTGCTTCTTACTGATTTAATCATATCATCAAAGTCCAATACTAAATGCTTAAATGGTCCTTCTCGCACTAGTATGTGTCCTAATGGTGTTGCTGTACCTTTTTTGACATTGTTCTGTGCACAAATTTCACATTCTGTTAGATAATTATCAATTGAAGCTTGCAGATAAGGTGACTAAAAACACTTTTGCTTTATCTTTTTAGGACCTCATTCTTCCACAATGATCAAAATCATGAGCATCTGATATTAAAATAGTCAAAAGGGGAGTAGGTGCTATCATTAAACATTCATGCGATCTCCATAATCTATTTGCATCTTTAACAGCACCTCTATGTTGCCAAGTTGTTAATTAATAAAGCATAACCTGTTCTTGCATTCTTACTATATCTTTAATTTGTGGCTTAGGTTGGATCAGGACTGTTGGGGCCATTATAGCTACTTTCCATCCAGATGCTTGCTTGGCATATAAACCTACAGAGTTATTCCCTCTTACAATATGACCACTTCCTTTTTTGTGCGCCTGACATTTGATGATTGCTAACTGTGTTAGGTGCATCATGGCTAAAATTAAATAATTGATCTGGTCAGAATGTTAGATTGGAGTGCAATCTGCTTTCCTAAATTCTCTCTGTTTCCAGATTGCACCAAAAAGATAACAGACACCATGTGCCTATGCTGAATCAGTATAGATGTTTACAATTTTCCTTTGCCTAAAAGGTAGGCTTTAGTTAATGCTTTAAATTCAGTCAATTATGCAGAGCATGGTTGTTCACAATGCTGTACCATAATTAAATTTGAATTCTTTAACTTCTTTTTGAACTACAGCAAAGCTCACATGATTTCTTAAATCATATCTGAAGCAATAACAGTCCACAAAGCAATCAAGTTCTGCATTAGATATTTGGCCTGACTCTAGATCTTAATCTGTTGAATGCTAACAATTCTGTCATACATTCATGTGACGTTCTTTCTCCTTTGAGAAGAATGTAATTAGCTGAGATTACTGTATTGCACTTTTTTATTGTTATATCTGAAAAAACGCCAATAGTGTCAGATATACTTCTGGCCTGAGTCAGAACAAATCTTCTTTGCTTTATCAATTCAGCTACCTTGGGATGTGTAGAGATAATTAGTAAGTGTGTCCATTGTAATATCTGATGTTTTCTCATATGCATAGTAAACGACAGTCAGGCCCTGCTGATAACATGGTGGAGGGCCTTGAGCGACCATATCCAGCTTGGTGCTGTAATATGTTTTCGCTTACTTTATCCGGCCATCACACGTATTTTGCATCAGAATTGCAGATGCGTATCCTTCTTTTTTATCTGCAACATACAGTTGAAAAGGTTTATCATATTCTGGCATGGTAAGAGCAGGGGCTGTCTGTAGTTCCCTTAAATTCAATGCATCAGATGACCACACAAGAATTGTACTTAAATTTTTGTGGTCTGTTTTCCTTATTAATATACATAGTCGTTTGCTTAATGGCTGGATTAAATCCAGTCTTCACTTAATCCAGTCAGTTATGCAAACTGCCTTCACATGTGTCCAGGATGATGGCATCTCCAACAAATTAGGAGGGCCTCATTTGTCTAAATATTTCTGGAGGTATTTTCCATTACCTTTTTTATTTGTTCTTAAATCATGGACCAATTGTACTTTAGATTTATTTATCTTTTTTACTCGATGTTTTGATGTATTATAATAACTTAATGTTTCTACTAATGCTCAAAAATGTAATTTGCTCTTTTATCAATCTACTCATTCAAATTAAGCTGAAACAATCAATTCTTGAGTTATTTGAGCTTATTTGTTTGATAATCAATCCAATCCTAAATTTGTAAAAACCAATAACCTAAGTTAATTCCCCCATTTGGTCCCAACACAAATGCTAAATTTAATGCTGAATTTAATGCTGAATATACTAGTCAAGCAGAATCTGCCTTCTCTGCAATGTCTTCTATCCATCAGGTGACAGTATGTACATTTAAACTAAATCTGATTAATTTGCAATTTTTACCAATGAAACAAACAAAAGTTTACATTAGATTTGAAATGACAATCTTTAAAGCTTCCCCATCATTCTTCCCAGATATGATGGCAGGACAAATCCAAGGTTATCGCGGGCACTGGTTTTGGCCATCTCTGTTTTAGACAATGGCATAGCACAATAACTGCTGCAGTTACTGGTGATATAATTACTGCACTGGATGATAAAAATCATATGCTGCACTCTTTATAGACTTATCAAAAGCATTTGATTCTGTGGATCAATTTACTTTGTTGCAAAGGCTAAAATGTATAAGGTTTAGTACTACATGTCAAAATTAATACAGATCCACAATTATTATTATTTTGAAATGGTTACATAATTATTTGACTGGAAGAAATCAATGTGTTTCTATAGAAAATTATGTTTCTGCTCCTTTAACAGTAAAGACGGGTGTTCCTCAAGGTTAAATTTTGCAACCAATTTTATTTTCTTATTCTTATAAATGAGCTTGGTAAATCTGAAATGATCTTGGTACAATCTTGGTGAATCTGCATATGTACAAATGTACACTTTTATGCAGATGGCACAATTATTTACACTATGGCTTCATCTATTAAAAAGTAGCAAAAGACTCTTAGCAAAATGCTTTTAACTCAATCCAAATGTTTATTGATTGCTTAAAATTATTATTGAATGTAAAAAACAAAAAACTAAATGTATGATCTTTACATGATCCAGGTTATCAATAAACAACTTTAAAATAAAACTTTAAATGGCACACAGATTAAAAAATTTGCATCTTTTAAATTTTTAGGTATCTGGCTTGATAAGTTGACTCATAGTTTTCATATTGTCAGCCTTAGGTATTTTATTTTTAAAGCTTTAGTTGGTAAATTACCAGTTTATGCCTAGTTTGTTGCTGTGCTTTTAAAATTCTTATAATACCAGATCAGCAGATATATTCTTACTTAAAATGCCATTTTTATTTAATACAAAGTTACATCCGTCTGCATTCTCCAAGTATGCTTCATATGTATGTTAATTTAGGCATCCTTCATGTATTTATTTATTAATAGTTAGCTCCCTCAATAACAGACTTTGAATGATTCATTACTATATTTTTTAGTCAGCACCTGTACAGCGTTCATGAATTACCAAATTTTCAATGTATTTTTAACTTTATTTTCTCAATCTCAATACTTCACTCTATTATGATTAAATTTCTTAAAATAATTTAAAAAGTCTTACCAATTTATTGTCTACTGATATAAAATCATCAGCTGGTTCACATTATTTTCTAAATGTGTTGCTTTTTTCATTAATGTTTTGAATATTTCATCCTTACCAGGGTGTCTTCTCCACAAGCCATTGCTAAAGGCTTTTTCTTTCTGGCCAGGGATGATCATTACCAGTATGTCCTTGGTCCCTAACATTCTGTGCAGAATAGCTGTAGTTGGTTTGCGTAGTATGGGCTTTGAACCTCTGACCATTTGCTGACCATGTCATGAGCCTTCTCCTAGGCCTCAACTGCATTTCCTTGCACCGATTGAGTCTCTTTCACCTGTAAATGGAAATTCTAAATATTTTTCGTTAGTAGCAGAATGACATAAGAGTAAAAACGTAAAATCCTTTCTAGGTTTTTTGTGTAGGCTTGTACTTTACAGTACTGTAAAAATACTCAAAAATGTCTCTGTCAATGTTTTCAAACAACCACACTTGATCTACCAAAGTCACACAAGTGCCAATTTCACATCTGTCACATAATGACGCTTTTTTATCATTTTTTTTATTTGTTTTTTATTTTATTTGATTTATTTATTTTCGAACAAAATATCATACATAAAATATCTTCAACAACAAAAAAATATTCATTTTAACATGGTCGAAAATGGAGCAGGATGAAGCCCAAGCTTATTATTTTCCCACCCCATTACCACACACATCATTCGTCTATTACTTAAACTTATTTCTTCTTTTACTTCTCTCTTCTTTTTACATAAGACATATTTTATCTTTTTGGCATCTTTGACACATTACATGTTTGATTCCATTTATACATTTACATTTTATAACATAGACCCCAAAAGCAAAACAAAAACATTATACTACAAATAGCCATTAACTACAATTTCATCATACCTTTCTCATTTTATGCTTTCAATCACCTTCATCATATTCCTTTAATAATATATATTTATACAGCTTTTTAAACTGATTAATATCCTGACATTGTTACATCATAAATGCAACAATGTTAAATAAAATAAAATTAATCATTTTTGTTCCACAAAGAGCCTCCATCCCGTTGACCAGCACTATTTCCTCCACATGCGCATGTCAATTCACAGAACCTCCACAAACTGAAAGACTTTTCTGACCTCATCCACAAAACTTGTCCATCTTCCCCAAAACACAAAAAAAATGTTTACTGATTAATACCACTCTGATCCTACACTCGGCCAGAAGTAAAATACAAACAGCTGCTTCAACATGTAGTACCTCCATGCATCCACACCTGAAGACCCCACTGTAAATGTCACATTCACAATGCTGGAACTGCTCATAACTCATCAGCCTAGTCTAACTTGTGTAATTAAAAATGAAGATTTTGGGCTTTCATGTTTATATTACTAGTGTAATTCTTGAATTCATTTAATTTTTAATTTCTACTATATTCAATGTGATCTTTATCAATTCAAAAATATTCCTCATTTGAATCCACCTTTTATGTATAATTAATTTTTTTTTTAATTACTCTTATACTCTTATAGCATTTACTTGGAAAATATTCAACCCCTCATGATAATTAAAAACTGACAATGTTTTACTTTTGACATTAGACAGAGCCATTTTGATGAAATCCTTTTCTTCCCATGTTATGCACTGCGCAAATGTAACATAGTTTTAGATCTGTCACAGTAATTTATTTTTTTATTGTTATTACTATTTTTATTTTCAAATACAATTCACCCAAAGCCGTTATTTCATTGGGCAAATTCTGCCCTGTGGATTCATATAGTAAATCTCTTTGGGTTTCTTCCTATATTACAAAACAAAAATCTAAATTTGTACTAGGATGTATGCAAGTTTAAATTATTATCATAATCATCATTATTATTAAATTTGACTAGCCAATTTTGTTTTCATCCAACATATTGCACAGGATTTATCTATACTTAAAATTATACAAAATCAAAAAATTTATGCCGTGCATTAACTTCTTATTCAGTTTCCCATAATAGGTTAAAAGTATTTGGCAGTTTAGAGAATATTTAACCAGTCTGCATAACCAGTTCTTTGAGGAATTTTATATCTTATTTCTAATTTCATCAACAGCGATCACAAATCATCAATTCATTAGTGCATGCACATTCTTGACAGCTGGATTATTATTTATTTTATTTTATTTCTCTATTAATTCTTATTAATTGTTATACTTTTTCCTAAAATATTTACTTTCCAAATAATGCATTTGCTTAAAAATGTAAAAGGTAAATTAAAGAAAGAAAATGGAGGCGCCTGCTCAAAAACCAAATACCAAAGTCGAGCAACGGAGTGCTCCCTCAATTATCAAAAAAGTTTACACTCAAAAGAGAGAAAAAGAAAAATCCAGAAAGATAACGGTTTTATGAATTTGCAAATCAAAAACCATTCAAAGCAAGTGTTTGCTTAAACTTCAAAAAACAAACACGGAGCATTGAAAAATACAGCAGGACTTGTAATTAAGACAAAATGTTTTTATCATATGACAAAAATAAAAATATAATAAAAAGTTACAACTTAAGATATTTTAAGATTAAGCTTTTATCATAAAAAGGTAAAAAGCATAACATTACAAAAGAGCTATAGCTGAGATGCAATATTTTTACCCTTTTTAGAATCTAACGGCACTTAGTGCTAGAAATTCAACAAAGTTAATCAATACTGAAGTTTATTAGCTGTACACATTCTTATATTTTCAAAGCCTTGAAATGTTCACGTAATTATGCACATCGAAGCGCTTATAATTTCTACAATATACAATATAAATGTAACTTTCTGCAATGCATCATAGTGTAATATCAATACTGAGACAGTATGCAGTGCGGCTCAAATCTTTTAAGCATAAATGCTGCTGTTGGGGGTCGGTTACGAGCAGAGTTATTTTCACCCCATGACCTTCCAAGAGGCCACACTCCTATAGTCAGATCTTGCAGAGTTAGATTCGCAGTGTAACATTTTCGATCCTTCCTTCTACTCCTTTATGTTATGTTTTACTCTTCCATTTCACTCTCCTTAAACAACAGCCTAACTGCAGTTTAGGCTTTGTCAGAACAGTGAATGGTTTGATTCCTTCATAATTACTTTCATTAATTCTTGGCACTACTACTGGATTCAGAAAAATATCCAATTCAAGCAGCATATTCCCACCTGCTTTCCTTTCTACCTCTTCAATTCTGGATCTTTCTTGTACGAAACTTCGTATTGTATTAATGTTAATGCGTTCGTCAATGGCCTTTCTCCAGTCAACCGTCGGCCACTCTTTCTACTTCAGCCAAATTCCACTCAACTGTCAGATTCTTTAGGAATTTATTTATCTGTTTTTCAGTTATTTCTCGCTTCTTTCCTAATATATCTATATAGTGAGATTCTCTCCAAAAGTGTGTTTCAGAACCCGCAGTTTAAATCAAGGTCTTATCCCTATTTCTTTTAGTTTCTGTAGAAAAAATTGTATTCCTAAGAATTTGCAGATCAAAATTCATTACTTTAATTTATTTTTAGTTATTTTTTAAATATTTTTTACTTCAAGTGAAAATAAAATGAGAAGGGAAAGAAAAAATAAGAGAGAAAAGGGTAATGGGAGGATAGAAAAAGAAAAAGAAAGACAAGAATCACCCTCAAAGAGAAGGTGAGAGAGAAGAAATATGTATTTTATCGCGATTTATATTACTCGATGGTTATCTCTTCCTTTTTAGGTATTAATGGTTTCGTTTCTTTATTTTTATCACAAATTATACAATTCTCAGAAGGGCCTAATAATCTGCACATCCAGTATTTTGGTGGATTTTTCCTTCTAGGGACTCGTTTTGGTTTGATCCTAATTCTTTCCATTTATTTCATTTTATTTCATTTCCCCATAACCCCTGGCCAGGGCCTTCACAAATAACACAAAATCTAAAATCTCACAGAGATAATAAGTCAACACAAATCAACATCAGGTCGTCCCACGGTGATCCAGTCCTTTTTTTTCTCAGTACACAAGGGGTTTGGTCAGCGGTCACTTCTCTAGTCTATAACTCTGCCTGCAAGAATCTACTTTTCTAGATCTCGGCTGAGCATCATACAGAGCTCTTCTGCGAGAATCTATAGTAAGATCTCAGTTGAGCATGACGCAAAGCTCTTCCACTGCCCCCTTAATGCACTTTCCAAAAAGCGAACCTACCCCGTGTCACCTCGCGCGCATTCCTCACGCCCTCGTGCGTGGCATCACGCTTCATCGCGTGGCATTCCTTCTCTCAATCGCATATTATTTACAGCCATGCATGCTTTCACACATCAGTGCATGCAAATTTTCTAAAGACCTGGGAGATTTCTTCTTTTTTTTTTTTTATACCTTCAATCTTTTTTAAAACATTAAACTTTTATCACTAATCATTATTACAATTTTGTTTATTAATTAGATTATTTCCAATTTCTTTTACTTAGTTTTCTGAGTTCTTTTTACTGGTGAGGTACATATAAATAACGAATTCAGGTACTCGGTTCACCCTCAGAGCCCACTCTCACAGAGATCAAAAATATTATTAAAGCAAATATGCTTACCTTAGTTAATAGGGCCCTTTTTGGTCTCTGAGTGAGCTGCCGCCAAGGGCTACCGGCATCAGTTTCGATGTCCTCGATCCAGCCCCACGTTGCTGCGCCAAATATGTTGTGGAAAAAAGATTCTGGTCTGCAAAATATTTTCTAAGTTTCTAAGTCAAAGTCTTCAAAAACTGACAAAGTCTGGGATCTCCGAAGTCTTTAGGCAAAGCAGTTTATTGTTACAGCATCAGTAACAACAGAGACAGGTCGTTCGAGTGTCTGATGAGTATAGGCTAGCACACAGTTTAAATACACTTCTTTGTCTTAACACTCCACCCAAATTTACACATTACACACCTCTCTTAGCTTCTCCACTAATAGGATCTCAAATCTCTCAGGTGTCCACTACCAATAGAATCTCAGGGTTTTTTATGGATCCTACCCATGTCCAGTTAAGGTCTTTCCTTCCTACATCAAATGTGATGACTCACACTGTAAAAAAACCCCCTAATTTTACAGAAAATATCTCTAAATTTTTTACAGTAATTTTTTGTCATTTCAAATTATATTCAAAACTTAGTAAAATGACGAACAATCTCTCTAAATTAACAGTTTGACTTTCATTTTAGGTACTTTATCATTAAAGACAAATTACTGACATTTTTGTTTTTTATACAGGGAAATTACACTATTATTTATACAGTATTTTTTCTGTTATTTTAAATTATATTCAAAAGTCCGTAAAAATTACAAACAATATCTGTAAATTAACAGCTTGACTGTTATTTTATGTACTATACAATTAATGACAAATTACAGCAATTTGTCTGTTTTATACAATTAAATTGCCATATTATTTACACACTGTTTTTTCCTGTTTTTTTGAAGTACATTTAAAATTACGTAAAACTAAAGTAATAAATTGTAATTGTAAAAAAAAAAAATCGTAAAAAAAAGGTCAACGACTGGCAGCTACGGCTGCCAAACAAAAACCATAAAATTACGGTAAAATTTCTTTTGTTGAAATAAAGTGCAAAAATAATAAATCTACAGATATTTCCATTAAAATGTTTACAGAAAAACAAAACTGTTTTACAGAGAAACACTGTTATTTTACAGACAACAAAACTGCTGAGACTGACCATTTGCCTGTTATTTGACCATGACTCTGGATTCCCTGCATACATCTGTTTGCTCCTCTGTTGACTGTTGCTTGCCTGACCATCTCTGTGTAATAAACTTGCATTTGGATCCGCACTCCTTTGTCAGTGTCCTATTCACATTACAGTTTCATTTAAGATTTGGAACTGAGTCATTCCATATAACTTAAATCTCAACATGTTTTACATAAATACTATTTAATAAAATGTAACGGTCACACTTTATTTTGATGGTCCGTTAGTTGAATTTAAGATACATTGCAACTAATTCTCAGTAGATTATAAGTACGTTGTTAGGTTAGGGTTAGGGTTGGGGTTAGTGTAAGTTGACGTGTACTTGCAAAGTTTCTTATAGTCAGTTAAATGTCTGTTGAAGGATTGTTAAATGTCAGTATCAACAAATATTAAGCAGAGAGTCTACTAATACTCAAATGGACCATCAAAATAAAGTGTTACCAATGTAACCACTGTAATTTTAAAGTTGTGAGAATTTTAATCAGTTGTATCTTGTTTTTCTAGACTTTTTTGATCCAAAATAAAACTGTTAAATTACGACCTTGAGCATGTCTTGGCATTTTATTAAAGGTGTTTAATCGTAAGGATTTAGGGAAAATTCTTTAAAATAACATTGTTTTCTCTTATACTTTTAGTGCAGTCACTTTATTGATGGTGTTCGATCATAATAATCTAGGAAAAGTCTGTAAAATAACAGTGTTTCTCTGTAAAACTCTTATTGTGTAACTTTATTAAATGGATTTAATAATAATAATCTAGGAAAAGTCTGTAAAATAACAGTGTTTCTCTGTAAAACTCTTATTGTGTAACTTTATTAAATGGATTTGATAATAATAATCTAGGAAAAGTCTGTAAAATAACAGTGTTTCTCTTAAAACTCTTATTGTGTAACTTTATTGAACGTATTTGATCATAATAATCTAGGAGAAGTTTGTAAAATAACAGTGTTTCTCTGTAAAACTCTTATTGTGTAACTTTATTGAACGTATTTGATCATAATAATCTAGGAGAAGTTTGTAAAATAACAGTGTTTCTCTGTAAAACTCTTATTGTGTAACTTTATTGAACGTATTTGATCATAATAATCTAGGAGAAGTTTGTAAAATAACAGTGTTTTTCTGTAAACATTTTAATGGAAATATCTGTAGCTGCCAGTCGTTTACCTTTTTTTTACGATTTTTTTTTTTTACAGTGCAGCCAAAAAACAATGCTCAACAATATATCTTGTTCACTGTCCACTGAGCTGTCAACTGTAAGTTCAGCTGAAGTTCACAGGTACTCATAATTTTTAAGCAGTCATTACAAATGAATGTGGGCGCACATGCAGATGTGCCTTATCATGAGTTACAGAACAGAACGCAGGTGCCCTTATGGCCTTGCTTCCATAAATCTACTCTCATTGTGACATTTCATCCTGCTCTTCTAATTTCTCTTCTCATCCCTGACTGCATTTTCACAAGGTGACTTCTTTTATTTACCAAAGCATACATTAATGATAATAATGCCACAGGTATGGGTAATAATACAATTATAATACTGAAATCACTCAAATAAGCATATAAATGAGAGTAATAAATTCATCAGAAATTCATCAAGACACAATGAATTCCCCATCACAAGAAGGTCTCTGGTTCGAGTCCCGGCTGGGTAAGTTTGCATGTTCTCCTCGTATTGGCGTGGGTTTCCTTCGGGTGCGCATGGTTTCCCCCACAAGTCCAAACACATGCGGTATGGGTGAAATGGATTACCTAAATTGGCCGTATGAGTTTGTCCGCTGCATAAAACATATTCTGGAATAGTTGGCAGTTCATTCTGCTGTGGTGACTTCTGATAAATAGCCGAAAGAAAATGAATGAATGAATGTTTGATTTGCAGTTCCCAATTTTTTTATATTTATATTTGTATCGATAAAATTATACACAATCACGATTTTCCTTCAACCCGAAGTCACTGCTTTATTTTTTGTTGTCTATAGGGATTAGAAAAATCAGTCCTGTGATTCCTGTCTTATCAAATTACACATAGAAGGTAAATCACATCAATGAACTACCTCAAGACATGGGCAATTTATAATTGCAGCAAACTGTTTGGAAGCATTAAAAGTGTCCAAGAAGATGTCCAAAATCTTTACACGCATTGACCCAGAGACTGTTTAGATGCAGATCAATGATGAGAAGATGGCGGATGTTTACTGTAGGATGACCAAAATGGCCTTAAACACCCAGCAGGCACAAGACATCAACATGGCGTTGTATTGATGTTGTACCCCAACGTCGTTGAGACATTGCATTTTGTTTGGAAATGAAAATCGGGTTGACATCAGAACCCAAGGTCAGGCTGATGTCAATGTTCAACGTCCAACCTAAAATCAACCAAATATCAACATCTAATGATGATACAGCTTGATGTTGTGTGGACGTTACCACTATGACGTCTATCAGACGTTGGATTTCGGTTGCCATACCTGACCAATAAATGTCAGTATTTGATGTCAATACAGTATGATGTTGGTTTAAGATGTTGGCTCGATGTTGGATTTTGGTCACTTTCATAAACACAACCTAAAATCAACCAAATATCAGCGTCATTTGACGTCGTTATTGGACATCGAAGCAACGTTGTTCTTAGAATCTGGCTAGACATTATGGCTACCTGATGTCACAACCTAAATCTAACCTAATATTAACGTCTTATGATGTTGTGTGCCTGCGGGGCAATAACTAAATGCCCTACAGAATGTTACGTTTGCACACATCCACAAATTACATGTAAATGCATCAGCTTTTTACAGCGTAATACTTACTACTCTTGAGTACTTTTGAAAGGGCTACTTTTTACTCATACTTTGAGTAATATTTACAACAGATACTTTTACTCCACTTGCACTACATTTTTAGGCAAGTAATTGTACTTTTACTTGAGTATGATTTTTCAGTACTTCTTTCACCACTGTTCTTGTTGTCCAACTAATCTTATCATATTTTATTTATTTTAATTATTTATTTATTTATCTTTTTCTGGTTCTGTCCCATTCTTCAGTTTTTGTTCAATAATTATTTCACTCAATTTTGTATAGCCTAAGGAAGACTTTTATTTATGTTATTTTTCATTTTCACATCTCATTGTCTTAATTGTGGGTCTAACAAGCACTTTGTAGCAATGTTTTTCAGTGTTATCTCTTTTCAAGGCTGTAGAAGAAATAATCTATCTAGAAATTCTGTGTTTTTCTTCAGATCAATGCGAATTTAGCCTTAACAGAGAAGAGTAAAAGAACTAAATACTGCTTTACGTCTGCCTGGAAATACATGTATCTCCTAAAGCAGAATTTCTTTCATCTGTCTGGGATGGATATCAGGTTTAATATAGTTTTCTTAAAGGGGAAGTGACAGAAAATAGGAACATTTCCTTTTTTCTTGTACTTATTTTCCTCATATGAATAACCTCAACTAACCCTGAAAAACAGGAGACACATGGAGAATTGGGGTCTGTATTAACCTATGTATGCTTATATTCTCTTGGACAATAAGCATATAAAAGACTGGATAGAAATTCAGTTTCTTATTTGATGTAATGTGTATTCTTATGGGATTTTCTACGCCACTGCTTTAAAATGGGTAACATTTTATGCAGTCTACTTTAAGTTGTGGTTTTGTCTATATAAAACTCTTCTAGAATTATTGAGCTGATGGGATTTGTCTGATTTTTTGCTGAAGGGATTAAAAGATGCACTGGCAAATTGAGGATTAATCATTGAGGCATTCACCCAAATATGAAAATCAGCCAATATTTTTATATAGGATTTACTCATTCATCCTATAGTGTTGCCCCAATACCATACTTAGGTCTTACTTTCTGTCATTATTGGACTTGTTGTAGAAATTATTATTCTATGCCAACTTAACCTATAGTAAATACATATGGTACTTTTTGAACCATACTATAGCAAAGTAGGAATCTATAGTTGTTAGCCAATACTGTAAGTTTTATGAGTAAGTTTTACACAGAAATGCCAACTGACCCAGCCGAGGCTCGAACCAGCTACCTTCTTGCTGTGAGGTGAGAGCGCTACCCACTGCACCACCGTGCTGCCCACATATACACTCTAAAAAACATTGGGTTATTTATTTAACCCAATAGTTGAGTTAAAAATATTTGGTGCTTTGTTGGGTTATTTTGAACTGTTAATGGTTTTTTTTTTAATAACTTAACCAGTTGAGTTAAATGTTTGGTGCTTTGTTGAGTTATTTCTAGCCTTTGTTGAGTTATTTATTGAATAACTCAACCAATTGGGTTAAATATTTTGAAATCTTTTTGAATTATTTTGAACTGATTTAACTGACAGAACAGCTGTATTAATGTGACCGTAATGTTGTTTTTGCGTTAGAAAGTTTATTTTTAGCTCTAACGCAATAAAATTGTTATTGATTTATCAAATAACCTCTCTGTGTCGTGTTTTTTATATCTGTTTCACCGGCACTCTTAATTTGATGATACAAACGCACTCTTTATAGCCGATCTATGTACGGATAAAACCGCTTTCTCTACCTCCATGTTCATTTCTAGAGTTTTTTTTTTTGGAGGAAATGATACACATATTTGAGATATTAGTGGTTAAGCCATTTTTTGGCAAAATAATCCAACAAATGAGTTATTTTTGTAACCCAAATTGTTGGGTTAACCTTAACAACTCAATGGATTGGGTAAAAATAACCCAACAGCAGGTTGGTGCCAAAACAACCCATCATTGGGTTACCTGTTGGGTTATTATTAACCCAACTGTTTTAAGTGAGTATTTATACAGTTGAAGTCAGAATTATTAGCCCCCCTGAATTATTAGCTGCCCTGTTCATTTTTCCCCCCAATTTCTGTTTAACGGAGAGAAAATTTTTTGAACACATTTCTAAACATAATAATTTTAATAACTCATTTCTAATAACTGATTTATTTTATCTTTGCCATGATGACAGTAAATAATATTTAATCTTAAAATGGTTTTCAAAAAATTAAAAAGCTGCTTTTATTCTAGCCGAAATAAAACAAATAAGACTTTCTCCTGAAGAAAAAATATTATCAGACATACTGTGAAAATTTCCTTCCTCTGTTAAACATCATTTGGGAAATATTTAAAAAAGAAACAAAATTCAAAGGGGGGCTAATAATTCTGACTTCAACTGTATATTTATATATAAACACACACACACACACACACACACACACACACACACACACACACACACACACACACACCACACACACACACACACACACACACACACACACACACACACACACACATATATATATATATATATATATATATATATATATATATATATATATATATATATATATATATATATATATATATATATGCATGCATATAAACATTACAATTTATCATTTTAGTTTGCTTTTCCTAATTTATGCAAGGGTTGTTTTTTGCAGTCTCTTGGATTCAGGTGTTATTTTGTATTATGAGTCAATGGTTACCGATTTCCATCATTTTTACAAAATTTTCTTTTGTGTTCAACAGAAGAAAGAATCTCAAAGAGGTTTGTGACATTGAGAAGTGAACAAATAATGACAGGATTTTCAGTTTTGATTGAACTATCCCTTAAAAAGAACTGGTAACCAGTAAATGCAATTACAATTAATTTTTCATATTGTCTTCTGCATTATTTGCTGATGTGCCGTATGCTCATATTGGACGTCTGCATTCACTGTAAAACATATTTTAAAATGAACCAATTTTGGTTGCCAGTAATACTGTAAAATGTACAAGTGCACTGTAAATGAACAATTACAATTGTGCTGTACAACTACAGCATTAGTAGTAAATACAGTACATTTTACAGCAATTACAGTGTTGATATAATATATGAGTTGTATTATAATAAGTAATAGACAGTTGAGTTTGGATGAGACTGTGCTTCTTTATTCTCCCCACAGCCGTGTGAAGAGACTTAGAGATATCTGACGGCATTGAAAATCTGAAGACTAACAGATGCTCATGTTTTTTTCAAGCTCCGCATCCCATCCTGTTTTCAAGCCACACACCAAAACAGAAGAGAAAGAGGGAGTTTACCTCTTATAACCTTGAAATTCCTTCACCGCTATATAAGCTGAGAGTCTATTCATTTTTCACTTCAAGTGAACTGAGCATCAAAACATTCTGTTAACCTAACATGAAAACTAGAGTAAAAATACAATATAATAGAATAATTAAGTATTTGTCTTATTTCTAGTTCATTATTTATTCAATCATTTTCTTTTCGCCTTAGTTCCTTTATTAATAAGAGGTCGCCACTGCGGAATGAACCGCCAACTTATCCAGCATATGTTTTACGCAGCAGATGCCCTTCCAGCTGTAACTGTTCACTGGGAAACATCCATACACACCCGTTCACACACATACACTATGGACAATTTAGCTTACCCAATTCACCTGTATCACGTGTTTGGACTTGTGGGGGAAACCAGAGCACCCAGAAGAAACCCACGCCAACACGGAGAGAACATGCCAACTGACCCAGCCGAGGCTTGAACCAGCGACCTTCTTGCTGTGAGGCGATCGTGCTACCCACTGCGCCACCATGCAGCCCCTTTAGTCCAATTATTTCCAAAAAGCATTTTCTAGATGAGTAAAAAAATATTGTTTTGTTTTCAGACATAAAAATTAAGTGAGTTTTTCTTCTAGACAAGCTAAACCATCTGCCAGTGGGGTAAGAAAAATAACCTTCTTGCTGCTAACCACTGAGCCACCGTGTCGCCCCTCAAATTTTATATATTTATATGTATTAAAATGGGCAACGCAGTGGCGCAGTAGGTAGTGCTGTTGCCTCACAGCAAGAACGTCGCTGGGTCGCAGGTTCGAACCTCGGCTGGGCTGGGTCAGTTGGTGTTTCTGTGTGGAGTTTGCATGTTCTCCCTGCGTTCGCGTGGGTTTCCTCCGGGTGCTCCGGTTTCCCCCACAGTCCAAAGACATGCAGTACAGGTGAATTGGGTAAGCTAAATTGTCCATAGTGTATGAGTGTGATTGTGTGTGTGGAAGTTCCCAGAGATGGGTTGCGGCTGGAAGGGCATCCGCTGCGTAAAATCGTGCTGGATAAGTTGGCGGTTCAATCCGCTGTGGCGACCCCGCAAGGGACAAAGCCGACAAGAAAATGAATGAATGAATGTATTAAAATGCTTTGACGATACTGCAAATAAAAGTTGTTTCCATTAATGAGAGAGAGAAAGTGAGAGAGAGATTAATTTGCCCTTATTTTCAATAACATACACTATTTATAATTGTTCATTCATTCATTTTCTTTTTGGCTTAGTCTCTTTCTTAATCTTGGGTCGCCACAGCGGAATGAACCGCCAACTTATCCAGCATATTTTTCATGCAGCAGATGCCCACAATTGTCTGTTTTTTTCTGTCATTTATTGTATATTTCATTACTTTAATGATTTAAATATATTCCATATTTTATTACTGTAAAAAAAACCTAATAGCAATAAAACATATTTAACAAGAGACCATAAGAATGCCATAAAAATTATTAATACCCTAAATTATTTTTGCCTCAGTTAAAATATATACACTGTTTATAATTATAATTATTATAATTAACATTAGTGGCGACGCAGTGGCGCAGTAGGTAGTGCTGTCGCCTCACAGCAAAAAGATCGCTGGTTCGAGCCTCAGCTGGGTCAGTTGGCGTTTCTGAGTGGAGTTTGCATGTTCATCCCTGCTCCGGTTTCCCCCACAGTCCAAAGACATGCGGTACAGGTGAATTGGGTAGGCTAAATTGTCTGTAGTGTATGAGTGTGAATGAGTGTGTATGGATGTTTCCCAGAGATGGGTTGCAGCTGGAAGGGCATCCGCTGTGTAAAATATGTGCTGGATAAGTTGGCGGTTCATTTTGCTGTGGCGACCCTGGATTAATTAAGGGACTAAGCTGAAAAAAATTTATAATATTAGAGGTATTTCTGCCTTTTATTTGTCATTTATTGTATATTTCATTACTTTAATGATGTAAACATATTTCATGTTACCATGTATATTCCATAAACCTCCAAGTGGCGTCTGAAATTTCAGTTGAAAATTAACATACAGTTGAAACCAGAAGTTTACATACACTCTAAAAAAAGGAACATAACCATTTTTAAAAAAATGTCTGGTGGTAAATCAAACTAAACGTTTACTATTTTAGGTCTGTTAGGATTACCTAAATCATTTACATTTGCTAAATGCCAGAATAATGAGAGAATTTTTTTGAGATTTTTTTATTAATTTCTATACAGTCAAAAATTTACACACATTTCCTTGGTATTTTTTAGCTTTGCTTTTAAACTGTATAACTGTCAGATGTTTTGGGTATCCTTCCACAAGCTTCTCACATTAGTTTGAAGGGATTTTGGCTCATTCCTCCTGACAGAATTGGTGTAACTGAGTCAGATTTGTTGGCTGTCTTGCTCGCACAAGCTTTTTCAACTCTGCCCACAAATTTTCTATAGGATTGAGGTCAGGGCTTTGTGAAGGCCGATTTCCTGGCTGAGGTCTTGAGATGTTGCTTCAGTATTTCTACATAATGTTCTTTCTTCATGATGCCATCTATGCTGTGAAGTGGACCAGTCCCTCCAGCAACAAAAAATGATGCAGCCGCCCCCATACTTCACAGTTGGGATGGTGTTCCTAGACTTGTAAGCTTTCCCCTTTGTCCTCCAAATGTAACACTGGTCATTATGGCCAAACAGTTCCCACAGGACATGTCTCCTGCCAAGTTAGTTAAAATACTGTTTAAAATGTTAAAATGTGCTTTAAGAACAACAGAGTGAATGTTTTAGAGCGGCCATCACAAAGCCCTGAACTCAATTCTATAGAAAATTTGTGGGCAGAGCTGAAAAAGCTTGTGCGAGCAAGACAGCCTACAAATCTGACTTCTTAACACCAATTCTGTCAGGAGGAACGGGCCAAAATTCCTGAAAACTATTGCGAGAAGCTTGTGGAAGGAGACCCAAAACATTTGACCAAAGTTATACAGTTTAAAAGCAAAGCTAAAAAAATACCAAGGAAATGTGTGTAAACTTTTGACTGTCTAGAAATTAAAAATTATTCTCTCATTATTCTGGCATTTAGCAAATGTAAATGATTTAGGTAATCCTAACAGACCTGAAATGGTAAACGTTTAGTATGATTTACCATCAGACATTTTTTTAAAAATAGTTATGTTCCTTTTTTAGAGTGTATGTAAACTTCTGGTTTCAACTGTATTTCACAGTCTGCTTAGTTTATGTGGATTTATTTCACTTTAAAGGCCATGGAAAGAACTTATCTTTTGTAATAAAAGTAAAATTACTGAACCTACACATAGGAGCCTGATAAAAATGCTCATTTTAGAAGACAATTTCAGATGGCATTTAGAGGTTTTTGCATCTGAACTCAAATTAACGAGTGAAAGAGATTAATTTGTCTTATTTTAAATAATATACACTATTTATAACTGTAATGATTATTATTATTAGAGGTATTGTCTGTTTTTGTTTTGAGAGAGAAAAAGACTTTGACTTTGAGGTCTCTTTAATTTATTCAATTAAGTCTAAAAGACCCGAGTTAAAAAAAAAAAGACCATAATAATAATTTTACATTCATTCAGTTTTTTCCACATACATAAAAGAAAAGAGACATAGATAGAGCAGGGGTGCTCAACCCTGTTCCTGGAGATCGACCTTCCTGCAAATTTCAGCTCCAACCCTGATCAAACACACCTGCCTGTAATTATCAAGTACTGTTCAGATCCTAATTAATTAGTAGTGTGTTTGATTAGGGTTGGAGCTGAAATCTGCAGGAAGGTAGATCTCCAGGAACAGGGTTGAGCACCCCTCATACAGAGAGTATACTTGATAGTTTTATAGATGGCATTCTACTGACACCTGCAGGGTAAATACTGTATGACATCCCACTTTATTGCTTCATTTTTCATAAAGAAATAACAAACTTATTGCGACATGACTCCAAGTAATTACCTACAAAACATATAGCATTTAATAAAAAGCAATAAAAGAGCATGCAATTACTCCAAATATGACATAGCTCAATGGTATTTTAAATAAACAATCAAGAGAAAATAAATAACCCAAACAAATAACACTTAAACATGAATAATCCTCTGGTATATTTGTCTTTTCTTTTCATATTTCTCATACACACACACAATAGTTTCTGATAACTGAATCAAACAATACAAATAATAAGGTTTGAAAAGGATAGTTCACTATTATTATTATTATTTACGCACCCTTTACTTGTCACAAACCCATTTTGAGTTTCTTTCCTATGTTTAACACAAAAGAAGATACTTTGAAAAATGTTGGAAACCAGTAACCATTGACTTCCATTTGTTTTCCTACTACAGAAGTCAATGGTCAAAGGTTTTCAACTCTCTTTAAAATATCTTCTTTTGTGATCAACATAAACCACTTAAAGGTGAGCAAATGGTTATAAAATGTTATTTTGTGGGTGAACTATCCCTTTAAGACCAGCAAAAAGAAAAAATACATATAGACTTCTCGCCAATGCAACATTAATATCTTCAAAAATATGCTTCATTTTATATTTTGTGCTACAATTTTTTCTTCTGTTCATCTCATTGAGGTTGATCACTGTAAAAGAACATGAGAAAACATTATAAAACATATACATGCAGAATGAAGCTGCTGTTATACACTGCATTATCAAAAGACAAAACTCAACAAGCATATGTTTAGATGTTTAGAACACTCACATAGTTTCATAGGTGCTGTCCTTTGTTTTGAGGAAGCGCATTGCAAAAAATCCTCCAGCTTGCAACACCAGCACCAGGATGATTCCCCCAATGAAGCTGGACAGGTCGAACGATGCCTGGGAGAACTGAGGGCCTGGAGTCGTGTTATCTGTGTCGAACATGAGAATAAAAAGGCAAACAATAATAATTAATATACAGATGAAATTGAGAAAGTACTGTTCAGTGTCTGAGGATCAACAAGGGCTTTTGAAAAAAAAATTGGGGGCCTTTTCTGGTGTATTTATTCTGGTGTATGCTGTTTTTCTCTCCTAAGCACTTATTATGTCTCTGTCGCCATCTTGTGGCAGCACGTCAACCGTCTTTGCTCTGCTCAGTATGACAGGCTGATGGCCGCCAACATGGGCGCAACTGCACATTTACTGAGGGGTATGTGGATTCAAGTTTTGCCCCCCATCCCCCCCCCCCAATATTTTTTCCTCATCAACATGTCAATGTTCTAAACACAACTGAAATAGTATGAAGTAGTAAAAGTATAATTACACTAAAGGTGTAAGGTCTGTCTTTGCATGAACAATTGACTGAAACTGCTATTACACCTCTCACAAAGTGAATTAAAAAAGACTGTAAAATGTTTAGTGTAAAAAAAAAAATAAAGAGACAAACTGCCTGAAATGTTTTATTTTATCAAAATGTTATGGGAAAACTTTTTTTGTAACTAAATTGAAATAGTTTTGAGGAAAAAAGTTACCAAAAGGCCTGATGTATCAATATGATAAATAATAAATTTATAAAAACATGTATATGGTATAAAATGGATCTTGATAGAAGGATTAATAAACATCTCAGTTCCAAAAAATGTGAATATTCTGACTATTTGTTTAAGAGTCAGTTTTACCAGGGTTAGGAATCATTATAATGAAGTATATAAAATTTATTTAGGAAATTTTTTAATCCAAACATTATTTTCTATTTTGTCTGAAATATATTCAGTAGGCCCACACGGAATCTGCGCGCGCAGAAATCTGCAGATGTCCGCAGATTTTTTGCCCATCATTGAGTCTATGTTTTTTCTTGTTTAAATGTGTGTACATTTACTCAGTTTTTAAATTAATTTCACTAATATTATTGTAATATAATAATAGTAATATTAAAATGTTCATATCATTTATTTAGAATACAGTTGGTAAAGTAGTATTTTCTGCCTTTTAGATATATTATATGAGTGACTTGCTTAGTTAACTAAATAAGCGGATCTAATTTGATTTGCAATATTTAAATGCAGTAAATACTAATTTTATCTTTTGAAGCTGACGGTCCAGACATTTACCACTATCAAGCGTTTACCATAAAGTCAACTTTACGCCAGCCTTATGGCTTTAGCCCATAGATTAATGAATAATTAATGATATGGTGACCCGTCACTCCCAAAAACATTAGAAGTTGATTAAAAGTATGGTAATAATAGTGTAATTTAAGCTTACCAATCTCTTATTATCCAATTTGTCATGGCAGTTTTAATTTTAAGGCATTTTTAGTTATTGTGTTAGTTTTCTGCGCTTCACGTCTCTTCACTCTTCTCTTCATTCTGAACAAGTGACTGTAACCGAGCAAAATTTTTAAATTTTAATCTATTTAATAAAATTCAATATTATATTCATATAAAATGCAGGATAAACATTTCGAACCAAAAATATGTATTTATTTTTAGGTCAGTATTATTAGCCCCTTTAAGCTATATTTTTTTCGATAGTCTACAGAACAAACCATCATTATACAATAACTTGCCTAATTACCCTAACCTGCCTAGTTAACCTACTTAACCTAATTAAGCCTTAAAATCTCACTTTAAGCTGTATAGAAGTGTCTTGAAAAATATCTAGTAAAATATTATTTACTGTCATCATGACAAAGATAAAATAAATCAGTTATTAGAAATGAGTTATTAAAACTATTATGTTTAGAAATGTGTTGGAAATCTTCTCTCCGTTAAACAAAAATTGGGGGAAAAAATAAACAGGGGGGCTAATAACAGGGGGGCTAATAATTCTGACTTCAACTGTATATTTGAAAATAAAACTGGAAACAATAAAAATTATATAGAGTTGAAATCAAAATTATTATCCCTCTAGTGAAATTTTAATTATTTTAAAAATATTTCCCAAATGATGTTAAATGGAGATAAGATTTTTAAAAACTAATTTCTAATAACAATTGGTTGTATTTGCCAAGAAGACTGTAAATAATATTGTTCTAGCTATTTTGTAAGACACTAGTATTCAGCTTAAAGTGCAATTTAAAGGCTTAACTAGGTTAATTAGGTTAACTAGGCAAGCAAGTACAATAGTGGTTTGTTCTGTAGCAAATTGAAAATAAATAATTTCTAAAGGCGGTTATAGTATTGACGATAAAAATTGTTTAAAAAAATTAAAACTAACAAAAATAAGACTATATCCACAATAAAAATATCTAAAATATATTGTGAAAAACGTCCTTGCTCTGTTAAACATCACTTGGGATATATTTGGATTACTTTTTAAAAACGAATAAGTTAAATGATATACAGTGAAAATCAAGCCTCACCTGTGCCACCACTATCAGCAGATCCACCATCTGCCACAATATAAACACATATAGGCTACTGTTAGCAAGCAGGCTCACTCGTTTGCCAATACACACACAGCTTATGACCATATTTAAATATTTTTGCTCACTTTGGCACATGCCCGTCTCATTGTAGACAGAGCAGCCTCCATAGTCGTCGGTGTCAGACATACATCTTGTGTCATTTCCTGGAAAAGAGAAATATAACATATGTACATTCCATAGATATATACACATAACATACAGCGTAATTAAATATTAAATATCTGTTTACATCACAGTCACGTAGTACGCCAACGTTTGTAACACTTGATTCTGATTGGTCAATTGACCTTACATTGAATTTAACACAGATGAAAACGAGGCTGCGGAATCGCGGAGGAAAAAACCCTGGATCATGTGAATTTACACGTATTTTGAAAAGACTTTTCGCCATCTAAACCGATCTAAACATACGGTATGTTGTTAAGTAACAATATTATGTATCGAACTGTATAATTCTCTATCATTCTGTGTTCCTCACAGAGTCATCCCTGTCATAAAAAAGAAAGAAACATGACGCTAACATGGCGTCGACAGCTTCCGGCTGTGAAAATAGTCCGTCCGGTGTGCTACATTTTATATTCTACTTTTTTATTTTATTATCTTGTTATAAAACAAACACTAGTTTGTTGAGCAAATACTTTCCCACCACAGAACAATATATTATAATGTTAATTGTGACATATAATCTAATAATTCTGCCTTTTTGGATTCATTTTAGAGGATTGAGACTGGAATTTAGGCTGTTTACTTATCCTATTGTATGCTTCATAATAGTACAGTAAGTATAGTACAATAGTGTATAATAGTACAATAAGTGCATTTTTTTACACAATAATAATGTTTATACTATTTTGTGGGGCTCAAATGTCCCCATAAAAATAGTAAAATAAGACATTTATGACATACTTTGACCACACAAAGGCAAGATCTTGATAATAAATCATTATAACTTATAGTAAATGTGAGTAAATGTTAGTATATTAAACTCACTACTAAAGCCTACTCACTACTAGCCCTTCACAACACTAAACCTATTCATTCATTCATTCATTCATTCATTCATTCATTCATTCATTCATTCATTCATTCATTCATTCATTCATTCATTCATTCATTCATTCTAAAAGGTCAATATAAGGAACAAGCAGTAAATTAGTTTATCAGATTTTGAAGTAATTTTGCACTACTCTTATTCTCAGTTCATAAAGAAGTATTTTGTTTATGTTAAATGTAAACATTTGAGGAAGACACTGCATGTGCATCAGTATATTAGATCTGTGCATTTGGTTTTAATAAGAGTTGGTGCATTTTCTGCATTAGATCAGTTAATTTCAGCTGATTCAAATGTTATCACTTGATTAAATAGTTGTGATCAGTGGTTATCAGCTGATAAATATGGCCCAGTAGGGGCCTTCTGTGCCTACTGGTAGTCTCAGAATGCTATTATTATCCATCCACATGGTTAATTAGCTATAGATCATATACGGCTGAGGCTGGAAGTTAACGAGAATTATTTATATTATTTATTAAATTTCCCATTAATTGTATTTTATTAACGTCTACCCCTACCCCAAACCCAACAGTCACAGTAATGAAAAAAAGGTTCTGGATCTGGAGTCTTGTCTATTAGTATAGCTGATTAACCATGTGGATGAATAATTACACCTTCTGAGCCTACCAGTAGGCGCAGAAGGCCCTACTAGCCCATATCTATCAGCTGATAACCACTGATAACGCCCATTCAATCGAGCGATAACATTCGAAGCCGGTGGTTAATTTGTGCATGTCAACACGGCAATCATGCTCAGAAATGTATGGTCCACAAACTCAGAATTGAGGTTTTTCAAATACCTCTCAGAATGAATCGCAGATTAATTTGGAGAAAAGATGATGTGAAATTTCTGCTGTCTATTCATAATAACATTGTGATTTTTTTATCCCATGTTTTAGAACAAGTCAAAGAATCAAACACTCTTAGAAGAGACCTATTATGCAAAAAACACTTTTATAAGGTGTTTAAACACAGTTGTGTGGCAGCAGTGTGTAAATATAGCCAGCCTATAATGGTAAACAGGGCTCGAAATTAACTTTTTTACTTAGTAGCACTGGTGGTCCCAACTTCAAAAATTTAGGAGCTCCAGAAAAAATTTAGGAGCACCAGAAAGAATTTAGGAGCACCCACCAAAAATGAATGAGCACCACCGCAAATTGTATATTATCAGGACTAACAAAAACCAGAAACAACTATCTGTGATAACTTATTGATATTTGTGCAATAATTCCAAAATGAATGTCTAAAAACTATAAAATATTAATGATGATGATGTCAATAATACTAACAAAGAATTACATTCCTCGTTATCATGCTGGCTTTAATGTGCTTGAATGTGGGTTATCTGCTATAAAAAGTCCTACTGGTACTTTAATAAAAACTAAATTTATGGTTTGCATCAAACAAAAATGAAGCATTGTTTTTATATGCATGTCAATTTAATAAATAATATTTCTGCTACAAAGCATAAACGTAAGATTAGAATAAATCATTAAATCCAATGCTGAAAGCTGCAAAGCAGTCATCAGTAATTAAATAGAAAAATAATATACACCTCAAGAAAGAACGGACAAAAGAAAGTAAGAAAAGTCTCACTTCTACTACTATTTAAAAGTTTTGGTTTCTGTTTGTGTTATTTTAAATGCTCAGTCTTGTTATGCACTGATTTTCATTTTTCTGTGTTTGTGGAAAAAAGCAGGCAAGTTAGCCGACCCAATATAAGAGCAGGCAGAGCATGATTCTCACGATGACCACCGCCACAATATTGTTCTTTGTTATGAGCCGCAGTTTCAGTTTAAACTTAGTAAAGGCGAGCTTCTTTGGCGATGATGTGTACAGTGTTAGATTTTAAATTTAGCGGACATTTGCGCTGAACACGCAGTGAATGCAAAGCATCGAGATTCGGGCACCTTCTCCGGAAACACTCGATTGATGGCGGATCAACATTCACCACATGATCGCTGTCATCGGCGCCATTATTTGTAACTTTAGGTGGGGTTTGCAAACCTGTGTACTTTTTACTCTTCAGCTGTTTGCATTTCCCACGGTCACAAAAGCTCCCTGTCATCTGACAGTGGAAAGCCTTGAATGATTGACAGGTAATATGAAGCAATATAGCGGCAGGGAAGACCGATTCAGCATGTTTTTAGAAAAAATCAAAACAGGTCACACTACAAACATTATATGCAGTCGCACACATGCTCCCAACATTAATTATTTCTATTTTTTATAATCACACTTGATACAAACAGTCTGCAGAAACACTTTGATTGACATTCTCCCTTTGTACGTGTCATCAGAGTGGGAAAGCCCCGCCCACTAGTGACAACATCTCCCTCATTAGCATAAACAGCCCTGAGTGAGAAGCAGCCATCTGCCATTAGAGCTTTAAATCTGCCACTATGCTGATGCACAGGCATTTATAGCTTCGCCCTCTCCTCAAAAGAGCACAATGTCATTTGAATTTAAAGCGACAGTCACCAAAACGGCACTATTAGGATCAAAGCCTAAAGGGGGCAGTTTCAAAGAGCTTAAAAAAATGATTAGTGTGGTATTTTGAGCTGAAACTTAACATACACACTCTAGGGACATCAGAGACTTATTATACATCTCTTAAAAAGGGGCATAATAGGTCATCTTTAAAGAGTCAATAACCTAATACTGCCATATCTAGCTGTATATGAAAACAAGTCTGTGGAATATCCCCATCTAAATGGTTGTGTTTGTGTAAAAATCGATGGGCACCGTCAGCATGCAAGTCTAGTTGTATTTTAGAAATGGGTCTATGAGAGAGAGAAAGAGCGAGAGAGACCATGTTTCAGATTTGGTTACCTTGGCAACAGAGCATGAACAGACTAAAAGATGCTGCTTCTTGTTGAACATCTCTCTCTTCTCTCTTCTCGCTCACACACACACTTATTTCCAGGAGGCTAGATAATGGTGTTGAATTATTTACTAACACTGATGTCTGTGTGGACGGCAGCTGTAACTGTGCGTGTGCCCGTGTTTGAATAATTCACCAGGTTGTTCCTGAGATCGCTCTCCATGGCTAGGATCACATGTCCATCAGTGGGATCCTCTGTATGTGTGTGTGTGTTTGTGTGTGTGTGAACAACATAGACACTGCACAGGAGAATACATCTAAACTAAATATAATACATGTGTTTTTTACCGTCATTACAGCTTTGCCAAACACATCGTGTCAGGTTGAGGGCCGGGTCTCCGCTGATGCAGGAATCACATGAGTTAAACTGAGAACAGTCCACAATGGGGGAATCTGTCAATCCGTCAGGAGATAAAAGACGTAAGGTTATATTCTCAGCAGCTCACATTACACTTCATATGTTTAAGTTTGACAGAGAAACTGTTGAAAGGCTATTAATTAGAGTAAAAGATGAATCATAATGTAGGAGAGAGAAATGAGATTATAATGAATTGATAGAGTATAAAGTAAATTGTCTTTCAACTGCAGAAGAACAAACACATTTCAGATCATCAAAACCTTTTCTCAAGCTCAGTGACTCTAAAATTGTGCATTTCTCAGAATGAATCCCAAAATTACCAAGAAACTATTAATCAGTTACCAGAAATTTAGTGTTAAAAATACAGTAGAAACATTTCTAAATATACAGTAAGCTACCGTATTTCATTATTCATTAGTTTTCCTTCAGCTTATTCCCTTATTTATCAGGGGTCGCCACAGCGGAATGAATTGCCAACTATTCCAGCATATGTTTTACAAAGCGGATGCCCCTCCAGCCGCAACCCAGTACTGGGAAATATTTCATTATTTTATATAAGGTTAATGCACCGATGTTTTGAAGTATTATGAGATATTAGTATTAATACTAAGAAAAGCACCACCAAAAGTACATCAAAATATGCAATTGTTATCTGTAATGACTTATAGATATCAGATAATCCAGGGTAAAAATATCAAACTAAGGTTAAATTAGCGAAATGTAAAATCTATTTAAAACACTTTAGCAACCGTAACCATAATTTACAGAATAAACTTACTAAATTGACATTCAGTGTATACCAAAAATATTGTCAGGTATTTTTATAACAACAAAAAAAAACACTTGATAACATGTTAAAAGACCTTTTGAAGGATCCTAAAATAACTATATAATAACACATATATATATATATATATATATATATATATATATATATATATATATATATATATATATATATATATATATATATATATATATATATATATATATATATATATATATAACACTGTTAAGAGTTATTATTTACTAGTCATTAGTTACTAATAAAGTTTTGGTAATTAATAACCTTCACTTTTCCAAATTTGACTGTAATACAATAATGTGCACCTTTTATAAAGCTGCTTTGAAACAACAATTATTGTGAAAACCGATATACAAATAAACTTGAATGAGTAATCTTGAATAAAATATGAAGTAATGCCATTTTAAATATTTTATGCATTCATACCTCTCTTTAAACCACTCGGTTTTACCCATTTGTCAACAAGATATTTTTGATTCCTTAAAATATAATGACATTATTATGATCTTTTAATACAGCTCAGAATAAGCTAACTGTTGCACTGATACTTATTCGTGTTCTGTAAATTGGTCATAATAACCAGCATTAGCAGTGTATATCAACAAATATTATCAGGCTTATTTATATCAAAAAAGCATTTGATAACATTAAAAGACCTTTTGAAGGATCACTGTGCAGTCCTAAAATAACTATAGAATAACTTTAACTGCTAAAAGCTATTAGTTGCTAGTTAATTAGTTTAAAGTTATTAGTAACTAATAAAGTTGTGGTAACTAATAACCTTCACTTTTCCCAATCTGATTGTAATGTAATAATTTGCACCTTTTGCAAAGCTACTTTGAAACAATAATTACTGTGAAAAGCGCTATACAACTAAACTTGAATCAATAAACATGACTAAAATATTAAGTAATGTTATTTTTTATATTTTATACATTGCCAACTCTCTTTACACCACTTGATTTTACCCATTGATCCCTAATATAATATAATAACACCTAATATAATGAGAATAAGCTAACATATTAAATCATCACTGTGCAGTCCTAAAATATTAAGTAATGTCATTTTAAATATTTTATGCATTGGCACTTTATCTGCAAACCACTTGGTTTTACCCATTTGTCAAAAATAATTTCTTGATTCCTTAAATTATAATAACATTTAATATGATCTTTAAATACAGCTCAGAATAAGCTAACTATTGCATTGATACTTATCCAAATAACCTGCATTAGCAGTATATACCAACAAATATTCTCAGGCATGTTTATTTATAGCAAAAACCATTTGATAACATATTAAAAGACCTTTGCTGGGTCACTGTGCAGTCCTAAAATATTAAGTAATGTCATTTTAAATGTTTTATGCATTGCCACCTCTCTTTAAACCACTCGGTTTTACCCATTGATCCCTCATATACTATAATAACATTTAATATGATCTTTTAATACAGCTCAGAATACTGAACTGTTGCACTGATACTTATGCGTGGTCTGTGATTTTATCATAATAACCTGCATTAGCAGTATATACCAAAAAATATCAGGCATATTTATAACAAAAATCATTTGATAACATATTATAAGACCTTTGAAGTGTCACTGTGCAGTCCTAAAATATTAAGGAATTTAATTTAAAATATTTTATGCATTGCCACTTTTCTCAAAACCACTTGGTTTTACCCATTGATCCCTAATATAATATAGTAACTCTTAATATGATCTTTTAAAACAGCTCAGAATAAGCTAACTGTTGCACTAATACTTATCCGTGGTCTGTGAATTGGTTATAATAACCTGCATTAGCAGTATATACCAAAAGTATTGTCAGGCATATTTATAACAAAAACAGTTTGATAACATATTATAGGACCTTTGAAGCGTCACTGTGCAGTCCTAAAATATTAAGTAATGTCATTTTAAATATTTTATGCATTGCCGCTTTATCTGCAAACCACAGAGTTTTTACCCATTTGTCAAAAAAAGACACTTTTTGATCCCTCAAAATAAAATATGATCAGCTCAGAATAAGCTAACTGTTGCATTGATACTTACCCGTGGTCTGTGAATTGGTCATAATAACCTGCATTAGCAGCGCAATCCCACAAAGTGCGGCCCACACACACCTCATCCTCAAACAATCGACAGTAAATCCCACCTATAATGAACACAAACTGTGAGCACAATGCATGAAGCTCCTCATTCAGAATTGAATTTGTATCCTGAGTTAAATAATAAAGAAAGAAAGAGCCTGGACTTATAAATGAGTTCATCTCCGAATCTGCCTGGCTAAACACTGACCACTAGATGTCAACAAGTTGAGAAAGAACTAAAAGAAACACACAAATAACTTTAGAAAGCGTTAAACTAAAAATTAACGAGTAAAAGTCATGAACGCACACGTGCCTGTCAAGCTGACATCCAGTCAATGTCTTTGTCCTCCAGACGAAAGGTCGTTGTGAACTGTCAACTGTGTGTGTGTGTGTGTGTGTTGACGTCATGCTCTCTGATTCAGGGAGACTGGAAGGTGTGTAATGTGAGACAGGTAACTTGGCAACCAAATGGCTAATGACCATGTCTTGATATCCACACCACTGAACATATTCTGCCATTTCAAAGGCTGACTGCTGAAATTTGTCAAAATAGTCACCAGCATGTGCATACTGGATCTTTTGACCTTTTTTTCTGATTGTATATCTCCCTAGTGGCTTAGAAAAGTCTTTGAGATAATAAAACAAACAAACAAACAAACAAACATATGGGTACGGTGCTGATTCCATACAGTATATTATAGGTCAAAGATTAAAAGAGATTATCAAGTATCAAAAGCTTTTACTTTTTCAGACGTTAATTAAAAATTTTTAAAGATTAAATTTTTTTGTGTTTATTATGCCCGGAGGAAACCCACGCAAACGTGGGGAGAACATGCAAACTCCACACAGAAATGCCAACTGACCCAGCCGAGGCTCGAACCAGCGACCTTCTTGCTGTGAGGTGACAGCTCTACCTAGTGCGCCACTGCATCGCCGTTTTATTTTATTTTATATTATATTTTATTTTATTATATATATTTTGTATTTTATTTTATATGTAATTTAATTTTTATATTATTTTATATAATTATGTAGTTTTTATATTGTTTTTAAAATATTTAATTTTATATATATTTTTTTTTTATATTTTATTTATTCATTTATCATTTCATTTTCTTTTTGGCTTAGTCACTTTATTTATCAGGGGTCACCACAGCGGAATGAACCGCCAACTTATCCAGCATATGGTTTACGCAGCGGATGCCCTTCCTGCTGCAACCCAGCACTGGGAAACACCCACACACATAGACTACGGACAATTTTAGCTTACCCAATTCACCTATACCACTATCTTTGGACTGTGGGGGAAACCGGAGCACCCGGAGGAAACCCACGCCAACATGGGATTGGGGAGAACATGCAAACTCCACACAGAAATGCCAACTGACCCAGTTGAGGCTCGAACCAGCGACCTTCTTGCTGTGAGGCGATCATGCTACTCACTGCACCACCGTGATGCTCCGTTTGTGTGTTTAATTTAATAAAAAAAATTGTTTTATTTTATTTTTTATTTTGGTTTATTTTTTTCTATTTATTTATTTATTTTAAATTTTATTTTATATTATATTTTATTTAATTATTTTAATATTTTTTTAAAAATTTAATGTTTAAGTTATAGGTTTATTTATTTTTTTATTATTTATTTTATGTTTTGTTTAATTTTATTCTATTAAATGTTTTATTTATTTTATATTTTAATTTTTGTTATATTTTATTTTATATTATATATATTATATATATATATATTTTTTTTTTTTCATGTAATGTTTAATTTAATGTAGAATTTATGGGTCTGGTTAGGTCAGTTGGCATTTCTGTGTGAAGTTTGCATGTTCTCCCTGTGTTGGCGTGGGTTTCCTCCGGGTGCTCTGGTTTCCCCCACAGTCCATGCGCTAAAGGTGAATTGAGTGAGCTAAATTGTTCGTAGTGTATGTGTGTGAATGAGAGTGTATGGGTGTTTCCCAGTGATGGGCTGTAGCTGGAAGGGCATTCGTTGGGTAAAACATATGCTGAATAAGTTGTCGGTTCATTCCGCTGTGGCCGCTGAATAATAAAGGTACTAAGCCGAAAAGAAAATTAATAACCAATTTGTGTTGGGATGACATTAAGGAATTGTGTGGAACCCAGCATTTGAATGAAAGTTTGAAAAATATTACAATTATAAATAAAGTAAACATGATATTAAAATCACTGAATCAACCTAAATCTATTAGTTTACACCAAGAAGGCTAAATTAAACAACTCAGGCTCATTCTGATTATGTACCCCTATATACATTTTTGGAGAGAGCAAAATACGTCCCAGTAGCTACATTTTTTTGCAGTTTTTGTTTTTGCAAATTCACCAGAGGCCACTGTGTACGCTTTTTCAGATTTCAAATATCTCTCGCGATGCCATTTGTGCCTGCTGTTCTTGCGTAAATCCACCAGAGGCCACAGTCGACTGACTGACTGACCGACCCACTCTCCTCCTTTCCTAAACCCAACCAATAGTGTTTTTAAAAGCACCGACTGAACAGTGCCACCGCCTTCCCTAAACCCAACCGCAGTGTTTTCAAAAGCAATCCAAAAAAAGAAAAAAACTCGCAGCAGCCTGATTTTTACCACGTTTTCAGATTTTACCACATTATCACCCTGTTATTTACTTGTTTATTTAATTTTTTTGGTTTTTGTTTCCATCTTACCTGCTTTCTGGAACCGTTCTTCACCTAACTCGAACCCCATCGTCGCAGTCAACTCCTCTCTGCGTCTCAAATCCGCCAATGTACGCGGTGAGCCACTGGACAAACTGGTAACAGTGGAAATGCCGTCCACAGGGAGGTAAGCGAGAAAAGGAACCTGTAGCATTCATTTTAAAGACGAAATGCAGCCATACATTCCTCTGGCTGCATAATCTGCGATCTCCAGAAATGTAAATAGGGGCTTCGTTTTCAGAATGAGCCTATGTTGCAATTAAAGGTCCAGATCTGTTCCTAAATAATGACACAGGATTTACAGCTAAGTGTCCTTGACGTGTCACTGCAACAATGTTATATAATAGACCGCTGTCGACTGACTGACTGAATGACCGATCGACTGACCCACCCTCTTCCTTCCCTAAACCCAACCAATAGTGTTTTCAAAAGCACCGATTGACCAGCGCCACCCACTTCCCTAAACCCAACCGACAGTGTTTTCAAAAGCAATCCAGAAAAAGAAGCAGCTTGATTTTTGCCATATTTTCAGTTTTTACCACATTCTCACACTGTTATTTACTTGTTTATTTTATTTTTTGCCTTTTGTTTTTGTCTTGCCTGCTTTATGGAATTGTTCTTCACCGGACTCGAACCCATTCGTCGCAGTCAAGTACTCTCTGCGTCTCAAATCCACCAACATATGCTGTGAAGTGGTCAGCTGGTAAGTGAGAAAAGGAACGGCATCATATTGTCCTGTAGCGTTCGTTTTACTGACGAAATGCAGCCATACGTTCCTCTGGCTACATAATTCATGATCTCCAGAAATGTATATAAGGCTATGTTTTCAGAATGAGCCTAAGTTGCAATTAAAGGTCCAGATCTGTTCATAAATAACGATAACACAGGATTTACAGCTAAGTGTGCCTGATGTTAATAATTATATACCTTTAATAAATTTAGATTTGTTCAAATGCTCTAAAATATGACCAATATCCACTGAGAAATGGATAAAATTATTCATTTTCAAAACAAGGTGTACTCATTCATACTGAGAGCACTGTATGTTGTCATTTAAAGGCTTCAACTAACACTTGTGCCATATGGAAGAACAGGGTCAGAGCGAGAGAGAGAGGCTGATATACTTATATAACATCTTCACCTTTCAATGTCCCTCAAGTCCTCCTCATCTTCACCGTCCTCCAAAACCCTTTTAACAGTAATCAAAAATCACAACATGAGCTGAACAGCGGAGGTGATGATGATGATTATATAGTAAATGTGTACATATAGGTGTAGGAGTGCATATGCCTTCGTACTGTAGGAGGACGTAGTCACTGCTATCACATCATTTTTTTTGACACATCTGGGAAATCTCTGCATTTGTTTTCACACTGCCTTCCCACAGATCACTTAAAACCCACCGAGAATCTCCCTAACCCACACCATCACCCCTCCAACGCTTTTGTAATGTCTCACGACGCACAGACGGATCAATAGGTTGTGCCAAAGCGCATGAATAGACAGAGAGTGGGCGTTTTTTTTCTCCAGGGAGGACTAGGTGCAGAGAGATAAAGCCGCGCATGCGCTCTGAAGACATTAGGTAACGGGGAGAAATTCCGCAGTAGACACACACACACATTCACACACACTCACGCAGACAGACTTCCCGCCAAAAATGAGCACAAGGAGATACAACAGTGGAATGTTAAACAGTGTCTGCGCTCTTATTTTATTATTTTCATAAGGAGAATACTTACAGGACATACGGTACATAATGTATCTGACAGAAAGAGACTATTTTTTCTGTGGTCTTATTTCTTAAATAATTTAGATTTTTAAATAATTCTTATATTGACATGCTCATAAAATGAGAAGAATTAAACATCAGAAATGAACTGCTGCTGTAGATTCATCTGGTGGAGGCAGATGATGTGCATCAGGACTGTAATGTTTTATTATATAACATTTTTGCAGTGACACGTCAAGGACACTTAGCTATAAATCCTGTGTTATCATTATTTAGGAACAGATCCGGACCTTCAATTTAGCCTTCTTGGTGTAAACTAATAGATTTAGGTTGATTTAGTGATTTTCATCATTCATCATCATTTCTATATTTCTATGTGGTCAAACTTTCATTCACTAGCCTTGGTTTTTAGCTTTTTTAGATTTGTTTTAGCTCATTTCTAATAAGTAACTGTTGTATCTTTGCCATCATGAGAGTATATATTTTACTAGTTTTACCGTCTTTCGGATGAGACGTTAAACCGAGGTCCTGACTCTCTGTGGTCATTAAAAATCCCATGGCACTTCTCGTAAAGAGAACCCCGTAACCCCGGTGTCCTGGCCAAAGTCCCTCAATCGGCACTTACCCATCATGGCCTCCTAATAATCCCCATCTACTGAATTGACTCTATCACTGTCTCTTCTTTCCACCAATAGCTGGTGTGTGGTGAGCGCACTGGCGCCGTTGTCCTGTGGCTGCCGTCGCATCATCCAAGTGGATGCTACACACTGGTGGTGGAGTGGAGAGACTCCCCTCATGATTGTGAAGCGCTTTGGGTGTGTGGCCATACACAATAAATGCGCTATATAAATACACACATTACATTACATTAGTTATTTTGCAAGATACTAGTACGTATTCAGCTTAAAGTGCAATTTAAAGGCTTAACTTAAAGGCCACAGCCATATCACCCTGCAGCCCGAGACCGGTTACTCACTGAAGCTAAGCAGGGCTGAGCCTGGTCAGTACCTGGATGGGAGACCACAGGGGAAAAACTAGGTTGCTGTTGGAAGTGGTGTTAGTGAGGCCAGCAGGGGGTGTGTGTTCTGTGTGAGTCCTAATGCCCCAGTCTAGTGAAGGGGACACTATACTGTCAGTGGGCGCTGCCTTTTGGATGAGACGATAAACTGAGGTCCTGGCTCTCTGTGGTTATTATAAATCCCATGGCACTACTCTTTACAAGCCAAATGGCCTCCCAATCATCCCCATCCACTGAACTGGCTCTATCGCTGTCTCTTCACTCCACCAATAGCTGGTGTGTGGTAAGCGCGCTGGCGCCGTTGTCCTGTGGCTGCCGTCGCATCATCCAAGTGGATGCTGCACACTGGTGGTGGTGTGGAGAGAGACCCCCCCCCTCATGATTGTGAAGAGCTTTGGGTGTATGGCCGTACATGATAAATCCGCTATATAAATACACATTACATTACATGAACTGGGTTAATTAGGTAATAAAAGTAATTTCTTGAGGGGCTAATAATATTGACCATAGTAGTTTTTACATTATAAACAGCATTCAGATAATATATTTAAAAAAGAATAAACATTTCAGAGGAGCTAGAGGCTAATCATTTTATCTTCAACTTGAAATTAGCAAGAAATTCGTGAAATTTAACATAAAATGGCAGCTGTGGTTGCCAGAAATTTATTGTTAAAAATGCAGTAAAAAGTGTTTCTAAATGTATAGTAAACTACCGTATTTCAGGAATTTTTACAATGTTAACACGCCGACGTTTTGAAGTAGTAAGAGATATTAATAGTATAAATACTAAGGAAAACCCCACCAAAAGCAGATATGATGAATCTCAAACAGTTTTATACAAGCAGAGAAACATACTAATATCCAATTCAATTCAATTCATCTGTATTTCTATAGCGCTTTTACAATGTAGATTGTGTCAAAGCAGATTAACATAGAAGTTCTAGTAAATTGAAACTGTTCAGTTTAGTTCAGTTCAGTGTGGTTTGATTTTCACTGCTGAAAGTCCAAACACTGAAGAGCAAATCCAGTGAAAAAGAGCACATATGTAGGAGCCATTCACATAGCTACTAAACACCATCAAGGTAACACACATGACACTAAAGTAATCCAGTAAACATTATTTATCAACATTACATGTAACATAAAACTCTAATGTACAAAAAAATGAGGAAAAAATAACTAAAAAAATATTTTTTGCTGCTTGCTCAAACTGCTTTTTTAAAATGAGCTGAATCAACACAATTCTTCAGTTTTTTGAGGTAAAACCTCATTGTTTTATGTTCAATCCACTTAAATTTGTAAAAAAAAAAAACTATTAATTTAACTTAATAAATGTGTGTTGGGACAACATGAAGGAACTGTGTGGAACCCAGCAGTTATGTCAAAAAAAACTGTGTCAAGCAAAGAATTCTGGAAATTGACTTTATGGTTATTCACCATTTACATATAGCAAGGAAACGTAGTGTTTACATTTTTAATGTAGTAAAGTTTTACTGTTAAATTCACAACTAAATATCCAACCAGGAACAGAAACTCCAGCTTAAACCAGTCAAAAACCAGTTATCATTTTTCACAGCACAGCTATCGCTGAAAAAAATGATATATTCATTCATTAGGTATCCTTCGGCTTAGTCTCTATTTCAGAGGTCACCACAGCGGAATGAACCACCAACTATTCTGGCATATGTTTTACACAGCAAATGACCTTCCAGGCGCAACCTAGTACTGGGAAACACCCATACACACTAATTCACACTCATACACTATGGCCAATTTAGTTCATCCAATTCACCTAAAGCGCATGTGTTTGAACTTTGGGAGAAACCGGAGCACTCGGAGGAAACCCACACAGAAATGCCAACTGGCCCATGAAGCCAGGACTTGAACCAGCGACCCTCCTGCTGTGAGGCGACAGTGACTGAGCCACCATGCCGCCCAACAAACAAATTATATTTAGTAATGCTCAACTTAATTTGTTTGTTTAAATTCAGCCCATATAAATTATTTGCAACCACTTACCTTAAAAAAAAGAGTTAATCCAATTAATTACTTTTTAATCAATCACACACAACTCTGTGAAAGTTCAGTGATGTGCACAGTTGAAACTATAATTTCAGAGAGCAATGACATTGATGAAACGCAAAGCAGCAGCAGCAGAAGACTTTAATATCGACATGGATGGACAAAATAAGATGTGCTCAAATTATCAGATGTGCTGATATTAGCTCAGGTCAGAATAATCAGATTTTCCGTCATACAGATTCTGTGCACACCTGTTGTTGTTGTCACATGCGCTGCACAGAAAATTAGCAGGAATATCCATTTTTTTTTCATTAACTAAGAGTGGTTGTTAGTGCATGAAAAACATGAAATTAAAATAAAGATAAAAGTTTTCATATAATGTACCTATATATTATTTTTACTGTTGTCTAGGTGCAATTGATCATCAATTGATCACAGTTTGTAATTTTTTTTTGTAAGCATTTTTAGGTTAGTTTAAAATTTCAATTGTTTTATGAACCAATTTTTTCTCCATTTTGTGTCACCATGTGTCCTCTATTTTGTGTCCATAAATATATGTAAATACAGAAAATGGGATTTAAAGGGCACCTATGGTGAAACATCTACTTTTTAAGTTGTTTGGACAGACATATGTGTAGGAATAGTGTATAGAACGTCATATTGGGATGATATAAACACACCCAGTGCTTTTTTTTCAATTTAACAACATAAAAACGGTGGACCAATTGGAGCGGTTTTGAGATCGACCGCAACTTGACATAGGAGTGCGGTCCCCCCCCCCAACAATGTTGATTGACAGGTGTGCATTACCATATCCTCAGTTTGATTCACGTCCGCCATTTTTCAGCGTGTGAGTCAAAGCGATGTCACCAAAGAAACACCCTTGCTCTGTTTTTAGATGTAAGGCTCATTGGGCTCAACATAAGATCAACATTCACCACGTTATCGCTCTCCTCGCCGCCAGTGTTTGTAACTAGGTGGGTTTGCATACATGTGTACTTTTCATTGCGTCTTCCTTAAACTTCAGCTGTTTGCATTTCCCAGCCCAGCTACGACTCAGGACACTGTTCATATTTCTGCCACGCCACAGAGCGTTATCTGAATAGTTTCATTTTAAATAACAAGTGAATGTGCGCGTCTGGTGTGCCGTGTCGGGGCTCTGAGCGGCGCATCCGGTGTATGACGCCCTTTAGTTATAGCCTCAAGCAGGTCGTACACCAGAAGCGTCGCACCACGCAGCGGTATGCATTTCTGGATTGAACTGCCATGGATGAACTGGATGAACTGTCATGTGCGCGCCGTGTCGCGGCGCTGAGCGGCCCATCCGGTGTGTGATGCCCTTCAGTCAAAGTTAATTCAGTGTGCTTGGTTATTAGTCTCAGTGTACAAGCTCGGAGCTTTAAACTAGCACACAGTTGGCTGTAAAACTATACAAAGACACAAATGATTTTGTAGTCTCTGCTTGGTCTGTGTCCGAGTCGTACATGTACGGCTGAATGCTGGTTTTCTCACTCATGTTGCTTCTCACTGTCTGCCTGTCTGTTGCCATACACAGCGGGGGAGCTCTTGGCTCCGCCCCCTTGTTAAGTTGGGCGGGAAGTCGAAACTAATTTTCATGTTAAGCAACACACCCCTAAAACAACAAACTTTGTACACACCCCCAAAAGGACACTTTTTAACATATTATAATAAAAAATCTGAATTGTGCTTTGAACTGAACCTAAACTGGCACATTCAGAAGAACCATAATATTAATATGAAATCTTAAAAAAGGGGTAAAATAGGTGCCCTTTAAATCTGAAACATTTTTCCCCATTTAATTGTGTCCACTTCTAAAACCAAAGTTACACACTTGCTTAAAGATACACCTCCTGAACACGAAAGCTGAAAGGTGCAGTAGGTGATTGTCTTCAGAAACATGTTTTGATGTGCTGGTTGAAAGTCTCTCCACATTCCAATGGTAATGATTAAAGTAAATGATCTAAATGTGTTTATATGTATTTTTATATTTTGGGTAAGGCATAAGGAAAAATGTTCGTTCAATTAAAATTTGTCAGGCCGATATTTCCCATAATTCTGATAAGTAGCCCAAACTGTCTGTCAACAAATGTAGATTTGTACATCTGCGCACCCGTTTACTCAGACTGATCCGCCGTTTGCAGGTTCATGTGCACATGAGAGAGTGACAGCAGTAAAAACAAATGCTGAATCAAAACTTTGTAAAATCCTGAATCAATATTGGAGTTAGTTTTGCATGCTGGAGAAAGGACGACACCATGTCTGAAGTACTTCTGTTAGACAGGTAATGTTATGTTTTAAAACTGTTTTAGTCATGCAAAGCTGATATAGATCGTGTTGTTTTATGAATGAGTTATATGCACAGAAGTGTTGTTCAGCCACTGAAATATTCCGGTGAAAGATTGATGTGATTATTTTCAGTTTCATAAGGGACCTTTTAAGCATCGATAATGTAGATTTTATTTATTTTTATTTTATTTTATTAAGTCAACAGCGCTATATCGCCTAGCCTGCTTTACTGAGGTAAAGTTGGTTTTATATTCACATTGGTTCATTTTTGATCAATGGCAACCTGTGACGCGCTCCCTATATTGTTTACCGCTACTCTGAATATTCGCTCTTAAACAGCACGTAAGTATGGCTTAGTCATTCATTCATTTTCTTTTCAGCTTAGTCTCTTTATTAATCCAGGGTCGCCACAGCGGAATGAACCGCCAACTTATCCAGCACATGTTTTACGCAGCGGATGCCCTTCCAGCCGCAACCCATCTCTGGGAAACATCCATACACACTCACATTCAAACTCATACACTATGAACAATTTAGCCTACCCAGTTCACCTGTACTGCATGTCTTTGGACTGTGGGGGAAACCGGAGCACCCGGAGGAAACCCACGCGAACGCAGGGAGAACATGCAAACCTCACACATTAACGCCAACTGACCCAGCCGAGGCTCGAACCAGCGACCTTCTTGCTGTGAGGCGACAGCACAAGTTTTCTAACTGGCGAATGACATGAACTAGTGTGTTGTCTACTGTTATCTTATACAGTGCACGTCCGTGCTAGAGGCGTGGCTTTGGACGGCAGGGGAGGGACTGTGTTTTCAAAGATATTTTGGCAGATCACCTACTGCACCTTTAAGGGAGGCATTTCAGCTTACTTTTGAGTTTGCATCAATAAATAATGTTTATTTTCTTGCATGAATTGTTTGATATCAACAGGAGCCAAATGGTTTTGTTATTTGCCCCAATTTCATGTCCTTTTTGTGTGCAATTCTCGAACCAAAGTTGCTTACAGATACTTCTAAACACAAAAGCTTAAGGGAGGATTTATTCATTCTGCTTAAACAACAGATAAATGACAATAGAACAAACAATAATGTCAGGATGATGGAAAATAAATAATAATAATAATATTAATAGTGCAAAAAATCAAGAAGCAAAGCAAACACGTGAATAAATAATTAAATAAAATTCTCACTCTCAAAGAAGGCATTTCCTATAAGAATCCTCCAGCTGGTGACCACCGGAAGCGCCTGCCCTTATATAGAGAGCGGGAGAGTCCCCATTATCGCAGCGTGCGCCCACCTGCTTCATTGAAATGCACAGGCACGCGCAGAATATACCGGGAAGCGCCAGAATCTCCATCATTTTCAGGGAAATTATGTCACCGTTATAACCTTCAATCATCGAAGCAGTAACATTTATTTAAACAGCAATTTGGACAGATGCGCGTGCGTGCGTGCGTTTCTTGTCTTAAACACGATAGCTTTGTCACTCATTCAATGTTATTGACAAACCAAACACATGGGATTTTCTGTTAGAGGTGAACGTAGTAATAGTATAGTGTGCCACGTACCCACAAATAGTGCGGCACAATTTGCGTCACCATCAAGTTTTTCAGCACCACGGACAGCAGTGACTCACTCGCAATCATGTTCGTTCTCGTGCGCGCGCTCACACTGACACGAACATTAATAAAGTATAATATCACTAACTGTGCTATTAGAAGTTTAAAAACGACTTAATGACTTATTGGAGCAAATGTGTCGTTTTTAGTGCTTTACAAGGCCAGTTAGTTGATTCACTTTGTCCTCTCTCCTGCGTCGCAGTGGGCGGGGTGAAAGAATGCGGTATTTTTATGAATGAAATTACGACAGAGGATGGTGTTCCTGCGAGGCTCCTGATTGGTCAGCCGGCGCAGAATCGCCCCTCATCATCGTAGCTGACGTCAGAGGGGACTCGGTGAGGGTATAGCTTGCAGCCCACCGGAGCTGAGTGTTTAATACAGAAGAGCTTCGAGGAGAAACGAGCAAAAACATCGAGCAAGAGTTTCATCTTTAAGAGCTGGATTTGCACCTACGAGGACTCCCGTTGTTCTGAAGATATTTCACAAGATCCTCAGTTGGATGGTGGAGTGAAGAACTGATCGTTTTTGCAATCTTCTACATCTTCCGTAAGTCTGATTTATGCATCTTTTCACTAAGAAGAGTCTTGTTTGATTCAATATAGTTGTGTTGTTAGAAATGCACTGTGACTATAGACTATAAAGGGAGTATTTTAAGGCATTGCTGAAGCTTCTGTGGTTTACATAATCGTGTATGTGACACCAGCGCTCAAATCTGCTGTCAACTTCAAAATGGTGATTCCCATCCTGACACTCTATGAATATTTAATGAAAGGACTTTTAAGTAATTGTTGTGAGGATTAGTGTTGATGATGATGATGATACTACTAATAATACACTGTAATAATGTGAGTCAAGATTATATATCAGCTTTGGATGCATTTATGCTTTAGAGGATTTGACGTTTGAGATTTTTATGCTGTACTAGACAAGATATCATTAATAAATCATCATTAATAATAATAAAAAGTAAGAGTATGCACCATATTTGGTTTTTTAAAAGAAAAAAATATTAATTTTATTACAATTTAAAATCTTAAGAGTGTAATTTATTAATATAATTTCATCATCATTAATCTAATCTTCAGTGTCACATGATCCTTCAGATATCATTCTGATTCCTGATTGGATGCTTAATAAGCATTTCTAAATATAATCAATGCTGAAAACACTTGTGCTTGATCATGACACAAATCAGTTTCCAAAATATTAGAAATATCTTTGATGCTATACCTATATGTCTTAGTATTTGTAATTTTTAACTAAATATAAATTGTAATAACATCACTGTTTATATTGTATTTTTGATCAAATAACATTAACATTTCCCAACCCTGAAAAGGTGTTTTATAGTACTTTTTATTAAATTAAATTAAATATGTATTAATAAATGGAGAATAAATATTATTTCATTTGTTTTTATCATAAATTTTTGTTATTTTTTTTATTAAAAAAATATATATAATATTTTTATTTTAAAATCAAATGTTCAGCACTGTAAAAAAATCCTGGGTTCCACACAATTCCCTCACTGTAAAACATCAATCAATTAGTCCTGACAACATATGTTTTAGGTCATTGTAACTTATTAAACTAAGTTATTCATGCTCTAGCTTGATTTTAAAAGTTACACAAGCTGTTTTAAATCAGTTTAACATAATATAAGTTCAATGGACTCATAAGGTTAAATTGATTCAGCTTAAAAATTTAAGGCAACCAGGATTTTTTAGTGCTTTTTACAGTCCCAACTCAAATTAATCAAGTTACTTAATGGTTTTTACCATTTTAAGTTGACTGAACATAATACAATTAAGTTGCCAGAAAGAAAACTCAAGAATTATGTTGTTTGAACTCAAATTAAAGAAATTAAATCAGATTCAATCAAATTTATATAAGTAGTTTGAACAAGCACAAAAAAAAAAATATATATACAGTTGAAGTCTGAATTATTAGTTTTAATAACTCATTTCTAATAACTGATTTATTTTATCTTTGCCATGATGACAGTACAGAACATTTTACTAGAAATTTTTCAAGGCACTTCTATACAGCTTAAAATGACGTTTAAAGGCTTAACTAGGTTAATTAGGTTAACTAGGCAGGTTAGGGTAATTAGGCAAGTTATTGTATAACGATGGTTTATTCTGTAGACTATAAAAAAAAAATTAGCTTAAAGGGGATAATAATTTTGTCCCTAAATGGTTCATAAAAAAATTATAACTGCTTTTATTTTAGCCGAAATAAAACAAATAAGACTTACTCCAGAAGAAAAAATATTATCAGACATATTGTGAAAATGTCCTTGCTCTGTTAAACATCATTTGGGAAATATTTGAAAAAAAATTCAAAGGCGGGCTAATAATTCTGACTTCAACTATATATATATATAGTAAGTGTATGGATTAATAGGATTATAAAAGAACAACACATTAGCTTTTGCATTGCCATACTCTCCAACAGTGTTTATAGTGTGCAGACTAGAGATGTCAGCTTTAATCAGATTGTCGTTTCCTGCTGTTCATCTTACTCTGCATGTCATTATGAGGTCAGGCCTTGAGGTGGAGTGCAGGAGCTGAATATGTGACATTTCTGCACTTGATTCTGACTAAATCTCCTTTCCCTCCCCCACAGTAATGGACCAGAACAGCTCTGAAGTGGGCTTAGAAGTCATCATGGCTATGAACCAACTCCTAGACCTCCCGCCCTCCCAAATGCCCCCTAAACCCCTGGAGGCCTCCGTCATGACACCGTGGGACATCACCTTGTGTGTATCCGGAGTGTTGATTTGCTGCGAAAATGCAATAGTTGTGGCCACCATTTTTTCCTCATCATCTCTGCGTGCACCGATGTTCTTGTTGATTGGCAGCCTGGCATGGGCAGACTTCCTGGCAGGGGTGGGGCTACTTCTGCACTTCCTGTCTCGCAGATGTGTGTATTCAGAAGCGCTAGAACTGGGCAGTGTGGGTTTATTAGTGAGCGCTCTCAGTGCGTCAGTGTTCTCCCTATTGGGGATCACTCTGGACCGTTTTTTGTCTCTACATCGTGCGCTGACCTACGGATCTCAGCGCACACACACTCAAACGCGCTGTGCTCTGGCTGTCGGATGGACTCTTGCTGGTCTTCAAGGTGCACTTCCGGCTTTAGGGTGGAACTGTCTGCATGACGGAGATTCCTGTAGTGTGCTTCGACCTTTGACCCGAGTGCACTTAGCCACCCTGTGCGGTGGATTCCTGCTAACGTTAGCATTGATGCTGCAGCTGAATGCACGCATCTGCCAAGTTGTGCTTCGCCATTCTCATCAAATCGCCCTGCAGAGGCACACTCTCCCGTCCGCACGCACACACACCCGCCGCCGGGTACACACTCTCGCCCTGATCCTTGCCACATTTGCCAGTTGCTGGATACCATTCGCTTTATACGGCCTCCTGGGCGACGGGTCTTCCCCTGCTCTGTACACCTATGCCACTTTGGTTCCAGTGACTGGAAACTCTCTGTTGAACCCGCTGATCTATGCCTACAGGAACACACACATCCAGAGAGTGCTGCGACAGACTGTGTGCTGCTGTCTGCCAAACACACCCAACAAAAACACACACACTCCCAGCGACGTCTGAACTCTGGAAGCTCTGGAAACGATTATTATGGTGCCATACAAGAGTATACAGGGTGCGCTCTAAAAATACTGGGTAGAATATTGGGACAGTTTAAATTGTTGGGTTAAATTTGGTCTTATAAATTAAATGTTTTAAATCGTTCATCGGTTCACTTTATAAAGTGACTAGTTAACTACTTAAACCGATTGAGTAAACCCATTGTTTTAAAAGTGATAAGTTGACTCTAAAAGCATTGGGTTTACTCACTTTAAGTAAAGCGATTAGTTGACTTGAGTTAAAAAGTGGGTAAAACCATTGCTTTTGAAGCGATTAGTTGACTCAACTTAAAAAAGTGAGTAAGCCCTTTGCTTTTGATGCGATTAGTTGACTCAACTTCAAAAAGTGAGTAAACTTGTTGCTTTTAAAGTGATTAGTTGACTCAACTTAAAAAAGCGAGTAAGCCCATTGCTTTTAAAGTGATTAGTTGACTCAACTTAAAAAAGTGAGTAAGCCCATTGCTTTTAAAGCGATTAGTTGACTCAACTTAAAAAAGTGAGTAAGCCCTTTGCTTTTAAAGCGATTAGTTGACTCAACTTAAAAAAGTGAGTAAGCCCATTGCTTTTAAAGTGATTAGTTGACTCAACTTAAAAAAGTGAGTAAGCCCATTGCTTTTAAAGCGATTAGTTGACTCAACTTAAAAAAGTGAGTAAGCCCATTGCTTTTAAAGTGATTAGTTGACTCAACTTAAAAAAGTGAGTAAGCCCATTGCTTTTAAAGCGATTAGTTGACTCAACTTAAAAAAGTGAGTAAGCCCATTGCTTTTAAAGCGATTAGTTGACTCAACTTAAAAAAGTGAGTAAGCCCATTGCTTTTAAAGTGATTAGTTGACTCAACTTAAAAAAGTGAGTAAGCCCATTGCTTTTAAAGCGATTACTTGACTCAACTTAAAAAAGTAAGCCCATTGCTTTTAAAGCGATTAGTTGACTCAACTTAAAAAAGTGAGTAAGCCCTTTGCTTTTAAAGCGATTAGTTGACTCAACTTAAAAAAGTGAGTAAGCCCATTGCTTTTAAAGTGATTAGTTGACTCAACTTAAAAAAGTGAGTAAGCCCTTTGCTTTTAAAGTGATTAGTTGACTCAACTTAAAAAAGTGAGTAAGCCCATTGCTTTTAAAGCGATTAGTTGACTCAACTTAAAAAAGTGAGTAAGCCCATTGCTTTTAAAGTGATTAGTTGACTCAACTTAAAAAAGTGAGTAAGCCCATTGCTTTTAAAGCGATTACTTGACTCAACTTAAAAAAGTAAGCCCATTGCTTTTAAAGCGATTAGTTGACTCAACTTAAAAAAGTGAGTAAGCCCTTTGCTTTTAAAGCGATTAGTTGACTCAACTTAAAAAAGTGAGTAAGCCCATTGCTTTTAAAGTGATTAGTTGACTCAACTTAAAAAAGTGAGTAAGCCCTTTGCTTTTAAAGTGATTAGTTGACTCAACTTAAAAAAGTGAGTAAGCCCATTGCTTTTAAAGCGATTACTTGACTCAACTTAAAAAAGTGAGTAAGCCCATTGCTTTTAAAGTGATTAGTTGACTCAACTTAAAAAAGTGAGTAAGCCCTTTGCTTTTAAAGTGATTAGTTGACTCAACTTAAAAAAGTGAGTAAGCCCATTGCTTTTAAAGTGATTACTTGACTCAACTTAAAAAAGTGAGTAAGCCCATTGCTTTTAAAGCGATTAGTTGACTCAACCTAAGAAACTGAGTAAGCCCATTGCTTTTAAAGTGATTAGTTGACTCAACTTAAAAAAGTGAGTAAGCCCATTGCTTTTAAAGTGATTAGTTGACTCAACTTAAAAAAGTGAGTCAGCCCATTGCTTTTAAAGCGATTACTTGACTCAACTTAAAAAAGTGAGTAAGCCCATTGCTTTTAAAGTGATTAGTTGACTCAACTTAAAAAAGTGAGTAAGCCCATTGCTTTTAAAGCGATTACTTGACTCAACTTAAAAAAGTGAGTAAGCCCATTGCTTTTAAAGCGATTAGTTGACTCAACCTAAGAAACTGAGTAAGCCCATTGCTTTTAAAGTGATTAGTTGACTCAACTTAAAAAAGTGAGTAAGCCCATTGCTTTTTAAAAAAAGCAATTAGTTGACTAAACTTAAAGTAAACCCATTGTTTTTAAAGTGATTAGTTGACTCAACCTAAAAAACTGAGTAAGCCCATTGCTTTTAAAGTGATTACTTGACTCAAAGTGAGAAAACCCATTGACTCTACTTTAAGTAAACCCATTGTTTTTAAAACAATTAGTTGACTATACAAAAAAGTAAACACATTGCCTTAAAATCATTTTTTACTCACTTTTTAAAGACAACCTTTCGTTTTTAAAGCAATGGGTTTACAATTTTTTTAAAGTAACTAATCGCTTTTTTACAGTGGTGGTGTTGTCCTTGTTTTATCCCAAATTGGGTTGAAATAATCCAGCATTTGTAAAAATGTGGGTGAAAAACAACTCGGCAGTATTTAATAGCTATAGAACTCGTAGCATCATGAAGAAAACAGTCAGTAGGTAATAAGATTTCATATTTCCCATTTCAGTTGTACAGGCATTGGCCTCCAAAGGCAGTATAAGAAATATGAACTTTGTTACTAATTTTTAAAGGGGTAGTTCACACCAAAATTAAAAATTTACTCCCTTGTTGCAAACCTGCTTGAATTCCTTTATTTCGCAAAAGAAGATATTTTGAAGAATGTCGAAAATCAGTAGCCATTGACTTCCATTAAAATTCAAACAGGTTTGCACCAAGTGAAGGGGGAGTAAATGTTCATTTTTGGGTGAACCACCCCTTTAATGCCCAGTTATTTTTCACCCACCCGGTCTTACACATTTTGTGTTTGTTCCTGTTTGGGGAAATCACTGTGCCAAATCTGCTGTCTAAATGGTGTTAACGGATTACTCTCCATCATTTTATTTAAATCTGAAAATGTTCATGTAAATGTGAGTCCTTTTTTTACTGAAGACTGCCACTGTATCCTTTTAGCTACTGTAGTTGCCAACTAAAGGGTCCGAGCAGAAACCCTCCTCTCCGCTTATATGTCTCAGATTTGTGCCTCATTTTTCGTCCTCTGAAGTCCCGTTTCAGAGTTTACTGATGGAATCAAAATCATTTGCACTTTACGACAATGACTTGACTTTTAGGCTAAACTTTTTTTTAATGATCAAATTGTTTGCCATTTGTTATTCTGACTGATGGTTTTATACGTCATAAATGTCTCGTTTGCACTTACAATGTATAAATGTTGCACAAAAACTGTCCAAATGAGTGAATGTTTTATTGTTGAAATGATGAGATGTTTTATGGAAAATGTTTATAATTAATAAATTGTAACTTTTGTATATTTTTGTTGTATTGTCATTTTTATTATGAGTTCAAATTGTGTCATTTATAACAAAATTTAAATGTAACTAAACTATTATTCATGAAATTGACTAGAAATCAGAATTATTATGACTAGAACCAACACCATAACAATGGTTACTTAAAGGGCACCTATGGTGAAAAATCTACTTTTCAAGCTGTTTGGATAGACATATGTGTAGGTATAGTGTATAGACCAGAGGTGGGCAAACTACGGCCCGTGGGCCATATGCGGCCCGCTAAACTCTTTCATCCGGCCCGTGAGGGAGTTTTTAAAATGCTGCGTCTGAGTAACGGTTTGGTTTCAGAATGAGTAAAATAATGATGCAATACAAGTGAACGCCATTTGATGGCAGTATTACACGCGGTACAGTTAGCGCAACCAGTAAAATTAGAACACACTTTCGGATATTAAAATGCACTCGACCGTTAATGACTGAAAATGAGTCAGGCAAAAAAAAGAAAAATTGACTCTGAATGTCGTGTGTTTAAGGAAGAATGGACAACAAAGTACTTCTTCACCAATATCGTACAGTAAGCGGTATGTCTAGTATGCCAAGAAAGTATTGCTGTTTTTAAAGACTAGAACAGGGGTGTCCAAACTCGGTCCTGGAGGGCCGGTGTCCTGTTTAGTTTAGCTCCAACTTGCTTCAACACACTTGCCAGGATGTTTCTAGTATATCTACTGAGCTTGATTAGCTGGTTCAGGTGTGTTTGATTAGGGTTGGAGCTAAACCCTCCAGGAAACTGGCCCTCCAGGCATTTTTCACGCAAACATTCAAATTATTTTTAATGTGTTAATATGAGTTTTTTTCTATCAGACAATATTAGCTACTAATAAATAATATCATCAGACAATCTATTCTCCAGTGTAAAAATTTGTACATTATTATTATTATATTTTATAAGGGATTATTATATTGTTTTATGATGATGATAAGTAAATATAAATAGCAGTGCAAATTAATTTGACTTGTAAATATGACTCAATAATAACTATTAAAAAATGTGTGTTAATGTGAAACGTTTCTGTCCGATATTACATGCACCATGCATACTGCCACTATAAATAAAAGTTATTTTTTGAAGGATTTGACATGTGGCCGTTCACTTGGTTTGCAAAACTTGATGTGGCCCTTGGGTCTAAAAAGTTTGCCCACCACTGGACGTAGAAATATGACTTAGACCGTCATATTGGGGTGATATAAACACACCCAGTGCTTTTTTTTTCAATTGAACAACATAAAAACGGTGGACCAATTGGAGCGGTTTTGAGACCGACCGCAACTTGATGTAGGAGTGTGGTCCCCCCGCCCACTGAATTGATTGACAGCTGCATATTAACATGTCTCTGTAGTAACGCTTATAATCATATCAACAAGACAGGACGTGCACAAAACAACCGTAAATAAAAAGTCTGTTTAGTTCGCTAGGATCATCAATCATCATCAAATGTGATCAAGAGTGAGTTTTACAAGTTTAAAATGTTATAAAACAGAGCATGTGTAATGAATTACAGCGATTTACTTCAGCTTTACTTCATCAGCACAGCCGTGTGTCAGAACAATTATACAAGAAAACGCCTCAATCCCGGTTTGTGGACGTTAAATCAGGTTTATTTTGTACATTAACTTAACAGATATCCATACAGCAGTGGATATTAACCTGTATCCTGTCACATTTGCGTGCAAAAAGAGTCCAAAGCTAAACGCACGCGCTGTCTGTGTGTGTGTGTGTCTGTGTGTGTGCGTGAACTTTGTAACAATATTGTGTGTGACTCATCGTTGCAGCTCCACAACAAAAGCATCAAATACTCATTGGTCAAGTTCTTACTTTAGTATTTCTCACAAACGTTACGTGAGATCTGCTTCCTTTCTGTCTGTCTGTTGTCTGAGGCAGCCGAGGGAGGAGATTAGGGCACGCTGACAGGCACGTGGAAACGGTGGGCGTGAAGGACTAGCCTTAAAGGGGCAGTAAACAAAAACCGCAACCTGCTGCTCAAAGCTATAAATTAGTAACTTATGAAAGCTCTAATAAATATTCTGATGGGTGTTTTGAGCTGAAACTTTACAGACACATTCTGGAGACACAAAAGACTTATATTAAATCTGGAAAAAGGGGTAACCTAGTTGCCCTTTAAGAGATTACTAAATATCTGCCCACCAAACAATTTAGTGTTTAAAAGACGTCTAAATGTAGACAGTTTGGCTAAAACAAGGCTAAACTTGGGCTGTCAGTGAAAATAGTCATTAAAGAAATAGACATCTAAGAATAGCTCAAAACTAGACTAGTCATCAAATAAACAGATTAGGCAGACTTTATATGTGTAGTCATTCATTTCTGTCTATTTGATGACTGGTCTAGTTTTGGCCTATTCTTAGAGGTCTATTAGATTTTCACTGACAGCCCAAATTTAGCCAAGACAATTAGACGTCTATTAGAGATCTATTAGACATCTTTTAAAAACAAAACATGCTTGCTGGGTGCTAAAATAACTGGATATCAAACTAGTACACTACCTGACAAAAGTCTTGTCACCAAGTTTTAGGAACAACAAATAATAACTTGACTTCTAGTTGATCATTTGGTATCAAAAGTGGCTTATATGAAAGGTAAAGGCCTCTAGAATACGCTTATTTCACCAACATATGATTATTCCTTGATTTTTAATGATTTAATTAGGACAGTAAGGTCTGACTTTGCTTAGACAAAAGTCTTGTCACTTAACAGAAATAATGTCCAGTATAGAATATAAAGTCATGGTGCAGTGAAAACAGAATGAATATTGTGTGTGACTCCATTATGAGCTTGGAGGACTGCATCCATACATCTCTACAATGACTCAAATCACTTATTAATAAAGTCATCTGGAATGGCAAAGAAAGTGTATTGCTGGACTCCCAGAGTTCATCAGGATTCTTTGGATTCATCTTTAATGCGTCCTCCATCTTACCCCAGACATGCTCAATAATGTTCATGTCTGGTGATTGGGCTGGCCAATCCTGGAGCACCTTGACCTTCTTTGCTTTCAGGAACTTTGATGTGGAGGCTAAAGTATGAGAAGGAGCGCTATCCTGCTGAAGAATTTGCCCTCTCCTGTTGTTTGTAATGTAATGAGCAGCACAAATGTCTTGATACCTCAGGCTGTTGATGTTGCAATCCACTCTGTAGATCTCTCGTACACCCCCATACTGAATGTAACCCCAAACCATGATTCTTCCTTCACCAAACTTGACTGATTTCTGTGAGAATCTTGGGTCTATGCGGGTTCCAATAGGTCTTCTGCAGTATTTGTGATGATTGGGATGCAGATCATCTGAATAATCGACCTTCTGCCACTTTTCCAAATGATCAACTAGAAGTCAAGTTATTATTTTTCAGAAAACAGATCTTCAGAAAACAGAAGAGACGTAAAGCACCAGGTCCAGACGGTGTTTCCCCAGCCTGTCTGAGAACCTGCGCTGACCAGCTGGCTCCTATTTTCTCACAGATGTTCAACAGATCACTGGAACAGCGCAAAGTTCCATCCTGCTTCAAATGCTCCACCATCATCCCAATACCAAAGAAACCAAAGGTCACAGGACTCAATGACTACAGACCTGTTGCCCTAACATCTGTGGCCATGAAGTCATTCGAAAGACTGGTGCTAGCTTATCTGAAGGACATCACTGGACCTTTGCTGGACCCCCTGCAGTTTGCCTATAGAGCAAACCGGTCAGTGGATGATGCAGTCAACATGGGACTGCATTACACCCTACAACATCTGGACAAACCAGGGAACTACGCAAGGATACTGTTTGTGGACTTCAGTTCTGCCTTTAACACCATCGTCCCATCACTGCTCGAGAACAAACTGACGCGGCTGTCTGTCCCCAGCTATGTCTGTTAATGGTTCACCAGCTTTCTGACAGATAGACAACAGCTAGTCAGAATGGGCAAAATCACATCCGACAGCCGCACCATCAGCACTGGTGCACCCCAGGGATGTGTTCTATCCCCACTGCTCTTCTCCCTGTACACCAACGACTGCACCGCAAAAGACCCCTCCATTAAGCTCTTGAAGCTTGCGGATGACACTACTGTTATCGGCCTCATCCGGAACGGCGATGAGTCTGCATACAGACAGGAGGTGGAGCGGCTGGCTTTATGGTGCAGATACAACAACCTGGAGCTGAACACGCTTAAAACAGTGGAGATGATAGTGGACTTTAGGAGAAACCCCCCTGCACTCCCCCCACTCACCATCATGAACAGCACTGTGGCTGCAGTAGAGTCATTCAGGTTCCTGGGCACCACCATCTCTCAGGATCTGAAGTGGGACATTCACATAGACTCTATTGTGAAGAAAGCCCAGCAGAGACTGTACTTCCTTCGTCAGCTGAGGAAGTTCAACCCGTCACAGGAGCTGCTCGTACAGTTCTACTCAGCTGTCATCCAATCCATCCTCTGCACTTCAATCACCGTCTGGTTCAGCTCAGCTGCCAAAACTGAACTCCGTAGACTACAGCGAATAGTCCGGACTGCTGAACGAATCACTGGCACTGCCCTTCCTACACTTCAAGAACTGTACTCTTCCAGAGTGAGTAAAAGGGCTCGCAAAATCACTCTGGATGAATCACACCCAGCACACTATCTGTTCGAACTGTTGCCATCTGGGCGGCGCTACAGAGCACCAAGCACAAAAACAGCCAGACACAGGAAAAGATTCTTTCCTCAGGCCATCTACCTCATGAACAGTTAAATATTCCCCTACTGTGCAATTAATGTGCAATACTTTCTCATACGCACTTGTACACAGCACCTTATAACAATATACAACGCAATACTTTCTCACACGCATTTGTACACAGCACCTTATAACCTGTATATTTATAACAAATGTGTACATACAATTCAACATCCAGATCTTTTTGACTAACTGCATCTCTGTTTAATGTTTATTGCCTTTTTGTTTTTGTCACACTTAATTTTGTGTTGTCACTTGTCACTTTATGTACACTGGAAGCTTCTGTTGCCAAAACAAATTCCTTGTGTGTGTGAAGCACACTTGGCAATAAAACTGATTCTGATTCTGATTTGTTGCTCTTACAACTGGGATCCATGACAAGATTTTTGTAAGGTAGTGTATATACATTAAAAAAAGTAATATCATCTCAATACTACACTCTAAATAATACCTATAATTAAATGACGTTTTAACCCAGAAAAGATTTACTTATTTTTATTAATGTATTATCATTAATATATTCTTAAAATTTAATTATTATAGTTATTATAAACAATATACATCTGATATTTTTAATTCTCAAGCTCTTGAAAGTGGGATGATGAATAAAAGGACTAAGCTGAAGGAAAATGAATGAATGAATCTCAGCATAAACTATAAACATAAGCAAACTGAGGTCGAAACTAACAAATAATTAAGCCAATACTGATTAAATGACATGCCAACACCAAATTACTGTAGAAGAATGACAGGCTGGCATGCTGCATTCTTCATTTTCCTACAAAAACGATTCATAAAGCTATAAAGACCACCCGTGTTTATCTAAAAGGAAAGAGGATAAAGGGCAACAGTCTGATGCAAGCTCTAACATGTAGAAAGACAGAAGCTATGCACACAAGTACACTTATAAACAACTGACTACAGCACGACAACATCATATATTTAAGATTTTATTTCAGTTGCTGATAGAAAAAAAATCTCGTAATTATTACCCACATACATCAAATAAAACAATCTCACTTTCTTTGATTTCAAAATCTTGCATAATTTGTAAAACTTTGGCATTAAAACAACAGGCATCATGAAGCAGGCACTTGGGCTGAACATAAGAGAGGGAAAGAAAAGCACTAGTACTGTGCGGATGACAAACATCATTCTGTTCAGGACACAAATATAAGCACTTTTGGTCATGGAGAATTATTTTATCCTACAAGGTGAGAGAGATAGAAAAGACGTACTATTGGAAATATCTGCATTATAAAGGGTGTCTGGTCTTGGTTTAAGAAAGGCTTCAGTTGATTAATTCATATGGAATAATGTTAATGGTGAGATTTAACTAAATCTATACTGATGTATAAAGAGGAAGACACAGAAACACACACTCAAACACAAGCACGTAGAACGCAAACATACACAAACGGCCAAACACACACAAAAACAGTCGCTTGCTCGTGCGCGCACACACACACACACACACACACACAAACACTCGCATGCACGAACACACGCAAAACACTTTCGCATGCAAGCACAAACTAACACTCGCACGCATGCAAACACGCACACACAAACGCTCACACGCATGAACGCTCGCAAAAACGTGCATGTGCAAACACTTGTGCTTGCGCACACGCACAAATGAACAAACACTTGCATGCATGCACAAACGCTCGCACGCACAAATGCTCGCACGCACAAACGCTCGCACGCACAAAAACGCTCGGACAAACGCTCGCACGCACAAAAATGCTTGGACAAACGCTCGCAAGCACAAAAACGCTCGCACGCACAAACGGTCACACACACAAACGCACAAACACTCGCACGTACAAAAACGCTCAGACAAACACTCGCACGCACAAAAACGCTTGCACGCACAAACGCTCGCTCGCACAAAAACGCTCGGACAAATGCTTGCACGCACAATAACGCTCGCACGCACAAATGCTCACACGTACAAAAACGCTCGGACAAACGCTCGCATGCACAAACGGTCACACACACAAACGCACAAACACTCGCACGCACAAAAACGCTCGGACAAACGCTCGCACGCACAAAAACGCTCGCACGCACAAATGCTCGCTCGCACAAAAACGCTCGCACGCACAATAACGCTCGCATGCACAAATGCTCGCACGCACAAAAACGCTCGGACAAACGCTTGCACGCACAAAAACGCTCGCACGCACAAACGCTCGCACGCACAAAAACGCTCGGACAAACGCTTGCACGCACAATAACGCTCGCACGCACAAATGCTCGCACGCACAAAAACGCTCGGACAAACGCTCGCATGCACAAACGGTCACACACACAAACGCACGCACAAAAACGCTCGGACAAACGCTTGCACGCACAAAAACGCTCGCACGCACAAAAACGCTTGCACGTACAAATGCTCACACGCACAAATGCTCGCACGCACAAACCCTTGCACAAATCCTCAAACGCTCACATGCACGCACAAATGCTCACACACACAAATGCTCGCACGTACAAAAACGCTCGGACAAACGCTCGCATGCACAAACGGTCACACACACAAACGCACAAACGCTCGCACGCACAAAAACGCTCGGACAAACGCTCGCACGAACAAAAACGCTCGCACGCACAAATGCTCGCTCGCACAAAAACGCTCGGACAAACGCTCGCACGCACAATAACGCTCGCACGCACAAAAACGCTCGGACAAACGATCGCATGCACAAACGGTCACACACACAAACGCACGCACAAAAACGCTCGGACAAACGCTTGCACGCACAAAAACGCTCGCACGCACAAAAACGCTTGCACGCTCAAGCACTCGCACGCACAAACGCTCGCAAGCGCAAATGCTCTCACGCACGCACAAACACTTGCACGCACAAATGCTCGCAAGCACAAATGCTTGCACGTACAAATGCTCGCACGCACAAATGCTCGCACGCACAAACCCTTGCACAAATCCTCAAACGCTCACATGCACGCACAAATGCTCACACACACAAATGCTCGCACGTACTAACGCTCACACACACAAACGCTCACGCGCTCGCACAAACGCTCACGTTCGCACCACAAACGCTCCCACACATGCACAATTGCTCGCACGCACGTACAAACACTCACACGCACGCACAAACCCTCACACGCATGCCTGCACAAACTCTCGCACGCACGCACCACACAAACACTCACGCACAAACTCTCACGCACGCACACAAACAGTCATGCACACGCACAAACACACACTAGAACATGATCTTAGTTCTCCTTTGGCCACATTGTACAGAGCCACATGCTCTCTGAAACACGAGAAGAATTAATAACTAAATAATTTACTCTCTCATTTAGATTAGACCTTCCGGAGACACACACACACAGACACACATACACACACACACACACACTTTGGCCCGCTTCCCCTTATTTGCTTTTGGCCACACTGAAAGTAAACAGTAATATGAGAAGTGCGAGTCTAACAGGAATGATCTTGATGTGGTTGCACAGGTGATGAAGATGCTTCAGTCGGACCAATCGTCATCATCAAACTCGGACGAATCATCCTCAGAGTCGCTGCACTCCACGGCGATGCGGCGAGACAGAATGGCTGCCACATCATTACCATTGTCATCCCGCTTCTCCTGCTCTCGCTGCTCCTCCACTTTACGCAGGTTAAACCCTACACACACAAACACACACACAGTTTTAGCTCAGACACATTTGAAGAAGCATTATGTACAAGATTAAGTTAAATGTTGGTTTGTCACTTTCAATCAGATCTCATTAATGTGTTCGGCTATTGTAATATTTCAGTCAGGATGTGCAATATATGATCAACACAACATACAATGAGGATGTGCAATATGATCATGCACATACACTATTAAAGACACTTTCCTCCTTTATGGTTTGTACTTAACAACATGCAGTTTATAACCTGTCCATAAACAAAAGAAAATTGATATCAAGGCAAAAAAAAGTTTTGCTTCAAGTTGGGGGGACATCACGGTGGCGCAGCGGGCAGCACAATCGCCTCACAGCAAGAAAGTCGCTGGTTCGAGTCCCGGCTGGGTCAGCTTGCATTTCTGTGTGGAGTTTGCATGTTCTCCCAGTGTTGGCGTGGGTTTTCTCTGGGTGCTCTGGTTTCCCCCACAGTCCAAACACATTCGCTATAAGTAAATTGAATGAACTAAATTGGCCGTGGTGTATGAGTGTGTGTGAATGAGTGTATGGGTGTTTCCCAGTGCTGTTTTTAACTGATTAGCAGGGACTGACAGTGTCTGCAGATTTATGTGGAAAAAATGTTTTATAATTTGTGTGCAGATTATGTTTAATGATTTTGAGGATACATGAGCTGAAAGCTTTACATCAGGGCTATTCAATTGGCGGCCCACGGGCCGAACATGGCCCCCGAGGCAATTTGTTCCGGCCCTCCAAATAGTGTGACCAAGACATCAAAAATAAATTTATTTAAGTCGAAAAACGGCTGCTATAGTTATGAAGTGAGGTGCATCTGTTCAATACAGCATGAGCTGCAAGCTGCGCAGAGCGTGAGTCACCTGACATTCAGGAAGTGGCGCGGGCAGCCAAAAATATTTGGATATGTTTGTAGAAAAGGCCTTTTGTACTATGCACTGATATCGTCAATAGGGATGCAACGATTAACCGATTTCACTATTAACTGCGCTTTATTCATCACAATTAATCGTAAAGGCTTCTCTAAGCCGCATTTCTGTTGCACGGAACAAAACGAAACTGCTGCAGTTAAAGTTATGCCAAGTTGCCAACTGTGCAAAGTTCCAAGTATGTACACTGAGGCTAATACCGGATTAACGCAGCATCCGTTCCCATATCACGTCTTTTCCGCTTGCAAGTTTGTTGTTTCTAATGTAAGAATATATGACAATATGCGGCACAAGCGGAGCAACGCGCTTGCGTCTTTGCGGGCGCACGCAGTAGAAAACATCTCACGGTGAGAGTTCTGCGTGCCTTTCAGTGCAGTATAAACAAAACATATGTTAGACGAATTAACATTAAGATGATTATGTATGCATGAACGCAGATGGCAACAACAGTTCATCTAAATAGCTCACCTAATATAAAGCTTGAATTTACATTAGATGTGATAACCGTCAAACCATGATTATTCTTCACATTATATAATCGTACAACCAAAATCTGTAATTGTTGCAGTTCAAACAATAACATATGAATGTGTCTGAATGTAGAAGAAGCCCACTTCAGCAATGCACTGCTTTTGTTGTGCTCTGAAATACAACATTTGAATGTTTGTATAAAAAAAAAAAGAAAGAAAAAAAAGTCTATTGTACAATGCAGTGATGTTATGGAATTTTAAAATACAATATATTAACATTTGAATGTAGAAAATGCCAACGTGGGTGTCTTAAGGAGCAAAAATACAACATATGGGCTCTTATATTGCTGTTGTGTTATCACTCATATAGCAAGTCATATCTCTCTGGCCCTTCGTTTGGGATGCTTTTCATGAACCGGCCCCCATGACAAACTAAATGAATAGCCCTGCTTTACATGCATAAAGAAAAAGAACTTAACATTTAGTTTAAGGTTTACAATGCAAATTCATTTAGAAGCACTCGCCTGGTAAACCAAGCAACAGTAGATCTCTCATATAATACATCCACTAAAAGATATATTATTGTACACAAGTAATCTAAACTTTGCATTTTATTCAATAATATTACTGAAATTAATATAACATCTGAATAAATGCATATCTATACACATTTACAAGTAAATAAATAAATTGCTGGGCTTGAAAATCTGCATAGTTTTCTGCAGAAAGAGATTCTGTGGGCCTACAGAGCTGAATTAGACACCATTTACACTGTCAGGTCTTGATGCCCAATTCCGATTTGTTGCCTATATCTGATAGTTTTGCCCGTCCTTTTCACGTTCTTTTAATTGTGACCCATATCCTATTCATGCGTTTACACTTGCCATACAATTTACGACGTTGCACATGCATAAAGGCACCTAAAAGGTAAAAAGACAGGTTGATATGGCACCTAAAAGGTAACTTCCATAAAAAGTCTATGGAATAAAGCACATTCTCTGGGGTAAATCACATCAGGATGAAGACATGTTACGCAGCTTCTAAACTAACAGGAAAGCAAGCGAATGAATGGGATTTGGATGGCAACTATCAATTACTCCGTTCATATAATAACACACTGAAGTATAAATAGCTGGTTTTGGTGCACTTTCTCGCTACACATCCAGTCAGCAATCACGTTTAGTCAGTTGGTGGTCTTTTTGATTGCATTTGACCACATGTGGATTTACTCTACAAAGGTAATCTGAACTAAAGCGCTTTCAGCTTCCCCTGGAAGTAGTGAAAACTGGACTCAAAAACACTGTTTAGTGTTGTTCATGACACAGTATTGTTCATGCATGACAACTTTTTTTTTTATTATTATTATTTTGATTTTAAAGTAACAGTAAAGACATTTATATCGTTACAAAAGGTAACGGGTAGTATATGAATCAAAGTGAATTGGCAAAGTGATTTTACATACAGATAAAGCATAATACAATTTAAGTTGAATGTTTAAAACCTTTTTGGTTTATTACTACACATTTTTTAATAACTGGGACCACAAAATCCAATGATGCAGAGAAATATTTTTGACAACACCCAAGAATCATTAGAATATTAAAGATCATGTTCTATGAATATATTTTGTACATTTTCTACAGTAAATATATTAATATAAATCTCAGTTTTTGATCATAAATTTTTCAATATCTCAGCCATGTATTTTCATATCCTAACAAACCAATCATCAAAGAAAAGCTTTTGTTTAAAGAAATAATAATAATAATAATAATAAAATGGATTAAAAAAGGACTTTTATCACTTTGTGGTCCAGGGTCAAAAAAGCTTATTTTTAAAATGAATATTTATTTTATTTTTTACTCATTTTATCATTACAAATTGCCTGCAAACAAATGGGAAAACACAGTGGTTTGCAATATAATTATAAATATACATATAGATACCCTACTGGTCAAAAGTTTGGGGTCAGTTTTTTTTGTTCCATGTTTTTGGAAATTATTCTGTTCATCAAGGCGGCATTTATTAAATGTAAAAAAAAATAGTTACATTGTTAAATATTTGTTAACATTTTAAATAACTGCTTTCTTATTGTATGTAGTTTAAATAAAATTATTACTCCAGTCATTATTGCTTTTGTTACTATTACCATTAATAATAAAAAATATATATATATAATAATAATTAATATTAGAGTGATTTCTGAAGGATCATGTGACTCTGAAGACTGGAGTAATGAAGCTGAAAATTCATCTTTAAAAATCAGTGGAATAAATTATTAAATAAATTATAAACCACTTTTGAACACTTATTTTATAGTGCAATAACATCTCAACATTTCACAATTTTTACTTGTATTTTTAATAAAATAAATGCAGGCTTGCTGAGCAGGAGAAGCTTATTTTAAAACATTGAAAAATCCTAAACTTTTGACCGGTATACATATTGATGATCTACTATTGGAGTAATAAAATATGTAATGTCTTGATTTCTTCTTCAGTAACTACACCTATCATCTAAATGACATTTCAGTTGTTTATCTGGGCTAAAATGAGCATTAAAGAGTGTGCAAGTGAGTGTGGTTTTGTCACCTTGACGGATGGCTGCAGGGGGTCACTGCAAGGCTTTATAGTCCAGGGTCACAAATGCTTTTTTTTTTTTTTTTTTTTTTTTTTTTAACACGTATATACATATACATATCTAAATGCCATCCAAAATGTTCTCTTAAAATGAAAATTTTTCACTTTATTTCACTTTAAATGCAATGAAAATAACTTATTGGTCACTATAAAAGTAAATTTACTGAGCCTACACACAGGAGTCGGAGAAAAATGCTAATTTTAGACGAAAATATGAAATGGCTTTTAGAGGTTTTTGCACTTCATATACATAAACAGTTGAAGTCAGAAATATTAGCCCCCCTTTGAATTTTTCTTTCTTTTTTAAATATTTCCCAAATGATGTTTAACAGAGCAAGGAAATTTGCACAGTATGTTTGATCATATTTTTTCTTATTCATTTTATTTCAGCTAGAATAAAAGCAGTTTTTAATTTTTTTAAAGCAATTATAAGGTTAAAATTATTAGCCCCTTTAAGCTATACATTTTCCCGATAGTCTAAAGAACAAACCATCGTTATACAATAACTTGCCTAATTATCCTAACCTGCCTAGTTAACCTAGTTAAGCCTTTAAATGTCACTTTAAGCTGTATAGAAGTGTCTTGAAAAATATCTAGTCAAATATTATTTACTGTCATCATGACAAAGATAAAATAAATCAGTTATTAGAGATGAGTTATTAAAACTATTATGTTTAGAAATGTGCGGAAAAAATCTTCTCTAGGTTAAACAGAAATTGGGGGGAAAAATAAACAGGGGGGCTAATAATTCAGGGGTTTAAGCCTTTAAATAAATACTAATGAATAAGCTGAATACTGGTGTTCTGTAAAATATCTAGTCAAATATTATGTACTGTCATCATGGCAAAGGTAAAAAAAATCAGTGATTAGAAATTAGTTATTAAAACTATTATGTGTAGAAATGTGTTATACAGGGGGGCTAATAATTCTGACTTCAACTGTATATTATCAAAATAAAAAAAATAAAATTACATTTAATTTCTATTTAAGGGCTGGACTATAAATCACTAATAGAGTATTAAAATATATAATATCTGGATTCCTTCTGCAATGACTACACCAGGGGTGCACAAACTTGGTACTGGAGGGCCGATATCCTGCAGAGTTTAGCTCCAACTGGCTTCAATACACCTGCTAGAAGCTTTGTAGAATATCTGGTAAAACCCTGACTAGTTGGTTCAGGTGTGTCTATTGTGGTTGGAGTTCAAATCTGCAGGACACCGGCCCTTCAGGACAGAGTTTGGGCATCCCTGGACTAAACCTATTATCTAAATGACATTTCAAGTGTTTATCTGTGCTGAAACAAGCTGGAAAGACTATGCGAGTTGTATGTGCTTTTGTCACCTTGACGGATGGCTGCGAGGAGGTCACTGCGAGCATCACCGGCGGCTGGAGCCGGCTGAGCTTTGGGTGCAGATGGAGCAGAGACTCCTGCTGATGGAGGTGGACCTGGAGCAGAGGGTGGAGGAGGTCCTGGAGGAGGAGGCGGAGGTGGAGGAGGAGGAGGCCCACCAGCCATGGGTGGGGGAGGAGGAGCTGGGATACTCGAATCCATGGGTGGTGGAGGCGGGATGGAAACAGCATTGCCGGAGAACGGAGGAGGAGACGGGGGCGAATCAAAACCTAAAGGAGGTGGAGGTGGGATCATCCCGCCGGGGGGTGGAGGCGGTGGAGGAGCCAGAGGAGGAGCCACAGTCGGACGGCCTGGGGAAGAAGGCATGGATGGTGGAGCTGGAGGAGGATGGCTGGGGCTTAAAACACTGGCACGCTTTGTATGAGCACCACCAGATTCATTATACCTGGAAAAGAGCAAGCATTCGTCAGCTCTGAATGCATCAGATACTCAATGAAATCAACATTTACTCCTCTTAGTTGTGTATGTTTATAGTAGTTCTTGTTTTAAACAATGCATCTATGCACTTCATTATTTTCTTAAAATTCATTAGCCCTCATAAACTTGGCAACACTTTAGTTTAGGTCACAATTTACAGCATTAACAAACCATTGTAACGTACAGTCCGAAGGTAAAATTCTGTTATGACCCCTAAAAGGGCCTGGGTCGTTCTACATGAGTTTATGACCCCTGGTGCCAGCAAGTCAGCCATCTCATCTACCAAGATGCTGGCCAGAGCTAGAGTTGTCCCGTCTAGACATTTGTTGTTATGTTTTATGTTTGTTTGTTTGTTTGTTATATGTTAGACTAGTCAATAAATCACGCTATACAATCACGTTGGATTGTCTTTGTTTTGCCTCACAGAAAAAGTCACTTTAAAGGGCCATGAAACCCCCGTCTCAGCAGGGTGTTTTCACACTTGAACACTAAACACGGTGTTGAACACTTAACACACCCCACACAAACTCTTCCATACCCCGCACTGCACACCATCAAGATGTAGCATGCACTGCACTTTAACAAATCCATACTTAAAACAATACTGCCTACGTATCGCTGTCAACATTGCCAATTTTACATTGTCTTGTTTTTTTTGTGAGTATGTTGTTGTATATTGCACTGTCTGTATTTTTGCACTGTCTGTATTTCGCACTGTCGTTGTATTTACACTGTCTGGAGCCAGCACCTAAGCTTTTCACTCATCATAGCACACGTGCTGCTGATGATGTGACAATAAAAGTGATTAGATTTTGATTTGATAGTTTGGAAAAAGTCAGGAAAGTGGGCGTGTCCAGCTCTGTTTAGGTGGGAGTGTCAGGGGAGGGAAAGGATTTGCAAATATGGGAGTTTCCGTTTTAAGCACGCAGACGCAGGGGAGAAAGACAGTGACTGTTTACATGGACATCAGTAATCGAATTACTTGCCAAGTTATTAATTTGTCCACTTTAACTGCAGTTTGGCACTTTCACTTTTTATTCAGGAACATTTCCTGCATGTCACCCGTGACAAACGAGATATTGTTAGCGAGGAACTGCTGGAGAGTGGAGTTTTAAATGTAATGTTTGATACCGCATGGCGAATGGGAGAAAAAAGACCTACGCATTTCTCAGTAAGATGCACTCGGTAGGTAGCGTCAGAAAGCCGTGTGTGTCTAGACTATCCTGTCACAAAATGCGCCGAAAATTCTACACGACGGTCAATATTTGATTGCTGTGTTTACATACGGAGAGCAGCATTTACAGCTGATCTTTCAGTTTATGATATTGTACTATAATATTGCAGTGATATTAACATACTGTAAACTTAGTAACTAAATCATTTTGACTATTGTATGTCTTTAAAAACTGAAAGAGCACTGCTGACGATACGAAGTAACTTTGCCATCTGAATGAACAAACAAAGGGCACTCCTCTCACACACACTTACCAAATCTGTAGCGACAGGACAATCACACAGCAACTGTGCCTTTTTTTAAAAGGAGACGAGCGGCAAATCTGGATTTCATCATTTCCAGATGCGAAAAGCTCTCGGGTAAAAAATGTTCCTTACAAACACATTTCTGTCGCATGCACTGTAATCCACACGTGAGTCCAGCTGCACTCTCACAGCAGGAAAATGCAAACAAAACCTTCGTTGCAGCACATTAATAAATGCAACACTGACTACCCACGTCTCCAAATTCTTGTTCTTTCACTTGTTTTGGCAACACAACGTGGCGTCTCTCTCTGTCGTCTGAACACTGTAACAGGTAAAACAGTCTTCGTGGCTATCATGCATATTAATGAAGTTGCACCGCATACACAATAGAGCGCGCTGATTGGTTTTAACAAAGTCTTTCTCATGAAGTAATGCCGCACACTCAGAGACGTCACGATGTACTCGCAGGTACAGACATCCACGCTCCATGCTGGATTTACACACAAGTATCTCATGGCCGTGACGAAGCTTCAAAAATTAGTTTCAAACCGGAAGAACGAATTTGCTCAAAATAACGCAAAAACAACCAATTTTCACTGTTTAGTGAAGTATACGTGTCCTAATAGTGTTTATAGCGGCGCGGGACACATATATGACTGTCAACAGCTCAACACATGTGTTTTGGTGTTTCGTGACCCTTTAACGATAGACTCTTGCTAAAGAATTAAGTTTACTAAAAGTTCTAAACTGCTCATCTACTTCACAAGAATAGTTATAATTCCCTTTCTAAATAAATAAATAATTACAGAGTCCGCTCAAACTAGCGGGCAAAGTCATTGTTATAGTTATTTTGCTAAATTAACTATAAGTTAATTCTGAATATTCATAATTAATAATAACTCTTTATTATTGATCATTAATATTCATAAACCAAGCTAATTTTGCTACACCATTAACTAACACTACTAGCTTAATAAACTACTAACTAGCGGTTTATTTATAGTTAGTACAGTAGAAGTTGGGTTTAGGTTTTGGGGAGGATTAGGGATGCAGAATAAGATCATACTTTATAACTAATGAACAGTTAATATCTTAATAGGCGGGTAATAAGCCAGTAGTAAATAGCATGAGTTGTGACAAATATCATAACCTTCTGCCCCTCTCCCCTGGCTCAAAACGACTTTCTATACTTTTTGGTCACATGGAATTCCTTTAGGGTGGGGCTATCTGTCCTTTAGGGCGGAGCTATCAGTGGGTGTCTTGTTTTTGCTCTGAATCAGTCCACTCGTCAACCTTGTTTCATTTGTTAGCAACGCCCATCTTTCAACAATCCCAATCGTTTCTCAAAGAATTTAATTATGCACCACCCTACTTTTTTTTTTCTTATTTCAAATGCTATTCATGTGGATGTACATCACGATAGCGGAAAAATCACAATCTTAACTTCCGTTTCATGGTGACTTTAAATTAGAGATACCCAAAGTAAGGCCTGCGGGCCAAAGTTGGCCCGTTAAAACCTTTGATTTGGCCCACCATCCCATCTGAGAGGAGAGGGAGTATGATGGAGAGAGTTGAGGTGAATGACTTTAACACAGAGCCCACCATTTTGAATTTGACGTCACCTTTTTTGTTTGTTTTATTGCTGAACTAAAATTTATTTTATTTTTTTAATGTAATTTTCACTTGACGGATAGAAGACTATGCAGAAGACATCAGCAAGCAAATCAGGGCAAAAACTAGTGTAATTCTGTTATAAATTAGGTTGTTTTGGTTTTACTGTAATAAGTTCATTGTACAATGTAAAAAAAAATACTGTATTAGTTATTCTAAAGCAATGTTTTCTAATCATTTTTAAACATTATTAAATAAATCAGGAAATTACCCATGGTAAATTGCCCCACCTTTATTTACCTTCGGCCCACTAGCTTCAATCAAGCTTGGTTTTTGGCTCTTCATAAGAAAAAGTTAAGGCACCCCTGCTTTAAATCATGATACAAGTCATCTTATATCTATATACAGTTGAAGTCAGAATTATTAGCCTTATTAGAGAAGATTTATTTTCAACATTTCTAAACATAATAGTTTTAATAACTCATTTCTAATAACTGATTTATTTTATCTTTGTCATGATGACAGTAAATAATATTTGACTAGATATTTTTAAGACACTTCTATACAGCTTAAAGTGACATTTAAAGGCTTAACTAGGTTAATTAGGTTAACTAGGCAGGTTAGGGTAATTAGGCAAGTTATTGTATAATGATGGTTTGTTCTGTAGACTAATCGAAAAACAATATAGCTTAAAGGGGCTAATAATTTTGACCTTAAAATGGTTTTTAAAAAATTAAAAACTGCTTTTATTCTAGCCGAAATAAAACAAATAAGACTTTCTTCAGAAGAAAAAAAATTACAGGATATACTGTGAAAATTTCCTTGCTCTGTTAAACATCATTTGGGAAATATTTAAAGGAGGCAAATAATTCTGACTTCAACTGTGTATATGTATCTTACTGTGTATATGTTCTCACTTTATTTATAACTTCAGGGGCAACTTTGACTAAAAATGTAGAAATATAAAATAAATATAAATAAAATATGAAACACCTTCCAAAACTAATGATTACAGGTCCAATATTACATACAATAATAATAATATTAATAATTGCTAAATAAAATGCAAAATGTAAACATTGTACTTTCAAGAAAGCAACTTTCGCATGATGCTGTTTATCATGTTTCTGTCTGCATCCCCATAATGGCATGTAATATTGCATTCTTATAAATTATGAAAAAATATTACCATAAACAATGTATTTTGTAACACCTGGAAATAAATGTTAGACCATAATATGAAACAATTGACTTATTTTATCCGTATGAGTTATATCGTCGTATTGCACAGCCCTACTCAACAACAAGCAAAGCGTGAGCTATTTTAGGACACTCACTGCGTGTCTGGAGGTGGTGGAGGTGGGAAATCCTCCTGCGCTGGAGGTGGGATAGGAGAGCCGGGATCGTAGCTGTAGGAGTTAGTGCTTTGTTCCAAATAACTATCAGTGTGCATGCAGCTATCATCACCAGAGCCAATACTGCCGTTCAATGCTTCTGAAGAGTTGCTGTTAGAGAGACATTAACAATAATGTTAAATGTACATAGACATCAACGATATTGTAAAACACTTGATGAATCTGAAAGGTGAAAATGCCGAACATAAAGGCAGGAAAGCAACAAGGCATATCTGAATCTACTGATCCACACATCCAGTGAGATACCTTCAATTTCTATGTAATATAACATAACACAATATACTGAGATTCAGTGACAGTGGAGTTAAAAAAAATAAACATAGGCTTTGGTAAATGGCAGATTGTCTAAAATGTGCATTAAAAAAAATCTTAATTTAAGAAAAAAATAAATTTTTTTAAATTAAATTTCAAAAATAAATTTGTATTTTTTTTTTTTTTACACCTGATATTAACATTCAGATATGATTGTGTCGAGACTCTTCACTCGTCTATCATCAAGCTCTACATCTTTTTGCTTTAATATCATGTGCAATCTTTTTTTCTTTATAATTAAAGGTCGCATTAAATTAAAATAATGTTTTTTAGATGTTAGTATCAGTATTGTTAGTTTTTAAGGAATTTATAAGCTAATGTGCTCCAAAACACTGCCAAAATTCACATTAAGGAGATAACGAAAACTGATATAAACATGTAAAGCATGTAGTTTGTCATTTCCGCCTAAATGAATCAATGTTTTTTTTAATCACGTTAACCCATACTACAGTGGCTCATCAAATCATAACCAATCAAATGCTCTCTAGTATCTGACATGCCCCGCCCCTTCAAGATGCTTGACATTTAATGCTATACTTGAGTCAAACATTGAATAAAAATGCATATTTCAAAGCACGTCACAGGACCAACCCAGTGACGTCAGACACAGGGGCATTCCAAGATGGCAGCACCCTAGGTCTAAAATCTATAGTAAAACATGCCGTTTTCTTCAAAATGGTTACATTAATCGAGTTATTATATATATATATATATATATATATATATATATATATATATATATATATATATATATATATATATATATACACACACACAAACATACATGCATACAGTAGAAGTCAGAATTATTAGCTCCCCTTTGATGTGTTTTTCTTTTTTAAATATTTACCAAATGATGTTTAACAGAGCAAGGAAATTTTCACAGTATGTCTGATAATATTTTTTCTTCTGGAGAAAGTCTTATTTGTTTTATTTCGGATAGAATAAAAGCAGTTTTTAATTTTTAAGGACAAAATTATTAGCCCCTTTAAGCTATTTTTTTTTCCGATAGTCTACAGAAGAAACCATTATTATACAATAACTTGCCTAATTACCCTAACTCGCCTAGTTAACCTAATTGACCTAGTTAAACATTTAAATGTCACTTTAAGCTGTATAGAAGTCATTAAAACTATTGTGATTAAAATTGTGTTGAAAAAAAATCTCTCCGTTAAACAGAAATTGGGGGGAAAACAAACAAACAGGGGGGCTAATAATTCTGACTTCAACTGTATGTGTGTGTGTATATATAGGTGGAAATAAATTTACAAATAATGTAAACTTGACTGACTGCTTCATTTCCCCTTTAAACCTTTATAATTACCCCAAGGCATCATTTTTGGGGACAACAAACTCCGCCCCCATTTTCTGGCGTTCCCATTCATCTTTACGGGTTTTGATCTTCCGAGGGTTCAAGTTCCTTCGGTTCACGTTGTCATCTTTCTTCTTCTGCTTGTGGTAAACACAAAAATACAATAACACACAGACACGTTAAAGAAGCTGGACTCTGGGGGATATTTTAAGGTGATGTACTTGCACGTCTCACCTTGTGTTTGCGTTTCTCTTTTATAATGTCCTTGGTATCTTGAAGCATTTTCTCTTTCCAAAGGTCAAAGAAGTAAGACGGATCAGTGTAAAACTTAAGAGCCTCCCTGCCATCCTCCCTGGAAAACATTTCCGACAAAATTTAAGTTAGGGGTGAAAAGAAAAGACACCTCTATATTTCTGTAATTAAATCATTTAACCATTTTTGAGATGATTCATGGATAAACAAAAGAAAAAAAAAACACAAAATCCGTCAGTAGGTGACAGCAAGTCTTAATAAGTGATTCAATCAAATGATTAATTTAAAACCAAAGCACTGGTTTTATGAAAGAAACACTGAATCACCGACCTAAATGATTCATTTAAAAACATTTCATTAGAAATTAAAAACCACAGAGTTGCTTTGAAATGTGCATATATTTTGCTCTGACTTGCATTAGATCTGTTTTCACTGCCATAACACAATAATAATGATAATAACAATAACAAGTCTAAAGTGGTACCCAAATTGTCACAATTCACTCCTATCTGGGGTAATAAACAATTTGTTCCTGCCAATAAGGACGGAGGTTTCAAGTTGTGGAATACAAGAGGCATTCAAAGTATAAAAGATTTGTGTGAAGATGGGATTTTACTTTCCTTTGAGCTTTTAGTGAAGTTTATTTATAAACTAATTTCGAGAGGATCACGTGCTTATGATTGCTTGCGGCTGTTCTCGCATTATCCAATTTATGATTCACCAATCAGATGATTCCTAAGCCACTATAAATACCCAAAGTATTTCCCCCTTTCCACCCTTACCCCTCCTCCTTTCCTAGATGGGTGGCACAGTGATTAGCACTGTTGCCTCACAGCAAGAACGTCACTGGTTTTAGTACTTACCAAGCCAGCAGACGTTTCTGTGCGGCGTTTAAACGTTCTCCTTGTGCTCACGTGGGTTTCCCCCGGGTTCCTCCCACCATCCAAAAACATGCAACTTGAGCTAATTGACTAATCTAAATCGGCACCATAGACATGCTCCTAGTAAGTAGTTATCTCTTAAGAGCAATCACTAACTGTCTGTTCATTAGCCAATACAGCAAGGGAGTTCCCGAGATCTACCGGAGCTCAAACTCCCCTCTTGCCTTGCAAACAGGTGGGAGCCCCGGGCTCGGGGATCTTATGAGCTCAGGGCTCTCTCCCAGGACAAACAAGCTTTATAATCAATCATCAGCTAAGTGTGAACTCTTGAATGTAAAATATGGTTCCTAAAAAACCTTTCTTTAAATGGCTTCAGTTGAAGAGTTACATGTCATCAAAAGAAACACAGATTGGTTGAATACCATCTTTATCAAAATTAGAGGAAATAACTATCCACAATTTAGAAGGAAGGGGTCATGTTTCTATGTATTACAATTTTATCCTCATACATAGTACTGAATCAACATTGGATAAATTAAATGCTTGGAAAAAAGATATGCAAGAAGTTGTAGATGAAGCAGACTGGAATTATGTTTTCTTGAAAGCACAAACACAAACAATAAATACCAGGTTTAAACTACTTCAATATAAATGGTTAATGAGAATATACAGTGCATCCGGAAAGTATTCATAGCGCTTCACTTTTTCCACTTTTTTTAATGTACAGCTTTATTCCAAAATGGATTAATTTATTTCCTCAACATTCTACACACAATACCCCATCATGACAATGTGGAAAAAAGATTTTTTGAAATTGTTGCAAATTTATTAAAAACCAACCAAGCATGAAGACAAAGGAATTGTCTGTAGACCTCCGAGACAGGATTGTCTCGAAGCACAAGGCTGGGGAAGGTTACAGAAAAATTTCTGCTGCTCTGAAAGTTCCAATGAGCAAGTGGCCTCCATCTTCTGTAATTGGAAGATGTTTGGAACCACCAGGACTCTTACTAGAGCTGGCCGGCCATCTAAGGTGAGTGATCAGGGGAGAAGGGCCTCAAGTCAGGGAGGTGATCAATAACCCGATGATCACTGTCTGAGCTACAACATTCTTCTGTGGACAACCATCTGTGCAGCAATCCACCAATCAGGCCTGTATGGTAGAGTGGCCCAACGGAAGCCACTCCCCGCCTGGAATTTGCCAAAAGGCATCTGAAGGACTCTCAGACCATAAGAAAGTAAATTCTCTAGTCTGATGAGACTAAAATTGAACTCTTTGGAGTGAATACCAGGCGTTACGTTTGGAGAAAACCAGGCACCGCTCATCACCAGGCTAATACTTTCCCTACAGTGAAGCATGGTGGTGGCAGCATCATGCTGTGAGGATGTTTTTTTTAGCAGCAGAAACTGGAAGACTAGTCAGGATAGAGGGAAAGATGAATGCAGCAATGTACAGAGACATCCTGAATGAAAACCTGCTTCAGAGTGCTCTTGATCTCAGACTGGGGCGACGGTTCATCTTCCAGCAGGGCAATGACCCAAAGCACACCAACAAAATATCAATGGAGTGGCTTTACAACAACTTAATGAATGTCCTTAAGTGGCCCAGCCAGAGCCCAGACCTAAATCCTATTGAACATCTCTAGAGAAATCTAAAAATGGTTGTACACTGTCGCTTCCCATCCAACCTGATAGAGCTTGAGAGGTACTGCAAAGAGAAATAGGCAAAAATTCCCAAAGACAGGTGTGCCAAGCTTATGGCATCATATACAAAAAGACTTAAGGCTGTCATTATGGGGTATTGTGTGTATAATTTTGAGGAAATAAATGAATTTAATCCATTTTGGAATAAGGCTGTAACATAAAAAAAAAAAAACGTGGAAAAAGTGAAGTGCTATGAATACTTTCCAGATGCACTGTATATACATATATAAGAAGGGTGTGGATGTGTGCTGTTTTGTAGGCTGCATTGTTATTTTATGCCTAGTTGATAAGGGGGAAAAAGGGAAAAAAAAAAATCTATAAATATTTGAGGAAAAAAAACAAGTCTAAAGTGTAATTTACTCAGTAATAAAATATTTTTTGTTAAACAGTTATATAAAATCAATATCATGCAAGTGATCACTCACATGCTAATATTTTACCTGTAAAAATTTACCTGTATCATAAGACTAAAATAAAAAAAACATACATAAAAAATACATAATGTCTAAAATCATACATGGATATTTTTGCTTTCATAATATGAACTATAGACTCTTTCTAACCGCATTCTAATAGTCTACATCATATTAATGCTTATAGACTCTCAAGACGCATTTTTGTTTGTTTTATGCACTGTGAATACAAAATAGTTATAATATAGATAATAAATATCAAACACCACTAATTCTAGTTAAACTGCAGTAAATTTAAAGAGTTCAGAACTAAAACTACTAACAATCCAGTATTTATTTAATCAGATGTGGTAAAAATGATCAAGCAATAATATAAATAAAATAAAAGCCTGCATGTGTACCTGTAAGGGCTGAGCTTGTCGAGTGGCGGCGGACGATTGCAGGTCAGATAGGTCTCATTGATGGGCTGTGGCAGTGAAGCCCTGATGAAGAGCTGCTGGTCCTGGATGAGATTAGAGTGGAAGGCTTTGCGGCTGGTGATTGCCTGAAGTGACACTAGAGAGGAAAGCAAAAACAGGAACGAAAGTAACAAAGAAGTTACTGACATTTCAAATTAAATTGTATTGAATCATTGCTTTAACAGTCACAAATTAAGGCTTTGTTTATTTTGAGCACAGATCAGATCTTTATGAAACTGTCATTTGGCAAGTGATGCTCTCAAATTTGTGTTGCCATAATAATTACTGTGATGTCTGGGAAAGTAGGGGGAGAAAAAAAAAAAAAAAAAAAAAGAGGATGGAAATGAGCTAATTTTGCCTCCGCTCTTGACATGAGGCTTACTAGACTGAAATGCATCACACAATGTGCGTCAGAGGCATAAATGTACTATTTATTCAGTATATTAATGTGGTGAATGTCACATATGAGCAAAAATTGTCTAATTCAGTTACAGCTTTGGACATTAGTGACCTCTTTGGATGATACTGCAATCATAGTGATGAAATAAGCACTTGTTCTGAGAGTTCATACTGAAATGCTTTTCAAAAAATTATTTTGAACATACAAATGGATGTGGTTTGGATTGTGTAAGTGAAAAAAATGTAATGTATTGTGTTGTGTTTATTTTAAAACAATCAGCTAAACAATGGGTTGGAGACGTAAAAATAACATGAATATATCAACAGATTAAGACAAAATAAATAGAAGAATAAACAAAATATACGAGAAAAGAGAGAACAAAGAACACTAAAATAATATAAAAAAAAAATTATAAAACAAAAAAATAGACTGGGATGCACTAAAAAAAATTAAGAATAATAAAAAAACAATACAAATAAAAAAAAAAGAAAACTAATTACAAAAATGTTACAAATAATGACAAACAAAAATAAAAACAACAAAACATAATATGACTAATATTTTTATTTTGCATTATTATGTCATATTATTTTTATTATGTTTTGTTGTTTTTATTTTTGTTTGTCATTATTTGTAACATTTTTGTAATTAGTTTTCTTTTTTTTTATTTTGTATTGTTTTTTTTATTATTCTTAATTTTTTTAGTGCATCCCAGTCTATTTTTTTGTGTTTTATAATTTTTATTTTGCATTATTATTTTAATCACAAAAAAGGCTGGGATACACAAAAAAGTCAAAGAAATAAAATTAAAGAATAATAGAAAAATAATTAAACTAACGGTTTCGATCAAAAAAAACTTGCGGGTGTTACGTTCTAAAAATAGCCCACAATAGGTGAAATCTGCGAAGCTTTATTTTTTACAATAATTATAGACGTTTTAAGGCCTTCCTCTGCCTTTTGGATGCTACCGTGGGTGCCTTTGAAGATGCAGAACGTTTTGTCAACATTATGGGGTTTGTTGGGGAGAAAACTAGCAAACATACAGTACAGGACTTCAGAGTCACACTACTAGCGATCAAAGATTTAAGATTTAGGCCCAAACCCAATTCTATTTTTGTACCCCTAACCCCTTCCCCTTGGCCCTTAAAACAGAGTGTGAAGGGGAAGGGCTTCAAAATGTAACCCTAAGAATTGGGACACCAATACAACATCTGAACACGTCATCATGTCATTGCGATCTCTTGCTTCATATGAGATCAGACGATCGCGACTGCTGTAGTTATTCCAGTTGTTTTACTTATTGGTATTTATCTTCAGGAAATCACTGAAGGCATATATTATGTTATCATAACGATCTAATGTGGCAATAAGATCCTAATGCTGTGCATTTAACACAGTAGCCATATTCATCATGTAAACACACCAAAAACAACATTAACATTATAGCAGACGCTATAAAGCTCATTCCCAGCCACTAGACTTTTCTGACAGGGTATTCGAGTGTCAGAATGTTGTGGGACTGCTGTACAGGAGTTATGATTATGAATTATAGATCGGAAATTTAGTGGTTTTTATTTTAATTTATTATTTTTTTTTTTTTAAAGCATGACGGTAAAACATGAATGCGGTTATGAATGTATTAAAACATATGCTTGTTTGTTGTAAAAATTCGCAATAATGACAAAAAAAATACTAATTTGTGGATCTCCTTACTTTCGGGTGTAACTATCTTGCCGTTGTGGCTGGTGTATTCTGGTAAATTTTCTTACCACTTGGTTTCGAGCGTGGTCCTGAAAAATCTTTGTTCGAAGGGCTATTCACCCCTTACCCTTAGCCCTACGCCTTCAAGCTAAAGAGAATTGGGACAGCCCTACCCCTTCACAGGAACGCGCAAAATGAGGGGTAGGGGTAAGGGCTAAGGGGTGGAATTAGGATTGGGCCTTATTCTGTACTGTATAGGAGATACAGCACAGAGGAGATTGATTGACAATGGTCTACAGCCAATCAGGACGCAGAACACAATGCGCTGTAAAAAAAATAAATAAATAAAATAAAGCACGTCAAATTGCACTTAAAAAAAATCTGCGAGACTGGGAAAGGTGAACCGCATTATAGCGAGGCACCACTGCAAATAAAAATGAGGAAATAAAGTTGGATAATAAAAAAATAACAAATAAAAGAATCTAAAACGAAATAGTTTGGTGCACCAAAAAATAGACAAAAAACTAAAAATAAAGGAAAATAGACAAAAAAATAACCATCTGAACAGGAGTTGGACAAAATTAAAAATCAGGATGAAAAGTAAATAAAAAATACAATGACTAAAATAATAAACAAAAACTTTTAAATACAAAAAAAATATTAAATGCAATTAATAATCATGCAATAACATACTTATACTGTGCTGGAATTAAAAATTTACATTTTGCTTTCTGAAACAAGCCACAGTGGAACTTGAGCAAACTTGAGCACAACCCAATGTGTTTCTTACCTTCTTCCTCTTTCGGGTCGAGCTGGGTGACTTTGACCTGCAGCTTGTCCACTCTCTCTCCCAGAGTATTGACGCGTTCAGCAAACGTACTGGCTTGAACAAACAGCTCGCCGAACACATCCTCCGCATACTTGCCTGTGATTGAATGACAGGTTAAAAACAGCACGACTGATTTTATCTCAGCATTCACTCCATTACACAAACACTCACTGAGCGATCCAAGCTGGCGAATGATGTTTGCAAGCGTGATGTTGGTCACACACTCCAGTTCACTCTTGATGGTGTTTGGCAGCGACTGGCGACAGAGGTGCCGCGGTTCGATGTTTCGCGTCACCAAAGGCATGATGGGAGATTATTCGTCTCCTACCTCTTTGAGACAAACAGAAATCGCACAAGATGCATTACAAATAGTGTCGCTAGCTTGACTGGTAGGATCTAAAACACACTCTTTTATAATTGCTGAAGCATATTTACAACACTTATGGGTCTTATGAGTCTTTAGCCCTTGTGTATTGTTCAAGTTGACTACCCTTTCGTTATGTTGGTGGCTGTTTTTGCCCCATTGACTTCCATTACATACTTCCACTATAATCACATTTTTGACTGCAAAGCCATGACAGCATATAATCATGCATTCTTGATTGTTGGTGGTTTTTCTTGTTGGGAAGAGGTAAAATGTGTAATTTTTACTGTGGATCATCAGTTGGCAGAATTACCCTTTAGATAGGCCTGTGCAAAAAAAGTTTCTAGCTTTTATATGGAGTAAAACAGCAGATTATAGTGTGCATAATTACACTTACTATGTATACTATGTTCTAAGAGCTGAGCTGCTTATTTTGATTTTCTAAGACATATCAAGATAAGTGTGCAAAGGTCTCTCATACACCTCACACACACACACACACACTATACTTCATACAAACAGTAAAAATGACAAATTTTACCTCTTCCCAACAGGGAAAACCACCAACAATCAAGAACGTATGATTATTTGGTGTCATGGCTTTGCAATTAAAAAATGTGACTATAGTAAATGTCAATGGGGCAAAAACAGCCCCCAACATAACAAAAAGGTAGTCAATTTGTCCAGAGTGTATTGAGGGTTTTTGCAGGTTTCTTCAAGTCAAATTTAAGACCCTTTTAAGACTATTATGAATTAAATTTTAGACTTATACAGAGCTAAACACTAAGGATTTTTTCTAATGGCCAGGTTACTTCTGTAAATAGTTTTTGTATTGATAGAAGACCATGTAAATGGATGTGTTGCTTTAGTTTTTTTTTCCCTGAATAGGGAATTTAATTAGGAGAATTGGTAACACTTTTTAATAACTACACACTATGAACCATTTATTAAGCATTAGCAAATAGTGAATTAATGATCTGTTAAGCATTAACTCTACAAATGATCTATTCTTGACTTATTTAACCACATTTATATTGTGCTTAATAATTCTATTTTCATACTTTGTTAATGATTAATTTATCATTACTAAATTAAGAATTGCATTATTTACAAACCAGTTACTTAAGAGTAGTTGGTGGTTTTTAAGATCATTCTGAATGAGTTAGTAAATGATTAATAAACTATTGAAATCAAAGTTTATACATCTTATTATTCAGGCATATAGTAATGGTTATTGTGTATGTTAACAAATGCTTTATTAACTCAACTTCATGCTGTTTTGTGAACTAATCTAAAGTGAGGACTATTTATGCTTTATAAATCCCTTATAAATGACATTTAAAGGCTCAGTATCAAAAGAACAATAATATTTGCACTCTTATCTAAAAAGTAAAATTACTGTAAAGATCAAACATTGCCAAATAACAGGAGTGCTAAAATACAACATAAAACTGGATAAAACAACAAACTATAATTTATCAATATAATAGGATGCAATGTTTAAACTGTACAGTAATTTTATTTTAGATAAGGTTTTTTAGATAAGATTTATTTTTTATTTGATACAGTTTCATTTGTGTATCTTCAAATGAATAGGAATGAAGAAAGTCATTTATATTCTTTTCTCCTGTTTAGAATTTAACTGAGTCTTTAATTGTCATTTATAAGGGATTTATAAAGCATAAATAGTCCTCACTTTAGATTAAGTCACAAAACTGGATGAAGTTGAAATATTAATGCATTTATTAACATACAAATTATCTATTAGTATATGTCTGAACAATAAGAATTATAAATGTTAATTTTAATAGTTTATTAATCATTTATTAACTCATTCTAAATGATCTTAAAAAAAACACCAACTACTATTAAGTAACTGGTTTGTAAATAATGCAATTCTTAATTTAGTAATGAAAAATAAATCATTAAAGTATGAAAGCACAATTATTAAGCACATAATAAATGTAGTTATAAGTCAAGAATAGAGGATTTGTAGCTGCAGTTATAAACTGCTTACTAACGCTTACTAATGTAGAGTTAATGCTCAACAGATACTGAATTCACTATTTGCAGATGCTTAATAAATGGTTCATAGTGTGTAGTTATTAAAAAGTGTTACCGGAGAATTTGCTGTACAAATGTCTAACAGATGTTGTAAATTTTATCTTTTTTCCATTAAAAAAACTTAAATATTAAAAAAAAGGTTATGAGATGGATTATTGGTGATTGGGTGTCAGCCTGATTGGGTAGCTTTACTTTTAAAGGAATAGATTTAAGACAACAATAAAATATTTGATTGAATTCAAGACTTTTTAAGGCCTTAAATTTTGTTTTTAAAATTCAAGACATTTTCGACCTGTGGACACCCTGGTATTGATGAGTTTTTGTTGAAATTCCAAGCATTCTCCCAAAGTATGTCAAAATAAAATTTGTCACTAAAAAATCATTCCATTTGCTGAAACACGGAGAAACTAGTGGCCAAATTAAGACTCAAAATCACCCCAGAGTGGATGAAAACATCCCCAACAACACACAAGGGTTAAAGCAGAACCAAAACTGCTGCTGCTGTGTCTTTGACTAAAATACAACAACCTCTAGCCTAAATGCATGCATGCAACTGCACTTCTTGCCTTTTACTCACTTGGAAAATAAAACTACACCAAATGAGTCAAAGATGGTGTTTGCCTGCCTCAAATTAAACTCACGAAAGTGGTTTTACATGAATAAAAAGCTTATTAAACGCAAGTAGTTTCCACTTTAATGTTTTGAAATATCTAATGTTATTTAAATGTTACAAATAAGATTTGGACGAAACAATGTACTATTCTAATTTAGCATACCAAATAAATGAAACTTATTCACACATATACTTATTTAAAATACACATTTTAAAGGATTGGAAATGATTTTTTGATCAAATTTTAAATGGTTGCATACTTTTTGCTGATAAATGGTAAAAACAAGTACTTTGAAAAATAATAATAGAATGTAAAGATTCGGAAGTTACAATTAATCTGTATTCAAGGGTTGCAATGTAAGCTAAATTAGCATGACAAGATATTTTTAGTGTATAAACCAAAAGACATTTTAATGGGTGTCTATTACACCGAAGAGTAATATTTTGTTGTTGTTGCTCAGACTAAAATTTAATTAACAAGCAGACACGGTCCAAAAAAGTAAAAGCAAAACCTGTTGCTGTTATAATGCTTGAAATAAATGTTATCCCTGTTAAATGATTGAGGTAAAGTTAGTTTTATATTCACACACACACACACACACATACTCAGTAATAATATAATTTCACAAAAATATTCTTTGCAAATTCTAAATTGTGAAATTTTATTAGCAAGCAATGGCTAGCAAAGTACAAACTGGTTTACAGTCAAATAAATAGTGCTAATGTTGTTTTCAAGTCATACTTGCATGTGATTTTAAAGCAAATATTCAAAGTACCATGGTAAACAATACAGGGGACGTGTCACAATTGTCACTGAACGCATGTGCGAATATAAAACCACCTTTAATCAAAACCTCAATTGTTAAATGTACATTTTACACAGTTAATCTTCAGGAAGGATCAAATGTTCACCCATCAGACTTCCTACATTAAGGAGGCACCACTTCACAACTTTGTTTGTGAGAAGATAAGATCGAATCAAAGCTGCACCCACCCTGTATACTGACTTCCAGCCCATAATTACCATCTCTGGCGATATCAAAATGGCACAGGCTTATTTGTCACGAACATTTATAAGACTTTAAAAACTAAAAGCGAAGGCCTAAATTGAGTGAAGCGTTCAGGGCAGAGCAGGAAGTGATTAGCTTTAGCAGACTGTCAACTCGCCAAACCAACTGCGGCTATTTCATTATTTACGCAAATAAAAGTGTCTTACCTGAATATATATAAAGATTTGGCCTTAGATGCCGACGTCTTCTGGCTTTTTAACTACCTCAGCAGTACCATTCCCTGAGTTTGATGTCGTCCATAATTTTCTAAGCCGACAAAATGTCTACAAGTACTGTAAGAAGAGCTGTCTCGCGTTTGGTAACTTTTCATTGGACGATGCGCTTTGATCCAAACATTTGATTGGCTGGTGCGCCTGTCAATCACGGGAAAATGGGCGGATGCAGAAAGTGGAATCTTGAAGGCGCAGCTCCACCCTAGCGGCTTGAAAACATCTGTTCGCAGTTGCTACACGGAAGGCAGGAGTAATCTGCATTCCTGAGCCAGTCCCAACAAATCCGAAACATGGCGAAATTATGCAGAGACCACCACAACATGTGATACAAGATAAAGGTATGCACGTGATTTTTTTGTGTGAATCAAAGGGAGCCGGGATTTCATCACTCGCCACAGAAAAACAAACAGGACACAAGGACATCTGTATACCAAAACCAAACATATGTAAACCCTGTAACAGATACTGGTGATCAGTTGTGTTGAAGGCCTTATAAAAACCAAGAAATAAAATGAATGCCTTTGGTTATAATCTATTAAGTTTAATATCAAGCTAATATTTAAACTAATGTGGCGTTTTGCCATAAAGCCAGTTTGGGATTTGTTTATTAGGTCACTGAAGACCACTTTGTAGTCTACTGAAAGTCATTATGAATACCTCTGTAATTGTCATATTGTGAATGTCCTCCCTTTTTTGTCTTTCATTAGAATTTCAATTATCTTTGGACCTTTTGTTTTTGATGCCTGTTTTTCCTGTAATTGTAATTTACAAATGCACAATAAAAAAAAGAAACAAGAAAATCTGAATAAACTTATTTCCAAAACCAAACACGTATGTAAACACTGTAACAGAAACTGGTGATCAGTTGTGTTAAAAGTCTTATAATAAAGAAACAAAATGAGTGCCTTTGGTTATAATCTATTAAGTTTAATACCAACCTAATATTTGAACTAATATGGCGTTTTGCCATAAAGCCAGTTTGGGATTTGTTTATTAGGTCACTGAAAACCAGTTTTTAGTGGTTCCATTTATTTATTTAATTAATCTATTAGAATTTAAATTATCTTTGGATCTTTTGTTTTTGATGCCTGTTTTTTGTAATTGTAATTTACAAATGCACAATAAAAAATACACAAGGAAATCTTAAACTTATTTTTAAAATCAAACATATACAGTATGTAAACCCTGTAACAGAAACTGGTGATCAGTTGTTTTAGAAGCCTTATTAAAATCAAAAAACAAAATGAGCACCTTTGAATTGACAAATTGGTTATAATCTATTAAGTCAAACACTGACCTAATATTTGAAATAATATGTATTTTTGGTATTGATTTATTAGGTCACTTAAACTGTTTTTAGTCTATTGTAAATTATTATGAATCTGTAATTGGAGTCTTGTGAATGTCTTTCTTTTTTTTCTTTTATTAGAATTTTAATGATCTTTGGACCTTTTGTTTTTGATGCCTGTTTTTCCTGTAATTGTAATTTACAAATGCACAATAAAAAAGAAACAAGGAAATCTGAATAAACTTATTTCCAAAACCAAACATGCATGTAAACCCTGTAAAAGAAACTGGTGATCAGTTGTGTTAAAGGCCTTATAATAATCAAGAAACAAAATGAGAGCCTTTGGTTATAATCTATTAAGTTTAATACCAACCTAATATTTAAACTAAAATGGCGTTTTGCCATAAAGCCAGTTTGGGATTTGTTTATTAGGTCACTGAAACCACTTTTTAGTGGTTCCATTTATTTATTTAATTAATTTATTTTATTTATTTAAATTAAAATGATCTTTGGACCTTTTGTTTTTGATGCCTGTTTTTCCTGTAATTGTAACCAAACACATACAGTATGTAAACCCTGTAACAGAAACTGGTGATCAGTTGTGTTAAACGCCTTATAAAAATCAAGAAACACAATGAGAGCCTTTGGTTATAATCTACACTCTTAGAAATAAAGGGACGTGAGCCGTCATAGGGGTGGTACCTTTTCAAAAGGTACAAATTTGTACATAAAAGGTCCATATTAATACCTCAAGGGTACATATTAGTACCTAAAAAGTACCAAAGTGTTCCTCTTAAAATTGTTAGGTACTAATATATACTTTTGAGGTACCAATATGAACCCTTTAAGTACAAATATGTACTTTTTGAAAAGGTTCCACTCTAGTGACAGCTCGTGTACCTTTATTTCTGAGAGTGTATTTTAAGTTTAATACCAACCTAATGTTTGAACTAACATGGCGTTTTGCTATAAAGCCAGTTTGGAATTTGTTTTTTAGGTCACTGAAGACCACTTTGTAGTCTACTGTAAGTCATTATGAATCTGTATTTGGTGTCTTGTGAATGTCCTCCTTTTTTTTTTCTTTTCATTAGAATTTTAATGATCTTTGGACCTTTTGTTTTTGATGCCTGTTTTTCCTGTAATTGTAATTTACAAATGAACAATAAAAAAAGACACAAGGAAATCTGATTAAACATTTTATTAGTTGTTATCATATAAACAATGCACTTTAATATTGCACGTAGCCCTATTTTATTTAAAAATGACTGAAAGTTAATTTAATCTAGCTGTTAAAGGATGATCACAGCGTGATAGATTTTAGTTAAACCATTGCAATACATTTAACAGCCACTAGACGGCATTTCTAAGCCTGTGAACCATAGACTGCTGTGAACAGAAACAATGCCTTTATCTCTTTCAAATGTTCAATATTTGTTTGTATATTATATAAGGACAGTCCACCCAAAAATGACAATTTACTCACTCGCAAATGTCTTGTTTTGTCAAATGTGAGCTTTGTTTAATGTTGAATGATAATGGAAACAGGCCTGTAGCAAAAAAATACTATGGTCCAACATTATTCAAAATATATTCTTTTGTGTTCAACAGATTGAAAATAAAAACCTCAAGCAGGTTTGGATCAAGTAAAATTTGAGTAAATGATAAAATACATTGTTTGGGATGAAGTATAGCCAATATATATAATATAGCCAGGTTAGGCCACAGTATGAGTGATTTTGAAGGTTGTGGGTACTTGTGTACGTTTAAAGTCAGAATTATTAGCCCTCCTGAATTATTAGACCGCTCCTGTATATTTTTTCCCAATTTCTGTTTAACAGGGAGAAGATTTTTCAACACATTTCTAAACATAATAGTTTTAATAACTCATTTCTAATTACTGATTTATTTTATCTTTGCCATGATGACAGTAAATAATATTTGACTAGATATTGTTCAAGACACTTCTATACAGCTGAAAGTGACATTTAAAGGCTTAACTAGGTTATATATCCTTCTTTATTTAACCAGATAAAAACCCATTGAGATCAAGATCTCATTTACAAGGGTGACCTGGCTAAGAGGTCTGCTACACACGACTAATGAAAAATAATACATTCATTCATTTTCTTTTTCGGCTTAGTCTCTTTATTTATCAGGGGTCGCCACAGCGGAATGAACCGCCAACTTATCCAGCATATGTTTTAAGCAGCAGATGCCCTTCCAGCTGTAACCTATAACTGGGAAACACCCATACACTCTCATTCATGCACATACACTACGAACAATTTAGTTCATCCAATACATATGTGTATTAGACTCGGGGGGGAAACCGGAACACCCAGAGGTAACCCACACAAACACGGGGAGCCAGTGACCTTCTTGCGGTGAGGCGACAGCGCTACCCACTACGCCACAGCGCCTCCCATGAAAAATAATATTAATAATAATAAATAAAAAGTAAGGATAATATAAAATACAGTTTAGTTATTCATCTATACCATATTACAATATGTTAAAAACACATGCATTGAGAAATAGGCTGTTGTTGTTTATTACAAAGGAAAGGGCGAGATGGTTTAATTGGGATGAGCTCATTTTTAGTTCAGACTGAAGAGTATTCCAGGATGATTAAATGCTCACCTCCCCATTTCAGTTCGAACCCGGGGAAGAGTCAAATTATAAGATTCACTTAAACATAGGGCATACTGGCTTTTTGACCTATGAAGAAGGGAACATACTAGGTATAAAGGCGCCAGACCCAGAAGAGCCTTGTAGACTAGAGTCATCCAGTGGGTGTACCTTCTTACATTCAGAGAAGGCCACTCAGCTTTCATAATGATGGCTTGTTCTGTAGACAATTTAGAAAAAAATCCTTAAGGGGGATAATAATATTGACCTTAAAATGTTTTTATTTTTTATTAAAAACTGTTTTTATTCTAGCCGAAATAAAGCAAATAAGACTTTCTCCAGAAGAAAAAATATTATAGGAAATACTGTGAAAAATTCTTGCTCTATTAAACTTTATTTGGGAAATACTTGAGAAAGCAAATTCACAGGAGGGTGAATAATTTTGACCTCAACTCTAAATAAATACGTAAAAAAAAAAAATCTAAGTATTAAAAACGTTCAAGGATTTAAGATGCTGATGACCATTAATCATTATTAACGCATCATAACGATCTTCTGAAAAGGGTCCATAATGCACACATCATATATTTACAGATTTGCTGCTATCTACTATAGTCTACAGACTACTATCGGCTCTGCTCTCTTGTCCTGATCCAGCTGAGTGTGTATGTACTGTGTGAGTTGGCCTCTGTGTGTCTCAGCACTGTGTGTCCCGGGCCGTGTGCCGAATGCACGAGTCGCAGTCCCGAAATTCGAATTGCTCTCAAAACACTGTACCAGAAGCGCACCACCTCCTCCTCAGCCCCGCCCACCTCAAACCCCGCCCACTGCAGATGAATGGTCAGAATCAGCTGATTGATCCGTTTCAGAGTGTCATCTTTAATCCAGCTTTCCAACAGGCGCCACTCAGCGCTCTCCAAATCCATACGCAGGACATCCACCTACACAAACAGACACTAAGTCAATGTGACATTTTGGGACCACCAAACAAAAAGCAGAAAGCGCTGGCACTTTGAATAAATGCATGAAATCTGGTGACCAATGATTGAATGGGATGAGAATATGCTTTGAAGTGCAACTCGTGGTATTATGAGTCAGTGCTGCAATGACGCTCATGTGGCTTAAGCACACAAAGGGAGAACTTTAGTGTGATTCACTTGTGATTCAGCACTGGACTGACTTTTAGGAGATTCTCTGAAGCTTTGAGATTTATGGTGGAGCAAGGAACATTCCAGGTGGGACAAAAATAAATTTATCATTCATTAATTTTCCTTCGACTTAGTTTCAGAGGTTGCGGCAGTGGAATGAACCGCCAACTATTCCAGCATATTTTTTTTATGCAGTGGATGCCCTTCCAGCCACAACCCAGTATTGGGAAACACCCATACACACTTATTTACTACAGACAATTTAGTTTATTCAATTCACATATCCCGCATGTGTTTTGGCTGTGGGGGAAACCAGAGCACCCGGAGGAAACCCACGCCTATGGAGGACAAAACCTGCAAAAACAATAAGTAAATAAATACGCAAATAAATGAATAAATAAATACCCAAATTCCTGCATAAATAAAACAATAAATAAATAAATATGCAAATAAATAAATGAATAAATAAATCCACAAATTCCTGCATGAATAAAACAAACAAATCAATAAATAAATACGCAAATAAATGAATAAATAAATCCACAAATTCCTGCATGAATAAAACAAATAAATCAATAAATAAATACGCAAATAAATGAATAAATAAATCCACAAATTCCTGCCTAAATAAAACACTAAATAAATACGAAATAAATGAATAAATAAATACCCAAATTCCTACATAAATAAAACAATAAATAAATAAATAAATATGCAAATAAATAAATAAATAAATCCACAAATTCCTACATAAATAAAACAATAAATAAATACGAAATAAATGAATAAATAAATACCCAAATTCCTACATAAATAAAACAATAAATAAATAAATATGCAAATAAATAAATCCACAAATTCCTAAATAAATAAAACAATAAATAAATACGAAATAAATGAATAAATAAATACCCAAATTCCTACATAAATAAAACAATAAATACGAAATAAATGAATAAATAAATACCCAAATTCCTACATAAATAAAACAATAAATAAATAAATATGCAAATAAATAAATAAATAAATTCACAAATTCCTACATAAATAAAACAATAAATAAATATGAAATAAATGAATAAATAAATACCCAAATTCCTACATAAATAAAACAATAAATAAATAAATATGCAAATAAATAAATAAATAAATCCACAAATTCCTACATAAATAAAACAATAAATAAATATGAAATAAATGAATAAATAAATACCCAAATTCCTACATAAATAAAACAATAAATAAATAAATATGCAAATAAATAAATAAATAAATAAATCCACAAATTCCTACATAAATAAAACAATAAATAAATACAAAATAAATGAATAAATAAATGCCCAAATTCCTACATAAATAAAACAATAAATAAATATGAAATAAATGAATAAATAAATACCCAAATTCCTACATAAATAAAACAATAAATATATACGCAAATAAAGAAATAAATGAATAAATAAATCCACAAATTCCTGCATAAATAAAACAATGAATAAATACGCAAATAAATAAATAAATGTATTCATAAATCCGCAAATTCCTGCATAAATAAAACAATAAATAAATAAATATGCAAATAAATGAATAAATAAATACACAAATTCCTGCATAAATTAAACATTAAAATAAATAAATGAATAAATAAATACACAAATTCCTGCATAAATTAAACAAATAAATAAATGAATAAATAAATACACAAATTCCTGCATTAATAAAACAATAAATAAATAAATACGCAAATAAATAAATGAATAAATAAATCCACAAATTCCCACATAAATAAAACAATAAATAAATAAATAAATATGCAAATATATGAATAAATAAATCCACAAATTCCTGCACAAATTAAACCATAAATAAATACATATGCAAATAAAAATTAAAAAAATTCCTGCATTACTAAAACAATAAATAAATACGCTAATAAATGAATAAATAAATACACAAATTCCTGCAAAAATAAAACAATAAATAAATAAATACACAAGCAAATAAATAAATGTATATATAAATACAAAAGCTCCTGCATAAATAAAACAATAAATAAATAAATACACAAATAAATAAATGAAAAAATAAATACATAAGTTCCTGCAGTAATAAAACAATAAATAAATAAATACGCAAATAAATAAATACATGTGTATATGTTGTATATAAATCTAGAAATCAATAATTTATATATAGGAACCTGGCTTTTTTAATAGGGCCCAATTTCATCTCTATAGTATCCTACTCGGTGCTGCTAGCTATTTGCGTTCTTTAACGATTTATATTTTACCCATTTTCGACTGCTTGAAATGATGTAAACGGGAAGTGCGTTAGGTAAAGACTCTCAAAAATGCGTGATGCATGAATAGTTTTAAAATTGTTAAAACAGCAAGACTTTAATCAAGATTGTAAATGGGCCTGGCTAGCTAAAACATGTTTTTAAATTCCACTGTCACATTTTATGCTGCTTTCTCTCTCAGTTATAAATCACATTACAAAAATGTTGTTGTAGGGCCAGGGTGTGGACTGTGGAGCTGCTCCGAAGTCTGTATGAGTGTATTTGAGTGTAAATACCGTGATGTGGCCCAAGGAGTCCATAATGTCGAGTAGTCTGTGCTGTATGTTCCTCATGAGGCTTGTATGTGAGTGACCTTGTGGGTTTCTCCAGTCTAACCAAACTCGGTGATGCTTAATAGATGCAGGTTCTCGACCCACTCGGCGGCTGGGGTCAAAGCGATGAACCTCACACTCCGCATACAGCATTGTGTCTAAAAACACTGCATCCTTTCCATCAAGGCTATAAAGACACGGGGAGAAAAAAAAGATCAGCTCATTCAGAACAGACTGAAGCATCTCAATGAATTATCCAAGCCATTACTGCTTCCCTGCATCAGTCATGACATGTTGAAAGCTACAGAATCTAGGGCAAGCTTCAGCGCTGTGTTTTTTTCCAGACAAATTCAACAAATCCCACCCTTCCAGCTTAACAAAGTAGCCCTAAATGGCCGTCATTCTTTGAAATAAACATGTCTGGTCTTAAATGTGCTGCCTCAGTGCATAACTAACAAGTGTACACAAATATGAACATTCCCAGATATTGTTTTAAAGTCAGCATGAAAGAAAGTTTCACCCTATTTTCTAAATGCATGTTATTTATAATTTTTTTTAATGTTGACATCGTAATTTTAATATTTTTTATTTTTTTGGATTAAATATGTATGAGTTCATTCATTTTCAACCGCTTTTCCAGGGCCGGGTCGCGGGGGCCGCAGTCTTAGGGCATACTCACACCTGTTGGAAGAGGTGGGCCTGAGCGCGGTTCACTTGGGCTCAGGCTCGGTACGCTTGCAGTGTAAGTGCAAGCGTGCCTAAGCCTGAAACTGAAAGTGGGAGATGACTTTTAAGGGACTGTATCATATGGAATAAATAATCATTCATGCTGTTCAATGAACGCAAACTGTCGTAATTTATTAAAGACACTACCCTCACTGCACGACAGCTGCACCTTCAGCAAACCTCCTAATTCCTGCAGCACGAGGACTTTGAGCGTCAAAAGTGGCTGATCTGTTCGGCGAAATATTTGACTGCGTGTCACTGCAAATCAAACGACTTAAACGATATAACTAAAGAAATCTCCACTGTGCTGTGCGAGAACGCTTCTCTTCCTAAACTGAACATTGCGTCATCGATGACGTAAGCGTGGCCAGGCCCGAAAGTAATGTGAGTGCGGGCCATCGGGGGAGACGGGAGGGGGGGGACAAGCGTGCTTTGGCCCGGTTCAACGCAACTGTACATGGTGTGAGTAAAGCCTTAGGAGAGAACCCCAGACTTCCCTCTCCCCAGACACTTCCTCCAGCTCTTCCGGGGGGATCCCGAGGTGTTCCCATGCCAGCCAAGAGACATACAGTAGTCCCTCCAGCTCCACCCAGTGGGACATGCCTGGAACACCTTCCTAGGCAGGCGTCCAGGAGGCATCTGAAACAGATGCCCAAGCCACCTCAGCTGACTTCTCTCGATGTGGAGGAGCAGCGGCTCTACTTCGAGTTCCTCCCGGGTGTCAGAGCTCACCCTATCCATAAGGGTGCGCCCTGCCACCCTGCGAAGGAAACTCATTTTAGCCGGTTGCATCTGACATCTTGTCCTTTCAGTCACGACCCAAAGCTCATGACCATAGGTGAGAGTAGGAATGTAGATTGACCGGTAAATCGAGAGCTTTGCCTTTCGGCTCAGCTTTTTCTTTACTACAACGGACCGCATTGTTGACCGCATTGCTGCTGCTGCTGCACCGATCCGCCTGTCAATGCCACGTTCCATCCTTCCCTCACTCGTGAACAAAACCTCAAGATACTTTATTTCCTCCACCTGAGGTAAGGACTTTCCTCCAATATGGAGATGGCAAACCGATTTTTTTCCGGTGGAGCGCCATAGCCTTGGACTTGGAGGTGCTGATTCTCATCCCAGTCGCGTCACACTCTGCAGCAAACCGCCCCAGTGTATGCTGAAGGTCCATGTTTGATGACACCAACAGAACAACATCGTCTGCAAATAACAGAGATGAAATCCTGTGGTCCCCGAACCAGACCCCCTCCAGCCCAAGGCTGCGCTTTGAAAAGGGCAGCCCTGCCAGAGTCCAACATGCACTGGAATCAAGTCTGACTTATTGCCAGCATTGCGAACCAAACTCCTACTCTATTCATACAGGGACGAGACGTCCCTTAACAGAGCGCCTCTGACCCCATACTCCCAGAGCACCCTCCACAGAATGCCACAATGGACACGGTCGAATGCCTTCTCCAAGTCCACAAAACACATGTGGACTGGTTGGGCATACTCCCATGTACCCTTGAGCACCCTGGTGAGGGTATAGAGCTGGTCTAGTGTACCACGACCTCGACGAAAACCGCATTGTTCGTCCTGGATCCTAGGTTCAACCATCAGCCGTATCCTCCTCTCCAGTACCCTGGCATAGACTTTCCCAGGGAGGCTGAGAAGTGTGATTTCCCCCTACAGTTGAAGCACACCCTCCGGTCCCCCTTCTTAAAAATGAAAACCACCACCCCAGTTGCCCAGTCCAAAGGTACTGTCGCCGACCTTCATGCAATACTGTAGAGACGTGTCAGCCAAGACAGCCCCACAACATCCGACCTAAGATACACAATATGTATGAATATTCTCCGATGAGTTACTCTTCTTAAACCCAACCCGTTTCTTTTTCTTTTGCACCACCAGTTATAGTGATCTTAAATAACTGTCTAAAATTAAAGCAATTTGATAAAATAAGTTTCTCTTTCTTGTGCTTTTTTCTTTCAGTACAGTTTTTAATAATACTTTAATAGGCCTAAGTGATCAACTGTATATTTTATAGCCTATTTATTTAGACAGCTGTGTGTGTTATCTTACACTACAGTTTAACTAACTGTTAGCCTATTTTAAACTACGGAGCTCTGAACATAATTTGAATTACAAATTCGCTTCTGCGACCACGTCTTATTAATGCATACCCTTGTTGTAAGTTAATTAACTGCTAAATTAACCTACTAAATCTATGAAACTGAATTTTCTACACACATTCTGCTAGTTAATCTTGCATTTTTTTAGAGGAAGCTTTAATTAAATAAGCGTTTTGGAATATGTCTACGTACTATAACTTAATATTACCTGAATGAGTACGCAACACAACCCGTTTTACCCTTCCAGTGGTTAATGCAGAAAACATCTGAGTGTCCAGAAGAATGTTTCAAATCTGGACCCTGCACCGCAGAGCAGTTCACCTGAAGATTGAAAGACTGCTTAAAATATTTTCATTTTGAAATCTGATACATGCAAATATATGCAAATTAGATACATGACATACAAGTTCATATTTCACAAAACATACATGCAACATACAGTTGAAGTCAGAATTATTAGCCCCCCTGTTTATTTTCCCCCCAAATTTCTGTTTAACGGAGAGAAGATTTTATCAACACATTTCTAAACATAATAGTTTTAATAACTTATTTCTAATAACTGATTTATTTTATCTTTGTCATGATGACAGTAAATAATATTTTACTAGATATTTGTTAAGACCCTTCTATGCAGCTTAAAGTGACGTTTAAAGGCTTAACTAGGTTGATTAGGTTGACTAGGCTGGTTAGGGTAATTAGGCAAGTTATTGTATAACGATGGTTTGTTCAGTAGACAATCAGGAAAAAAATTAGCTTAAAGGGGCTAATAATTTTGACCTTAAAATGGCTTTTAAAAAATTGAAAACTGCTTTTATTCTAGCCGAAATGAAACAAAATAAAAAATATTAAAAAATATTATCAGACATACTGTGAAAATTTCCTTGTTCTGTTAAACATCATTTATATTTAGAAAGAAAACAAAATCAGGGGGAGGGGGGGGGGGGCGCTAATAATTCTGACTTCAACTGCATGTGTCAAAATATTGCAAAAATGGCCACCTAAATCTTTACTTTTTTAACCACTAAAATTACAAATATGTACATGGTCATATATATGATTTATTTATATATTCAAATATATATTTATATAAATAAGTATATATATTTATACATATTTAAAATTATAGCTAATTTATTTGAAAATATATTTCTAATTATAAATGGTTGACCAAAAAAAATATGAAAAAAAGTCATTTTTGCATTATTTAAAAATGTATATGAACTTTAATAATATAACTTCAAATTTAAAATATTATGTTGTTGCATGTAAGATTTAGATATGTGGAATCCAAATATAAACTTGTATTTCATGTATGTAATTTGCATCTGTTGCCATATATCAGATGTGGGTTCAGATATCAGGAAGTTACAGCCAATTTTTATAATATGCAATTATGTATGCAAGATCAGATAAAGCCAGGGTGTTTGTGTACCTCTATGGTGGTGATGAACCGGGTGAGACGTTGCAACTCTGCAAAAAATGATGGGTGTTCTGAAGCCCAAGGCTGCAATATCAGCTCTCTAGCTGTGGCCTGTAAACACATAAACACACAGCTCTCTCTCTCTCATCTTGGCCAAATTTCAAATGCACATTAAAAGAAAAAAATAAATCTAAAAACAGGGATGCAGTGGAGGAGGGTCAGGCATTCGATAGCCACTGAAAAAAAGCAGACTGTGAGCGTGTGCAGCGCTTCAGGCAGGAGAAGCTGCAGCTTGTTCGGGGTCACAGAATGTGCCCTTTTGAAACCAGAGGTTATATGACTGAGAACAAAAGAAACACAACTTTTTTTTTCTTTTTTTTTACAGAGGCTGTTGGAAATGGAGCCTCTCCCAAAACAGAGAAAAGCGTGTTTAGTAAGCGTGGAGACTCTAGACTGGAGGAATGAGTCACTGAGGAACTCACTGCTGTGGGGGAGGCGGAGGCGGACAGTCAGATGCACTGACAAACACAGAGTAAGAGATTCCAGTTTGCACATTTTTCCATGCTAATGTGTCATGGAGGGATCCCCGATTATTTTGCCAAGTCACTTTTTACATATGTTTTGCAGTCCCTCCATACTAAACTAAAAATAAAGCTGCAATAAATGTATACACCGACGTTTATTCATTACAACAATGAAGCTCATTTATAAAGAAGGATAATATTGTTTCTTTTGAGTTGCATATCATGAAGATACAAGATTATAAATAGTTAACTAAAATTTTCCATGCTAATGTGTCATGGAGGGATCCCAGTTTATTTGACCAAGTCACTTTTTACATATGTTTTGCAGTCCCTCTATATTAAACTAAAAATAAAAGCTGCAACAAATGTACACACTGACGTTTATTCATATTACAACAATGAAGCTCATTTATAAAGCAGAATAATTTTGTTTCTTTTGAGTTGCATATCAGGAAGATATGGGATTAAAAATAGGTAATAGTGACTTGTACCTAACAGTTGTCTATGCTAATGTGTAATGGAGGGATTTGCGTTTATGTTTACAAGTCAAACACATGTTTTTCAGTCCCTCTAGATTAAAAAAAAGGCTGCAACAAATGTATACGACCTTCATTCATGTTACAAATAAGCTCATTCATAAGGAAGGCCAATTTTGTTTTTTTTTGAGTTGCATATCAGGAAGATATGGAAGCTTGTTTGTTTAATTGTGAATTTTTACCAAGAATTTTTGATTGACTTCATTCTTACTGAGAGTTTGCAGTTCTGGCATTTTTGCTCACCTTGCACCTTTACGAGAAATAGTCAATTCTGGAAAAAAGTCAAAATTGTGAGATATAAAGTCATAATTCTACAAAATTGCACTTTTGTATCTTTGCCATTTGTGAAAATTATTTTTTAAATCTTTAATCTAATCCACTTTAATCCATTTAAATAAATTTGGTTCAGAAAAAAAAAAACACAGATTTATTGCAGTTATCTTGCAGGTATTTTATCCCATCAGAACTGTACATCTACTAATTCCAAGATTATATTTTACAATGTTAACTTTTTCCTCTGTATTGTGATGAGAAAAATAAGTCTGAATCGAAGTATACAATTTTTTTAATTTTAGTTTATAATAATTTAAATAAATGAAATAAATTTTAATAATTTTGAGAGACACAAACTCAAGATTTTGGTGGGGGAAAGCCTATGTAGTGATCTAAAAAGTTGTGGTATACTGTAAAAAAAAAGCAATTACTTTTCAACCCAAAATTTTTATTTACTCACTGTTTACTCACCCTCACATGGTTCCAAACCCTAAAGAGTTTCTTTATTAAGTTGAATCCAAAACAAGATATTTTGAGAAAAGCTGAGAACCACTGGCTTCCATAGTAGGAAAAACAAGTACAATGCAAGTCAATGGTTACACTGAAAAAAAGGATATCTGCAAAACTGTTGCAAACAATTTATTTGTGTTAAATTTAAACAAACAAATTAAATTGAATAAAATTCTACTTAATTTGTTTGTTTAAATTCAGCCCAAACAAATTGTTTACAGCCACTTAACGTAAAAAAATGTAGTAAATCCAAGGAATCATCTCTGAATGATTTTTTTCAGTGTACCAGAAGAAAGAAACGCATAAAGGTATAAAACAGGAAAAGGGAATGTAGGTGTAAATGAGCAATTCCATGCAAACGTCAACCTTGCCAAAAAAATAAATAAAGTTTTCACCAAAATACTGAAACCCTATCTATGTTTTTTTGTGTAGGCTTGTATTTTACACTACTGTAAAAATACTCAAAAATGTCTCTGTCAATGTTTTCAAACAATTATATTTGATTTACCAAAATCACACAAGTGGCAATTTCACTTCTGACACATCCATAACGGAGAGATGTCACATCCATAAAGAAAGTTTTTCCTCATAAATGCAAAAATGTCAAACAATATAAAATCAATCATGTTTGTTCTAGAGAGCTGACTTTTATTCTTTAGATTAGCATTTTCTTTTTGGTTGTGCAGTTTAATTCAGAGAATTTCTACATAGTATGTCTTACTGTAAACTCCCTAACCTTTTTCATCACATCCATAACACACGTTTACTTCCCTCATTTAAAACCTAAAAGTTGTTTACAGATTGATATTTTTATGATCCCATAAATCTGTGGATAGTTAATTTGGAAAATATAAACAGATATGTCAAATATGTTTTAAATTCTTACTGCAAATGCCACATAACGCTGGAATTGCTCAAACACATTTTTTACCGATGATCAAATTTGTTTCTTTTGAGTTGCTTTGAGATTTCTTTTCCAAATCAGAAAGCTTGTTTAATTGTGAATACTGCGAGTTTGCAGTTCTGCCTTTTTTGCTCACCTTGCACCTTTACAAGCAATACAGTTGTGAGATATAACATCATAATTCTGACAGTCATCCACAGAATTGCACCTTTGTGTCTGAGTTCTGAAAAAATAAATCACTTTTTTTTTTCTATAAAACTCTCAATGCATATAAATACACAGAATCATTGCAGTATTTTTGTCCTCTTAGAACTGTAGATAATATTTTTAATTTTAATGTATAATAATTTCAAATTTTGAGATACAAACTCAATATTTTGATGGGGAAAGCCCAAGTTGTTATATAAAAAGTTGCAGTATACTGTAAAAAAAAGTGATTAGTTGACTTAAAGGGATAGTTCACCCAAAATGATTTTATTTACTTGCTGTTTACTCATCCTAAACCTTTATGGGTTTCTTTATTAAGCTAAACTCAAATCACGATATTTTTAAGAAAGATGAAAACCTGTAACTATTGACTTCCATAGTAGGAAAAACCAATACTATGGATGTCAATGGTTACAGGTTTTTAGCATTCTTCAAAATATCTTCTTTTGTGTTCAACCAGAAGAAAGAAACTCATAAAGGTATAAAACAGGAAAAGGGAATGTAAGGATTTTCAGTTTTGGGTGAAATATCCCTTTAACTTAAGTGAGTATATCCCTTAAATGATCAAATAAACAAACTAAATTATTATATATAATTAAGTCAACTTAACATTCGCATCAGGTTTACTCACTTTATAAACCCTTGTGTGCTGTTGTTTTCATCCACTCTGGGGTGATTTTGAGTCTTAATTTGGCCACAAATTCTCTGTTTCAACAAACTTTGACACGTTTTTGGGAAAATGCTTTGAAATTAACTATACAATACAAAACAATACACTCTGGGCAAATTGACTACCCTTTCATTATGTTGGTGGCTGTTTTTGCCCCATTGACTTCCATAATAATGACATTTTTTAATTGCAAGTCCATGACACCAAATAATCATGCATTCTTAATTGTTGCTGTTTTTGTCCCTGTCGATCAAATTTGAACAGTACTCAAGGGTTAAGTAAAGTAACATCACTTTTTACAGTGCACCTTTTCCCCAGACAGGCTTCAGGCTTCTCCTTAAAACTGGTCACCACTAGTGAATATATTACCTGCAGTCCTTCAATCTCGTTTTCGTCCTCGTATCCCGTCAGTCTTGAATCCTCTGCAGTCCAGAAACCCAAAACACCGCTGTCCAAACCCCGCTTGTGTTTTCTCAGGTCAGACAGTGACCCGTCATTTTTTTTCTCTATGCTTATGACGAGAAAAGCAGGCTCGTCCCCGCTGCTGCTGCGCGTTACTGTTAAACTGACCAGAAGCTGGACGAGGAGCAAAACCGGCAAACCGATTATAAATACACGCTGGGAAATGCCTTTTAGTTTGTTAAAGTTACAAGCGGCCATACTTCAGCCTTCTTGAGCTGTAAAGTGACCTGTGGGAGACGCACAGAAAACAAAATGAAGAGTCGGCGCCACAGTGACTTTGGCTTCAGGGCTTCACGGCTGGACACTGTCAACAAATACCAGTGTGAGTCAGTGCTTGACAATGTTCCCCACAGATAACAATATTTAAATTAAACAAAAAATACGAATAAAAAAAAATCTTAACGGGTTGTGAGATTTAGTGGTAAAATAGAGCAATAAAGATCATATAATTCAGTGAAACGCACGTGCGTGTCGTGCGCGCGCATGGTTATTTAAATTCAAACAGGCGCGTTCACACCTATGGTTCACACACACATCACCCCCGCGCGCGAACATATTCTACTACTATGTATGTAGTATGCAAAACAGCGGGTCAGATGAGTAGGATGTCTAAAATATCAACTATTCATAATGCCGTAGCTGAGTAATACCCTTAAGACGTAGTTCATGTGCTGAGATCCTGAAAGATGTGCTGGACACTAGTCCAGAATTAATTATTTAAAATTAGATGCAAAACATCTTTATTCTAATTTCAAACCCACAGAATTCATGCAATTAAGAGAATTTATCTTATTGTCTGACTAACAATTAACACTCCCAGCCTGGAATGGATGTGGATAACAAATCATGCGTGTTATTTGTGGAAAACAGACCTACTGGTGGGAGTGTGGTCTGCACAAATTCACTTTACAAACAAAAGGTCCATTTGGGAGAGGGAGAGAGAGAGAGTGTTGCTGTACAAGAGAAACACAAACAAATCGTTAAAATTGACCTGCTAGGCAGGGTTGTGCTGCACATGGCTTTCTCGTTTTAAACAAAAATCCCTTACTGCTTTTGCTATTTTATTATATGACGTATTAATGAACAATTACAGCATTTACTGACAGTTAACTTGTGGATGAGCATCAGGGGCTTATTTTTAAAGAATCTGTTAGCATTGTTTCTCCAGGAAAACAATATAATGAGTGAAAAGTTGTAGTGGAAATAAATTAAACTTGCAGATTAAAACAATAGTAGGCCAGGCCCATAGCCAGCCTGGTGAAAAGGGTGGTTCATTTATCTCAAAAAGTGGACCTTTTTGCAGATATTCACCAGATTTATTTTGATTTAAGGTTTAACTACTGCATTTTAGTGACATTTTAAGCACTATTTTTTTCTGGATTAGCTTGTTGAGTGGTCATAATAACCACAATTTTAATGTACCAAAAACATTTCCTAAAGATTTAGAATAAAGAAAAATACTTATTTATACTTATTATTTAAAAAATATTAATTCATTCATTCATTTTCTTTTCGGCTTAGTCCCTTTATTAATCAGGGGTCGCCACAGTGGAAGGAACCACCAACTTATCCAGCACATGTTTTACGCAGCGGATGCCCTTCCAGCTGCAGCCCAAATCTGGGAAACATCCATACACACTCATACACTACGGACAATTTTAGCATGCCCAATTCACCTGTACTGCATGTCTTTGGACTGTGGTTGAAACCGGAGCACCCGGAGGAAACCCACGCGAACGCAGGGAGAACATGCAAACTCCACACAGAAACGGCAACTGACCCAGCCGAGGCTCGAACCAGCGACCTTCTTGCTGTGAGGCGACAGCACTACCTACTGCACCACTGCGTCGCCCTATGATTTATGTATGATATTAGAATACATGTTAGCTTTTGTAAGTGATTTCATGTTAATTTAGAATATAATATGTAATGTTCTCAATAATATTTGTAAAGGAAACACAGGCTCTATATGTGCCGTTTACATATATTTCAATAAATATGGAAAACGAGTGCATGTTTTTGCCAAAACTAATATTGGATTTTATTTAAGTGCGTGTAAAACAATATAATTTGCACAGAATTTATGGGGTTCTTCTCTAAAGAAGTTGTTACTCCACCCTGTTTAGAGCATCATTATGGACGTTTTACGTTATAACTAAGGTGGTTCAAACGATGGATCAGCGACAGAGAAACTACGGGTTTTGGGAAACACTTGTCACTACATGGTTCTTTTCCCAAATGATGCATCGAACTATGATAGTTCAGTCGCGAGTTATGTTGTTGTTTGGAAAACGCACCCCTGGGCGTTTCTCTCCGTCTCACGCTGAATGCAGTCGACCAATCGCAATAGACTGGGTCATCGGACCAATCTGCGCAGATTAGCCTCATGCAAAGGAGGGATTTTTGAACAAATGAATCGCTGAACGTATCATATGGGAGTCGTTGGGTTAATGAAGTAAAATAAATGCATATTATAAGACCATGAAAGTGTTTTTTGACAATGCATACAGGGCCGGCGCGTTCATAGAGGCGACCTAGGCTGCCGCCTAGGGCGGCATAATTGTGAGGGCGGCAAACACACCCCGGCGCCCAACCCAACGTGCTGACTTTTACTGTACATTCACACCGAAAGCGGCGTCAAAGTAGCCAGAAGTCATTCATTTTCAATGGGAGCCAGCGGCGAGGAGCAGTGCGTCACGTCTTCGCCGGTGTGGGTGTCGAGGATAGTTGAAATCAAGTCAACTTTAAGGTAATGAGCTGTGACGCGGTTTGGCGGTAAGCAATCAGAATGTAGAAGTCCACCGCTTGAGAGGAGTCAGAGAACACAGTCACTGTGAACTTTGGTTCCGACCACAGTTGTTCCTAAGGGTTTTAAAGGTGCAGTATGTAAGTTTGACACCCAGTGGTTGAACTAGGTATTGCAGTCCTGAATCATAATAAAGGTACGCCGGGTTGCCAGTATTAAATGGATTCTAAACCTTACCGTTTTGTGAGTGAGTGCATATTCTGTGCGTCTGAAAGGCTGTATTTAAATTTCTGCCGTGTTTTGTGGTGCAAACAGCCAAATGGCTCATCACTCATAACAATCTCGTCACAGCGTGTTGTTAGGACACGCGATGTAACCTGCTCACGTTCCTAATATTTATGTCATTTGCTAATTAACGTCATGTGGAACTGAATCTGTCTCATTTTGACATCTGATACTTTCCACTACACTGTAGCATTTCGCTCATGGACGCATGCTTCAGAGTCTTTCTGAATGAATGAATGAATGAATGAAATATGCTGTTTTCCAACAAGGCAACCCGGGGTGCTGAATTATAATTGGTTAAACTGGCATGTGCATGTGAAAATTACCTAAACAAAGACATCGTTCCGGCACGGAAAAAAACATTTTCAAAGCAGAATATCTGACTTCAGCCTTGTTTGTCAGTTAAACAAGTATGTTCACTTGGGATGTTTCTTAAATATCTGCACACATATTGTATTTTTATGCTTTAGAAGAGTCAAAAACTTACATACAGCACCTTTAATATTACGGTCGCCGGATTTCCAATTGTTTGCAATGTTTTTCTTACAGTAACATACATTAAAAAAAGTACTGGCGAGTTACTCATGTGCATCCATGTTACATATTTTTTTCTTTAAAAAAGCGGGAATTTCATGCGACAATGCAAAACAGTATTGCTGCTTCAGAATATTTCAGACATATGGACACTTTGGATAATTAAGTGGAGCAAAGTCACACCACATGCAACTAGATCTTCCGTAAGTAAATGAATTTGATAAGAAGTGTGCAACATCTTCATGCTAGAAAACATGTTTCATGCGGGAGTGTAACTGATTTGCTGATATGCTGCAACGGCTCCTTTAAATACGAGATCAATGTAGCGAATTTTGATGCTCTCGCCGCCGGAGCTGAAGGCAGACAGCGTCGTCGCCAGGGCGGCCAGAGTGACCTTTGACACTCTCCCTACAGTGTGAACGTACAGTTATCCGCAACATCAACACAACCCCCCCTCACTTTATGAACTGGTCAGTTTCGTTTTCACTTTCGGGTTGAGGGTGGCATGATAGTCCTTTGCCTAGAGTGGCAGTTCGGCTTGCTCCGGCCCTGAATGCATATATATCAGCCTGTTTTTGGAGACCCCCAAAACCAAAATATAACCTTTTATTATGCTTAGTAGGGGCTCTTTAATCACTAGTTTGCACAGCAATTGTAAAATAATTGCATTTTAATTTAAATCTGAAACTGGCAGTGTTTAATGGCAACATTGGCTGGACTGCAGAGTGACAAAAGCAGCATTAATTTTTTCTTTGACCTTTTTTGTATTAATATAAATACAAAGTAACAATGAAATAACATATAACAACTCGATATAGTCAGGTGCTGCAAAGAACATGTTTGCTTCATGTGCATACATAATGAAACACATAAGTGATTTCCAGACAGTTGCAACACAATATTTTCTTCAACACAGAATTTCTTCTCTTTTTTTCTCTTTCAGCATCCACGTAGGCCATATAAAATATAATATTTGACAAAAAGCCAAACATTTATCTTTAGATACGTCCCTTGGGTTGATCTGTTGCATATAACTCTGATGTAATTGTCCAATATTTTCACATTCTCAACACAGTGGGGCAGCACAAGGATGAGAAATTAAAGTTAATGTATCAAACCTCCCTCCCTCCCTTTCCCCCGTTCCTCTGCACACTCCAATTCCACACACATACACACTGATCAATGGAAATACTAAAGGAATACAGAAAATCAAAAAGGAGAACTGAGCAAATCAAACACGAAAACACCATTCTCACTTCACAACTCAGATCACGTCGCGACCATAAATTTCATAATTCCCATACAGCCTCTTCTGCATCTCTCTCAAATCGCTGCCCGTGTCCTCATCTGAACTCATCCGAATTGCAAAACAGGCTCGTTCAGGGGGGAAAAATATCGATAACATTACAGGAAGAAGTCTTTGTCCCATATAAAATTACAATGATCCGTTCAGTTTGATCTCATTTACGCTGCACACTTACTCATTTATCATAATGAGATTAAATAATTTAGAGACTGTTTTTTGATTTTTTCAAATGTACAGTCATCTGCATTAGAGCTGGTATTTTAAGCATTTTAGTGAAGGCCTACAATGCAAAAAATGCTTTTCTTACGTAGATTTTTTAACTTGTTTCTAGTCCAAATATCGACAAATTCTTAAATCAAGAAGCATTTTCTAGACAAGCAAAACATATTGTCTTGTTTTAAGAAATAATATGTCGAAAGGAAAAACAAGATTACTTTGCTTACCCCGTTGGCAGATTATTTTGCTTGTTTAAGAAAAAAACTCACTTAATTTTGGCATATTATTTCTTAAAACAAGACGATATGTTTTGCTTGTCTAGAAAATGCCTCTCTTAGTAAGAAAAGCATTTTTTGCAGTTTATATAGAAAAATGATGCATAGAAATATATGCAAATTACATATACAGTGCTCAGCATAATTGAGTACACTCCATTTTGAAAATGTATATTTTGATCCATTTCTCAGTGAATATAGGTAATGTATTTTGGTGCATTTAAACAAAACAGATTTATTAAACGGATATATTTATTAAAATAATATTTTAGTCACCAAACATATTCAGGAATTGAAAGATAATACAATTAAATCAAGCAAAATATTGCAAAAAATAAAAAATTACACCCCACAAAAAAACAAATACATTTTTCATTTGTTTTGCTTCTCTTGATTTTTCCTCTTTATAAATTTGTATTTAATATTTTTCTATAACATATAAATTTGGCTGTACTAGTTTTTGGACCGTTATCGTAAGTTATTTTGTTAGATAAGCTCCAGATTTGGCTTCAGTACTGACTAATCTAATGTATCTGCACAAATATAATATTGTAAAGCTTCCTATTAAAAATATCAATTTAAAAGAGAGATTTGTGAGGGCTGTACTTACATATGCTGAGCACTGTATGAGATACAACTTCATATTTGAATTTCACATATATAAAATGTCATATATGCAACATATTCCAAAATATTGGTTGCTTATTTTTTCATATATATATATAGTTGAAGTCAGAATTAATAGCCCCCCTTTGATTTTTTTTTCTTTTTTAAATATTTCCCAAATGATGTTTAACAGAGCAGGGAAATTTTCACAGTATGTCTGATAATATTTTTTCTTTTGGAGAAAGTCTAATTTGTTTTATTTGTTATAATTCTGACTTTAACTGTGTGTATATATATATATATATATATATATGGGATGCTCCGATCGATCAGCAGGATAACATTATTGGTACTCGCTGATCTGGCCATGAACCGATCACATGTGTTTATGTTAGTTGGAGATGAGCAAAATATTTGAATGACCTAGCATATATTTAGGTCCTTTTACAGCTGGAAGTTCTGTGTTTTTGACAATATTGCAAGTTCACTAAAACCTGGCTGAAAATATTAATTACATTTAATAAAAAAATTTTAAAATGATATTTTTAGCATGAACATTTAATAATATAACTTCTTTTAATTTACTTATTGCATTAAACAGTAGTTTATTGACCTATTTCCTTTTAGTAAATAAGTAATGGATTTTTAGGTTTGCATTTTAATTTCTTATGCATCAAATATGCGCTCCAAACTTTATCTTGATTGAGATATGTTGAATTTTTCTTCCATCATTTGCAGTGTTTCCAAATTGCATTATTAGTAATGTTTTTATCTATAATTTTCTGTAAAGCTGCTTCTGCCAAGCAAGCATTTTTTGTTTTTAAAAGATGTCTAATAGATGTCTAAACATAGTCGTCTTGGCTAAAACAAGGCTAAATTTGGCAGTGAAAATCTACTAAACGTCTAAGAATAGGTCAAAACTAGACTAGTCGTCAAATAAACAGAAATGAATGACTACACAAAGTCTGTCTAATCTGTCTATTTGACGACTAGTCTAGTTTTCGGCTATTCTTAGATGTCTATTAGGTTTTCACTGAAAGCCCAAGTTTAGCCTTGTTTTAGCCAAGCTCTCTACGTTTAGATGTCTGTTAAACACAAAATTATTTGCTGGGTGACCATGACATGTTCACACCTAAATGGTTATAGGAGATGTGTTTAAGGGATTATATACAGCATCCCTAAAGCATCAGAATCGGTACTCTGTATCGGCCAATTACCATGATAAGAAATCAATACTCTGTATCGGCTGCAAAAATCTTGATTGGAGCATCCCTAATATATATATATATATATATATATATATATATTACCATGTATAATATTTCTATGTGGTGGTAATTATAATTGTAGGCTAATATCTATTACATTTGTATCAATTATTTTCCTTCTTGGCCATGTAATTTAATAGTAATTGTCTTCCCCAGACACAGAGTAGAGGCAGAACAAAATTAAACAATGATCAGAACAGAATGTGTATTTAAATATTTTCACCTCAGATACAGTATATGGAACAGACAGATACAATATTTCATCACAAAAAATCACTGTACGACACAGCGGACCACAAGAAATACGAACATAGGGATGAAAGAAAAAAGAGGAGGAGAATATGCATTGTCCACACCCTGAGTTCCAGGCCATCATCATATCCAGGGTGGAAAGTGCCCTGACCTCTAAACAACTTGACAAGGACAGCATCTTTTCGGGGGGTGTCTGTCTTTCCTCCTGTGATGATAAAAAACACACAAATGAGAGCTGGATGTTGGGCACAAAGTGACCATGCTGCGGATCCAGAGCGACGGTTGAAGGGATCAAATTTAGACACATTCCCGTGGGACCAGACCACTGATAAAAAAGATTACTTAAACTGTACTTGCACAAACCCAAGCTGAACAATTTAAAGCCACATAAAACTGGTAATTCCCTCATTTGTCCTTAGAGCAGATCCCCAAATTAAAAAGAAAACACTGTCTTGACATTGCTGTTTTAACATACAGTATGTCTCTTTCAGCAGGACTCTGAGATTCGGTTTGCTTTCATAGCAGTGAGCTTCTCAAGTGATGGAACAAATTGAGTAGCTTATGTACAAATGCGGTATAAAAACTTAAAAGTGAAAAGAGGGCAGAGTTTGTGCAGTCACCATTAATAGATGCTGAAGCAGATGGACCTTTTAGGATTAAAAATCCCCTATTGACTGAATTAGAGGAGGCGTTGAGATTAAAACAAGACAGAGAAAGAGGGAGCAGGACAAAAACCTCAGTGTGGTCTTTCCAATTGGTTTGTTTTTTGGGAATCACTGAAATATGTGTGAATCTCTAAAACAAGGGGACATCCTGCATTTCCTCAAAATGTTTTCATTGTGAAACAAGCAGTGTCCGTTCTTTGTTTAATAAGTCCCTATAGCCCAAGCTGTATAGCAATATTAGTTTGCAAGACTGTCTTTTTGTGCGTGCATTTGCAGTTGCAAGTCAGCGTATGAAAAAGTATATGCAAGTAAGTGAATGTTTCGATAGCACAGAGTATGTTTGTGTTCGTGCATATGTTTCTGTGTGCGTCTGTCCATGTGTATGAATTTGGATCTTGATTGTCACTGCTGGAGAAGTCTTTATTTAGTCCGTAGCTCTGAAACTCTTCAGTCTAACTGCGTCTTCCAAAGCTTGTCCTTTTAAAAAAGATTAAAAATATGAAAAGGGTACTGTCCGTTTCATCTGTCAAGGAAAGAAAAAAGAACAGTCAAATGAGGGTGAGATAATGGTATATACTGTTGAAGTCAGAATTATTAGCCCCCCTTTGAATTTTTTTTTCTTTTTTAAATATTTCCCAAATGATGTTTAACAGAGCAAGGAAATTTTCACAGTCTGTCTGATAATATTTTTTTCTTCTGAAGAAAGTCTTATTTGTTTTATTTCGGCTAGAATAAAAGCAGTTTTTATTTTTTTAAAAACTATTTTAAGCTCATATTTATTAGCTCCTTTAAGCTAACTTTATTTTCGATAGTCTACAGAACAAACCATTATTATACAATAACTTGCCTAATTACCCTAACCTGCCTAGTTAACCTAATTAACCTAGTTAAGCCTTTAAATGTCACTTTAAGCTGTATAGAAGTGTCTTGAAAAATATCTAGTCAAATATTATGTACTGTCATCATGACAAAGATAAAAGAAATCAGTTATTAGAGATAAATTATTAAAACTATTATGTTTAGAAATGTGTTGAAACAATCTTCTCTTCGTTAAATAGAAATCGGGGGAAAAAAATAAACAGGGGGGCTAATAATTCAGGGGGTTTAATAATTCTGACTTCAACTATACGCATATACCACAATATAGACTGTGATTTCATCACACCATGCCCTAACTACCTGATTTAACGCTGCCACATACGATAAAAGCTATCTTCATTCATGTTAAAAGGAGTTTTTGTCCTTTTGTTATGGCAAAACAACAGTATTACAATGACACTGACTACATTTACATGGACTTCAGTAATGGGATTATTTGCCTTAATCTGAATAAGACAGTAATATGATTAAGGTGTTTACATGAGTTGCTTTTTGAATGCTCCTTTCATGATCACGTTTTATATGTGATAGCATATAATTCGATTAATGTTACCATGCTATCCACAGTTCCTCCTGAGTTTCATGTAATTTTGGGTGTTTCATTTTTAATTTGTCGACTATAACTGCAGGTTGGCACTTTCACTTTCATTCAGGGACATTTCATTGTGACAAACGAGATATTAGATGCGAGTATGAACTGCTGGAAGAGTGTAGTTTTAATGAAATTTGATGCTGTACGCTAAATAGGGAAAAAAACCTCTGCTTTTGGCGATGCAGGTGTCTGTGGTTCTTTACTAACTTGGTAGGTGCAAAGAATAGTGTCAAACAGTCGTGTGTGTATAGACTATCCTGTCGCAAATTGCGGCGAAAATTCTACATGACGGTAATAGTTTGATTGCGGTGTTTACACTAGGGGTGTCAAAATTAATTATATAATTATATAATTATTATTTCTTCGATGCGATGCGGACAATTCGGTATGGGTTCAGTAATGGATCATAATCAGTTTTTAGGTACTGACGTCATTTATCTCCTATGCGCTATGTCACGGTAGAATCCGCTTGTTAAGTGTGACGTCACGCAAAGCGGCTTCCGGGTCCAAGCGCTGTATCAAACTGTATAGGGAGACTCATCAAATGGTTTACAAAGCGATGTAATACTTTCGAAAATCACGATCGCAATATATACTGTATATATATATATCTATCCATGCCTAACATCCGATGGCCAGAAAGTGATTAATTATTTCTAAATTGGTAAAATGTTGGTATTTGTGATGCAGCAAGTCCAGAGACCGATGTGTACACCATGATTTTATATAAAATTCACTTTAAAGTGTAATATGACTAAAGAGTGGCCATTCAAATGAGCAGCGGCTTGGACCCAGAAACAGTATTCCATACATCACGACTTAACAAACGGATACTGTTGCGAAGGAGGCGAGGGCGAGTAAATAAAACGCTCCTACTGCTTAATAATTGTATAATTGTGCACAATTCACTGCTTGTGAGTTTGCTGGAAAGTCTTTCAATGAAGAAGGCACAGCACACGAGCCGCTATTTCACTACTAAGGAGAAACGCTGTAAAACTCCATCTCTGCCTCCCTCACTTTGGGCATGTTTGTGAGGTAACTTTTCCTCTGCTCTTGGCTGTTAAAGCGATACTTGTGGATCCAGATGAGCGTGAACGTGCCTGTGATGCGAGTTTTCTCCACTGCGTCTATTACGAATTACCTGTGATAACCGTGTATTATGCGCAAATAAACTGTGACCGCGGCTGTTCTTCCCGTGTCACTCATCAGTGAACAGTGCTTTCATTTTTAGAGCCAATTGCAGCCCTTTCTGTTGAGCGGGTGAAGACAATGACCAATCATAGGAGTGTAAGAACTCGCTTGACAGCGCTCAAAAATCAAGCAGGATAATATTTACATTAGTTTATTTGCTATAAATGCTCGTGCTGTCTTCTGTGCATGTATTGAACATTCGAAAAGAGTGTTTTTTTTGAGCAAGTAGAATTAAAGGTACAGTTCATATATCTGCTTGTATTAAAGGACAAAGTTTTATTACAAATAATATATAAATATTTATATATTTATAGATTTTAATACAATTATTTTCTTAAAGAAAAAATCTAATTATGTATGAAAAACATCGTCAATGCACCGTGATGTACAGAGATATCGAATTGTACCGAATCGAGGGCATGATAATCGTAACCGAACCGTGAGACCAGTGTACGTAGGTTCACACCGCTAGTTTACACCATACTCCACATGTCTTAATTCGATTTCTGTTTAGTCTGACCCTAATTGGATTAATCTAAAATCGCTGTTTACATGGTAGACTCTCAATCAGAGTATTGTCTTAATCGTATTAAAATCAGATTATTGATGTCCATGTAAATGTACTCAATGGTCACCTGAGAGGCTAATTATCTGCTTTATTCAATGCTGCCACTTTAAGTGACATTTAGTGGCATTAAGAATATAGAAGCAATATGTGAGCAATATGGAAGAATATGGAAGAGTTTACCTCCCATCTTGAAAATAAAATAGCAAACATATAATTTGAAAATGAATGTTAGAACTGTGACTCAACAAATATAATATTACCCACAATGACAACAAATTTACAGTTTAAGTCAGAATTATTAGCCCGCCTGTTTATTTTTTTCCCCCAATTTCTGTTTAACGGAGAGAAGACTTTTTTTCAAAACATTTCTAAACATAATATTTTTAATAACTCATTTCTAATAACTGATTTATTTTATCTTTGTCATGACGACAGTAAATAATATTTAACTAGATATTTTTCAAGACACTTCTATACAGCTTAAAGTGACATTTAAAGGCTTATCTAGGTTAATTTGGTTTACTAGGAAGGTTATGGTAAATAGGCAAGTTATTGTATAATGATGGTTTGTTCTGTAGACTTTTGTGAAAAAATATAGCTTAAAGGGGCTAATAATACTGACCTTAAAATAGTTTTAAAAAATTAATAACTGTTTTTATTTTAGCCGGAATAAAACAAATAAGACTTTCTCCAGAAGAAAAAAATATTATCAGAGATACTGTGAAAATTTCCTTGCTCTGTTAAACATTGTTTGGGAAATATTTAAAAAAGAAAAAAAATTCAAAGGGGGCTAATAATTCTGACTTCAACTCTATGTCACTTAGCATGTAATTAAATAATATTGAAGAGTTTTAATATGTATTAATTAGAATATATACCTTGAAGGATAGAGAATACCTAGAATATGTAACAGAGGACTATTCTGTGCTTCTGAATGGATGGTATCTGGTAATTTTTTCTGTCATGTCGGGTTTAGTGCAGACAGACAAATTTGTCGCTGCAATCATGTCACATCTCATGTAGTTAGGACAGGGTGTCAAGTATTTTCTTAAAGAATCTCATACAGTTACAATCTGAGCTATGTCCCAGAGTTAGTGTCTTACCTCTTTAGGGGTGCCAAGATAATTTCTACTACAGGCTGGTGACGGTGAAGCCTTCATCGCTGGGCTGGTCAAGAAGCTGGCAGAGTACCCCTCCCCGGGCTGTTTGGGGTGCATAACGTTGTCCGACGGGTGCATAGCTCTCCAAGTTACCATGGTAACCCATCTCTTCATGCTGAGGAGAAGAGTCCAGAGTCCCACTCACACAAGAAGTTGACATGGAAGGACCTCTTTGTAAAGGGGAAGGGTACGATGTATGTGATGCAATTCTCATCCCAGAGACCATCAATGACATGTCCCGCTTTTGTGAGGGCAAAGAGACTGCTGGTGTTCGCTGTTCCTCATAGTTTTGGGGGCTGCCAGCGACACTTCCTCCTTGCCCATACCAGCAGGGAGAGCCACTGTAACTGGGGGAGTCATACTGGGAGAACTGATCTTTCGGGACCCGATGCGGACTCATTGCAGAACCACACTGCGGTAAGAGGCGAGGGGTTGGGGAAAGGTTTGGGCTAAAAGTCCTGGCAGCATGCCCATAGGTCTGCGCTGTAGGACCAGATTTAGGAAACTGCTTCAGGGCGTCTGACTGAATTGACAAACTGGGGGACACAGAGGCAGAGTCTGGAGGGTAGACATGAGCAAATCTTTCATCTGAGGAGGGGGTAGAAGTGTGGACTGAATATGGAGAAGGGTATTCACAGGACTCTGGGGCATGGCTGAGGGGTGATAGGCTACTGCTGTCTCCACTGTAGTAATCAAGTGCTTCTTGGTAAATAGGTCCCGATCCCATCTGCCCTGACCCTGATGGGGCTGAAGGCTTTTGGGATTTGGTTTTTGGTGGAGGTTGCCGATCTCTTTGGCATGGAGAGAATCCTCCCCTGCCTCTTGCCCCCCTGGGCTGTCTGCCGCCTGTAGAGCTGCGTTTCGGCCCTACTCCTTGCATAGGAGGGCTGGCAGGGGATCCTGGGGGAAGAGAGCATGATTCCTTCTCATTGTGAGCCTCAGACTTTTTTCTTCGCCCACGACCTGGTTTTGCCCCTCCCTGGAAAAGTACATTCTGACTCCAGTTGTAAGAAGGGCCTGCTGAATTCTCATTCCAGTCAAGCATTAGCTTCTCCAGGCTTGAAAGACTAGACTGACCCTCAGGCATTGGAACATCCCTTGGGCGAAATGCTGCCCCCACAACGCTCGCTCCTCCTCCTCCAGTGTGTGAGGAGTCTGAGGAGGATTCAGAGAGTGTGTCAGGGCAGGGTCTCTGTTTGGCTTTTTGGGGTGTGTAGTTTGAGATGTCCAGAATGTCTTTGGATTCTGATCCAGTTCCAGCTACCCCATATTCAGAAAAACCATGAAACTGATGACTACCATATGCATCACCACCCCAGTTGTTTCCTCCTTGCCTGTATCCCCACTGAGCTGTGTATTGTCTGCAACCCTCAGGCGGAGAAGAGGATAAGGAATAAGGGCTAGACTTTGACATTGACATATAACTTCCACCTGGCGATGTTGGGCCAGATTCTCCTCGCTGTGTGGTTGAATTGGGTGGGCCTGGATAGCTGCTATAATTGCGCTTGGCAGAGCCCTGGTAGTTGGAATAACTCATCTGACACTGTGCAGAGGAAACAGAGGGAGTTTTTGTGCCATATGTAAAGCTACAGTCACTTGGCCTTTGCTGTTGTTGCTGCTGTTGAGGGAGGGGATAAATGCTTCCACCTTGAGGAACCCCTGCACTATAACTAGGCGGATATTGCGGAAAACCTCCTGATGGATGTGGAGAGCTGGGTGAACGCGAAAGCAAGAGTGCAGGGGATTTAGGGAACGATGGGGTGGGAGAAGTCTGTGAGACACTAAATGAATATGAGGGTTTAGTTGCTGAGCTGCCTTGAGTTTGGGGTGAAGATAATTGTCCCCCTTCCCCAAGACAAGCTGCTCCTTTAGGACTTCTTTTCGGAAAGGCAGGAGACCAACGATGAGCAGCACCCGGGCTGCCACCCTCATATCCTGGAGTGAGCTTACGACTTTCCTGTCGTCCAGCAGGGCTAGACATAGAGATGTCTAGTAGGTCAGAGGAGTCATCAGAATCAAGTAGAGAGCGAAAATATCCTGCAAACAGACCCTGAGACTCTTCTCCACTGCCCACTCCTCTCATACCTGGGCTGTGGTACATGCCACCCTTACTACCATCACTGCTTTGAAAGCTTCCACGATGGGAGCATGGACTCTGATAACTACCTGCTTTCTCAGGAATGTCTCCTTTCCCTATCCAGCTGCTGTTCTCATTTTGCCAGTCTTGTTCCTGGATGCCAGGACCATTTTTTAAAGCCCCATTCTTCCGTGGCCGGCGTTTTCTAACTTTCTCACCTTGTGCAGAGTCAGCTAAAGCTGCTCTACTTAATCCCCCAGCGGCCCCCTTCCCTCTTTTTCGAGGGGTTCCCGGTTCAGATGCAGGGACTTTCCTCTTTTTGCCAATTGTTTCAAAAAAGTCACTGAATGACCTTTTAAAGGAACTGGATGCTCCCGCTGCTCCCCCTCTACTCCCCATGCAGCCCGCTCGGCCACCTCTCCTGCGGAAGCCTGTGAGGCGATGCAAAAGAGTAGAAAGGGATGGATTTTCTGGTGGTATGTTAAAAGTCTCAGGCTCTGTTGGGGTCCAGCAGCGTGGAGGGGAGCAGCGGCCTGTGCTGGGAGGTTGTCTGTTCAAAAAGGCCAGTTTGGAGAGGACATCTGCATATTCTACTTTAACATCATTGGTATCATTAACATATGAGGGCTGTGGAGATGGCAGCTTCACAGTTCGCCGCCTCCTAATTTTTTTAGGCTCTGCGGCATTGGCTGCTCCTACTCTAGTTTCATGCATATCAGGTTGTCCAGGTAAGGCCTGTTTAGGAGGACGTCCCCTGCGTCGCTTCAAAATCACAGGAAGCTCTCCTGGCGGAAACATTACCATTACACTCTTTCCATTGTTTTTCATGCGAAGAAGTGCTGTGGGCTCTCGGGACACATTAGGTACTGGCTCACTCCCTACACCCCCCTCAGGTCCTTCTCCAGTTGTGACCCCTTCTCCACGGGGTGGAGCATTCACAGGCTCCAGGGATGAGATCTTGTAGCTTTTTTGACGTCGGCTCATGTGAACAGGTATTCTGGCTACTTTTACCACAATCCTTTTCACACCTATGTAACGTCCCTGTCGCTTCCCTCTAACTGATTGAGTAACAATGCCTTCTGGCTCTGATGTTATCATGCTATGATTTGGTGTAATGTCTTCTGATATATCTGGCGGTGGTAAAACCTCAAATGAGGATTCAGCAGCACACACCTCTGGCAGATGTTCCACTATTTGACTAATATCCTCTGTTCTCCACACAATATTCTCCTCTTCTTCTTCGTCCTTTTGGTCCAGTTCCCGTTTGAACATGTGATCTTCTGGAGCTCTGCGTAAGCGGGATGATTTTCGAAGATGGCAGGGAAAACGTGGTCGACCAGAGCTACGCAGTGTATACTTCCTTTCAGCCTCCACAGAGGTCATGACAGCGGCTTGGCCTTTTATATGCTCAAGGTCAGTGCTGTCGTCCATTTCTGGCTTACAAGAATTCTGCTCATCCTTGGGTAAAGAGGAAGGGTTGAACTGTGGAGGTGTCAAAGTATTTGTGTCCAGGGTGGCGTGTAACAAAGGGGCAGGTTGAACCTGTACACTATGCATTTCAGTCTTAGAAGGTAAAGATAAATCTTCTGGAATAAGGGAGGGATCCAGCTCCATAAGCGAGGAGCTAGTAGGTGTGCACATGCCTTTTTGCGTGTGCTTGTGTGTTAGCGTGTTCGTGTCCATCCACAAATGTGCATCCACCGGAATGTGTGTATGAGGCTGCAGGTGTGTGCTTGGTTGTGTGAGTGTGTGCATCTGTGGTTGTGTGTTTTGCTGAGTGTGCATTTGTTCTTGTGTGTGTATTTGCTCAACGTATTCTGTCGGCCTACGTCTCCTTGCTCTTCGTCGAAGCTGCTCTTCATGGTTCCGCAGGCCATTAGCTAAAGAGGGAGGTGAATAAAAGTTGTAATGTAGTGCACTGGCTGGATTAGCATCGCTGGGTCCCATGGATGTGGCCTCGGGCTCTGCATCCCCCTCCCATAGAGAGGGTCCCTCATCATCATTGCAGTCCTTTTCTGGCAGTGCCTCACAAGTCAAGCGAACACCTCCAGAGCGCAGACGACCTGACAGACGGCTCATTACACCCAAAATTGCAGATCAGGATTTCCGTATTTATATATGTGATATTCTGTATTTCCGTATCAGGGAGGGTTCCGGGTTGAGTTTAACTGTAAGCTAGGTCCAGTTCAGCATGTAAGTTTGTAATCTCTCTCCTCTCACTATGATATTCTTGGGCAGAATTAATTTGAACATCAGGCTTGGGTCCTCAGGTTTCAGGAGTGCAGACAACCGGCTGTTATTTCCTATGGAAAAAGGAGACAAAAGGATATGTTCATGAATTGCTAAGCAGTGTTGGTTAAATTACTTCAAAAATATAACTTTTCTACTAACTAAATTAGTTTCTCAATGTAATTTATTTCTTGACAAAATGGTAAAAATTCACTTAAATAATCATTGCATAGACGATACAAATTAAAGGCAATGTACACTACCTGACAAAAGTCTTGTCATCTGTCCAAGTTTTAGGAACAACAAATAATAACTTGACTTCTAGTTGATCATTTGGTATCAGAAGTGTCTTATATGAAAGGCAAAGTCCTCTAGATTACACTTATTTTACCAAAATAAAACATGATCATGCCTTGATTTTTATTGATTTAATTAGGACAGTAAGGTCTGACTTTGCTTAGACAAAAGTCTTGTCAAATAACAGAAATAATGTACAGTATAGAATATAAAGTCATGGTGCAGTGGATAAAGAATTAATATTGTTTATGACTCCCATGACCTTGGAGGACTGCATTCATACATGTTAATAAAGTCATCTGGAATGGGAAAGAAAGTGTTCTTGCAGGACTCCCAGAGTTCATCAAGATTCTTTGGATTCATCTTCAATGCCTCCTCCTCCATCTTACCCCAGACATGCTCAATAATGTTCATGTCTGGTGACAGGGCTGGCCAATCCTGGAGCACCTTCACCTTCTTTTGCTTTCAGGAACTTTAATGTGGAGGCTGAAGTATGAGGAGCACTATCCTGCTGAAGAATTGTCCCTCTCCTGTGGTTTGTAATGTAATGGGCAGCACAAATGTCTTGATACCTCAGGTTGTTGATGTTGCCATCCACTCTGCAGATCTCTCGCACGCCCCCATACTGAATGTACCCCCAAACCATGATTTTTCCTTCACCAAACTTGACTGATTTCTGTGAGAATCTTGGGTCCATGCGGGTTCCAGTAGGTCTTCTGCAGTATTTGTTATGATTGGGATGCAGTTCAACAGATCTGAAAAATCTACCTTCTGCCACTTTTCACAATAATTAACTAGAATTCAAGTTATTATTTGTTGCTCTTACAACTGGGATCGACGACAAGACTTTTGTCAGGTAGTGTGTATATATAAATAAATATCTGTAAAATATATGGATCAAAACACAAAACGTTTCAATGCAATGACACCATATTTCATACTGGCCTAAATTGAAATTACATTGTTTCTTAAGCATGCACAGTTGTCTTTAGTTAATATGAAAAATATCTGTATAACAAAAAGCGTATATATATTTACAGTTACTCTGCTTCTCTGTTTATATCTTATATTACCGTGAACAAATTTCTCAATACATTTTTTTCTTAATAAACAGTTTTCTTAATAAACGATAATGTTCTTTAGTTGAAAATAGATTTATTCAGCAATATTACTCTGCTTCTCTGGATTGGTTTATATAGAACTGTTGAAGTTATGTACAGTATTTATGTAGTCAATTGTAGGTCACTTTGGACAAAGGCATCTGCTAAATGACTGAATGTAAATGTAGTATTTAAGGGAAGTATAAGTAACCGCACTCAAAAAATTTATTACTGCTGCTTGTTCAAACTACCTGTTTAATATGAGCTGAAACAACACAGTTCTTGTAATTTCTTTGGCTGATTTATTTGTTTTATGTTCAGTCCACTTAAATTTGTAAACCATTAAATTAACTTAAGCGTTTTGTGTTGGGACAACATGAAGGAATTGTGTTGGTCCAACTAGCTAGTTAGGGGATTTGTAGTTCCCAGCATGCTTTGCATGGGGTTGAATTAAGAGAGGGAAATGTTGACAAAGTAATCTTAGGTGTTTAAAGTTAATAGAAAGACTTCTCAGAGTTTAATCTTCACTTTAGTTTGAAGATTTAGAAGATTTCATGTAGTTCTTAGAGTTTTGAGATTACCACCTTGCAGAAGCACCCATGCTTTGGGTGTTGGCAGCTTAATTAGCAAAATTGCAGTTTGTTGCTTTGCTCAGTGAGCAGTAACTGTCCTCAAATGAGTCATGAGTAGGGCCAGACGGAATCTGCAGTTGTTTTTTGCTATTTCTGCTGAGAATTTTGGTAAAAATCTGCAGATTTCTGCGGAATTATTTTGGGAGTCTCATAACTAAAACCTTATTATGTGAAATATGTTAAATTTAAAAACTGAATAAATTCAGATTTACACACATTTACTCAAGTGAATAAACAGAATTAATGATGGGCTAAAAATCTGCGGAATTCTGCGGGAAATCTGCGGAATTCTGCACGCGCAGATTCCATGTGGGCCTAGTCATGAGATCAGTTTCAGTCAACTGTGTATGTAGCTCATGAAACATGCTTAACAATGGCTCTTTTAGTTTATTTTGGATATCTTCAAATAAAATTAGGATTCTTCAAAATGTACAACAGATAAAAGAAATATATTATATTATTGGCGCAGTGTGTAGCTCGATCGTCTCACAGCAAGAAGGTTGCTGGTTCGAGCCTCGGCTGGGTCAGTTGGCATTTCTGTGTGGAGTTTGCATGTTCTCTCTGTGTTCGTGTGGGTTTCCTCCGGGTGCTCCGGTTTCCCCCACAAGTCCAAAGATATGCACTATACAGTTGAAGTCAGAATTATTAGCCCCTCTTTGATTTTTTTTTTTTCTTTTTTAAATATTTTCCAAATTATGTTTAACAGAGCAAGGAAATTTTCACAGTATGTCTGATAATATTTTTTCTTCTGGAGAAAGTCTTATTTGTTTTATTTCGGCTAGAATAAAAGCAGTTTTTAATTTTTTAAACACCATTTTAAGGTCAAAATTATTAGCCCCTTTAAGCTATATTTTTTTTCAATAGTCTACAGAACAAATCATCATTATACAATAACTTGCCTAATTATCCTAACCTGCCTAGTTAACCTAATTAACCTAGTGAAGCCTTTAAATGTCACTTTAAGCTGTATAGAAGTATCTTGAAAAATATCTAGTAAAATATTATTTACTGTCATCATGACAAAGATAAAATAAATCAGTTATAAGAAATGAGTTATTAAAACTATAATGATTAGAAATGTGCGGAAAAAATCTTCTCTCCGTTAAACAGAAATTGGGGGAAAAAATAAACAGGGGGGCTAATAATTCAGGGGGGGCTAATAATTCTGACTTTAACTGTAGGTGAATTGGGTAAGATAAATTGTCCGTAGTGTATGTGTGTGAATGGGAGTGTATGGGTCTTTGCCAGTACTGGGTTGCAGCTGGAAGGGCATCCGCTGTGTAAAGCATATGCTAGATACGTTGGCGGTTCATTGTGCTGTGGCGACCCCTGATTAATAAAGGGACTAATCCGAAAAGAAATTGAATGAATGAATGAAATTATTGGACTTTGAGTTTAAGTTGAATAAAAACACTTATGTATTTAAACTTTTATTTGATAAAATCATCTTGGACCAACTCAATTGCATTTAATTGTGTAAATAGTTTTTTTTTTAGTTGGTGCTAAACAAATTTATCGGATGGAAATCCTGCCCTCAATTAAATCAGTTAATTTCATTCAATGAGTCATTTTAGTGTGTTATTAAATGATGCAAAAATGTAATCCCTTTCTGTACTTTTATAGCAAAAAAGTAATTTAATTACCGTAACTTGTCACTTTGTAACTAATTGCACCCGACACTTCTGTTAAGGAATGCAGAGCAGTGCTGTACGACACAGTTGATCATGCTATTGACATGACTGCAGCTGTTCTTACCGTGTCTGCTGCTGTGGCCATGCTTTGTGTTATCCCTGTGGGCGAAAGGACACTTGTCACTATGGCGATACAGTTAGAGAACAGTTGTAACCATGGCAATAGAATATGAGTGGAACGGTAACCATGGTTACATAGTTTTCTTTCCAATGCAATAGATTGCAGGCCTCACTATGGCAATACAACATATGTCTCAGTGGAGAGGCACCGCTTTACATCTGCCCTTTTCATATACTGTATATGTCAGATATACATGTAGTTAAAATAAATTACAGCCTCAAACATTCGTCTCGCAATAATTAACAATCACTTTAAAATTATTAGCACCTCGTATAAATTTAAGAATTGAAAACAAAAGGAGATTTAACAAAATCATCTAAATAAAAGTGGTGAAATGTTCATAACAGCCACTGCATTTTATAACATGATACTGTATTTGTTCATTCATTCATTTTTTTTTCAGCTTAGTCCCTTTATAAATCAGGGGTTGCCACAGCGGAATGAACCGCCAACTTATCCAGCATATGTTTTACACAGCGTATGACCTTTCAGCCGCAACCCAACACTGGGAAACCCACACACTACTGCACACACTCACAAACACTACGGCCAATTTAGCTTATTCAGTTCACCTGTATTGCATGTATTTGGACTGTGGGGGAAACCGGAGCACCCACATGAACACGGGGAGAACATGCAAACTCTGCACAGAAACGCCAACTGACTCAGCCGGGGCTTGAACCAGCGACCTGCTGTGGGACAATTGTGCTACCCACTGCGCCACCGTGCTGCCCCTACTGTATTTGTATGTTTATTTATTACTTACAGTGGTGGTTGTAAACATTATATGATGATCAAATGTTTGCCTGTCTCAGTTTATTGCTTTTTAACCTTTTTTTAAAAATGTTTTTTTTTTTTAATAAAGCCCTCACAAATTAAAAAATAATATAAAATACTAAAGTTTAAAAATGCAACTAAAAGACTAATGTGTAAAAATGACTATGATGGAAATTTGTACCAAAAATGAAATATAATGACTGTATAAATACAGTCTCTAAAACATTCAAACAAAGCATGACCTGAATGAAGAGGATGGAATCAATAAACAATGCAAAAATAAAAGTTGTGATGTGGCAGCAGGGGGCAGCAAAGGGACGAGAGGATGGGGATGTAGAGCTGGAAAAAAAAAAGAGATGGATGGATGAAAAAAATATGTGAATGGACGGGGAATTAAAAAAAAATATATCAACATTTATGTGAAATAAGACAGAGTGCATGCAATAATATTTCAAATAAGTGATATTTCCATGACATTTTAAACTTATTATTTTCATGTGAAAAAAAACAATCAGAATAAAAGAGAATACTATATACTGTTAATGGTCATGCAAATAATAATAATAATTAATAAAATGCACATATGCACTAGTATTGCATTTTAATGCTATATTATATTTTTCTTTGTGTATATAAATATGCACAATGAAAGGTTTATTTTTGCTTAGAAAAATCCTGATATTCAGACTAAAGACTAAGAACTGAAAGGAGATATAAATGAATAAATGAAGACAAAATGTTCATTTTTAACAACATGTTCATATAAAAGGAGAATGATGTATTGCAAAAAATAATTCTAAAATAAAAATGCACGTAGCAATTGTGTACTAGTATTTTAAATCTATATTATAGCTGCAGCCCAGTACTGGGAAACAACCATACACTCTCATTCACACACATACAGTTCGGACAATTTAGCTTATTCAATTCACCTATAGCGCATGTCTTTGGACTTTTGGGGGAAACTGGAGCACCCGGAGGAAATCCATGCCAACACGGGAAGAACATGCAAACTCCACACATAAATGCCAACTGACCCAGCCGAGGCTCGAACCAGCAACCTTCTTGCTGTGAGGTGACAGCACTTTGCCACCGTGCCGCCCAACACCTACAGTGCATCCGGAAAGTATTCATAGCACTTCACTTTTCCCACATTTTTTCTGTTACAGCTTTATTCCAAAATGGATTAAATTCATTTGTTCCTCAACATTCTACACACAATATCCCATAATGACAATGTGAAAAAAGAGTTTTTGAAATGGTTGCAACTTTATTAAAAATAAAAAAGCTGAAAAATTATGTACATCAGTATTCACAGCCTTTGCTCAATACTTTGTTGATGCACCTTTGGCAGCAATTACAGCCTCAAGTCTTTTTGTATATGATGCCATAAGCTTGGCACACCTGTCTTTGGGAATTTTTGCCTATTTCTCTTTGCAGTACCTCTCAAGCTCTATCAAGTTGGATGGGAAGCGACGGTGTGCAGCCATTTTCAGATCTCTCCATGTTCAATAGAGATGTTCAATAGGATTTAGGTCTGGGCTCTAGCTGGGCCACTCAAGGACATTCACCTCGTTGTTGTGAAGCCACTCCATTGATATTTTAGCATTGTGCTTTGGGTCATTGTCCTGCTGGAAGATGAACCGTCTCCCCAGTCTGAGGTCAAGAGCACTGTGAAGCAGGTTTTCATTCAGGATGTCTCTGTACATTGCTGCATTCATCATTCCCTCTATCCTGACTAGTCTTCCAGTTCCTGCTGCTGAAAAACATCCCCACAGCATGATGCTGCCACCACCATGCTTCACTGTAGGGATGGTATTAGCCTGGTGATGAGCGCTGCCTGGTTTTCTCCAAACGTAACGCCTGGCATTCACTCCAAAGAGTTCAATTTTAGTCTCATCAGAACAGAGAGTTTAGTTTCTTATGGTCTGAGAGTCCTTCAGATGCCTTTTGGCAAATTCCAGGAAGGAGGTGGCTTCTGTCAGGCCACTCTACCATACAGGCCTGATTGGTGGATTGCTGCACAGATGGTTGTCCTTCTGTAAGGTTCTCCTCTCTCCACAGAAGAACACTGGAGCTCAGACAGAGTGATCATCGGGTTATTGATCACCTCCCTGACTAAGGCCCTTCTCACCCCGATCACTCAGCTTAGATGGCCGGCCAGCTCTAGTAAGAGTCCCGGTGGTGAGTGTGCTCATTGGAACTTTCAGAGCAGCAGAAGTTTTTTCTGTAACCTTCCCCAGCCTTGTGCCTCGAGACAATCCTGTCTTTGAGGTCTACAGACAATTCCTTTGTCTTCATGCTTGGTTTGTGCTTTGACATGCACTGTCAACCCTGGGACCTTGTATATACAGGTGTATGCCTTTTAAAATCATGTCCAATCAACTGAATTTACCACAGGTGAACTCCAATTAAGCTGCTTAAACATCTTAAGAATGTTCAGTGGAAACCGAATGTACCTGAGCTCAATTTAGAGCTTCACGGCAAAGGCTGTGAATACTGATTTCAGCTTTTTTATCTTTAATAAATTTGCAACAATTTCAAAAATTCTTTTTTCACATTATCATTATGGGGTATTGTGTGTAGAATTTAGAGGAAATAAATCAATTTAATCCATTTTGGAATAAGGCTGTAACATAAAGTGTGGAAAAAGTGAAGAGCTGTGAATACTTTCCAGATGCACTGTATATTCTATATTAGTATTCTATATTATATTTTTCTTTGTCTATATTATTATTCACAAAGAAATGTGTATTTTCATGTAGAAAAATCCTGATATTCAGACTAAAATTGCCCTCTTAAAAATATAGCACAGGACTGAAACGAGATGGGGTGAATAAATGAAGACAAAATGTTCATTTTAGATGAACGGTTCCTTTAAGAATGGCACTGCATTTACAAAAAAAAAAAAAAAAAATGTAGTGATCCAAGTCCAAGGACTGGACTCTCTCTCACACACACAATACAGCAGTTCTATCCATCTCTCAGTCTGTTCCACATGGTTTTTATTACTAACTGGCAACAATAAGGAAAGTGCAGAAAGAGAGAGTGAGCGAGTGAACCAGAAACATGTGCTACAATACATGGTGCCGAACAAGCTGCCACACATGCATTCTTCAAGACACTAATACAGACAAAAACAAAATACACATAAAACATGCATCCTCACGGTGGAAAGCACATTTTTGCAGACAAATTAATAGTATTTTGTCTCCACAATCATTAATTACACTAGTAGTAGCGCTGCTGAAATTTGCATGCACATAATTATGTCTTCCACCTAGAAAACAAAACAGCATTTCTCTCGTACACTTAATATTCTGTGGCACAAACAGAATTGCTGCAATCCAGTGTTCAGAGCCACGGATAAGCTTCCCACACTACTGTACTGCCAGTTTGGCCTGATCGTCTTGTGTTTTAATTCTCCCAGATTTCGACACTGCCTGCTCACTGTTTTCATCTTTTCTCTCAGGTTTTCAGAGAGATTTAAATCTGAACGCATTGCTGGTTGCTTTTTCGTTTCTTTTTCTTTTCTTTTTTTTTTTTTTGCTGTGTGCTGAAATGACCTTCACTCAATACCAAGTTTCTGACACTTCTTTCAAAAGTGCTCTCCAAAAACATGCAAGTCTTGAAACCGTGCACATGCTAACAGTATCCAACGCCAAAGGCAACAAAACAACGCAAAACATCAATGAAAACATTTCTTCTAGTTTCTGAAAGCTTCGTTTTGTTGTCAGAGGAGGAAAAAGTACTAAAAAATCATACTTAAATAAAAGTACGACAAAAAAATGTAGTGCGATTAAAAGTACAACGATGGAAATAAGTATTGAAAACGTCACCATTGTTCTCAGAAAACATTTCTAAAGGTGCTGTTGACTTGAAAATTTCCCCGGATGTTGGTAACTGTTACGTGTGGCGTTCACTCCTGATCATAATTATTACTTTTAATTGATCTTTTTGTCTTTTTCCCAGTTCAGTTTTCTATTGGTTGATTTGGTGACGTCAGGCTTTAAAAAACGGTTGGAAGCGGACTTCTCGCTCTTTCCTTCACGCCACCACAGCTTCTGATGGCTTTATTGTTGTGTTCTCCTTTATAGATTATTTTTTATATTTGTTTGGAGTGGGGAGTCCCAACCTGCTTTAGGTTTGTTTAGTTGTTATTTATTATGCTGTTGGGCTCCCCATCTCTTATCATTTTGGATAGTTTTGCTGATTATGTTAAGAAGTAATTTAGTTGGAGCAATAATTTAGTAGGCCGTTATTTATTCATGTTACATTGTCTTAGGATCACGAGTCGTTTTTAAGTAGAAACCGTAACGGTAACAACCATAGAAATCCAAATATGCAAAGAAAACAAATCTAATTAGTTTACTAATTAAGTTATGTCTAATAAAACGAAATGACACAGGGAAAAAGTATTGAACACATGAAGAAAGGAAGGTGTAGAAAGGCATGGAAAGCCCAGACAGCAGCTGAAATCTCTCAGTAGTTCTTCAGCAACCCTCTGTCCGTAGTGACAAGGGACCATAATGGATAGTAACACAGATGGGAGCTCGTCCGCTTCTCTTTATAATTTGCTTAACTTTGTTCTTTTTTGATATCAGACTTTTGATTTGACTTTACGAAACGATAGAATGTAACTTAATAGTAGTTTGGTACTCATGGGGAATTCCTCATGACATAGTTTTACGTCATAGGAAATCCTGCGTAGCCTGTCACACCAGAGCATGTGCATGTTTGTGAACAGTTTTTTTATTTTGCTTTGTTATCAACACGGTTGCATGGAGAAGCTTGCTGGAAATGCAGGTAAGTGAAGTGTTTTTGTATACTGTAAATTGACATCTAGCGGCTTTTACTCTCCTGTTAGGCTGAAGAGGCATTGTCCTTTGTATTTCTTCTGTTTTTTATTTTTGTAGTGTCGCAAGGAGGCAGTTAGTGTTATCTGTTAACGCTGATATCTTGGAAGCACGTCTGTAGGATCTTGTGGAATCAGGATCACGAGTCGTATTTAAGTAGAAACCGTAACTGTAACAATCAAAGAAATCCAAATATGCAAAGAAAACAAATCTAATTAACAAATCTAAACTAAATGGCACAGGGGAAATGTATTGAACACATGAAGAAAGGAAGGTGTAGAAAGGCATGGAATGCCCAGACAGCAGCTGAAATCTCTCAGCAGTTCTTCAGCAACCCAGCAAACTTTTTCTTATGAAGAGCCAAAAACCAAACTTGATTGAGGGTGGTGGCAGTGGCACCCCCAGAAAATTTTCTCAGGGGTTGCCAGAAGAGGTCACACCAAATATTTCACATAGTTTTATTGTACAGCATACAGTATATGCCATGTCTAATATTAATGAAGATTAATGAATGAATTAATAAAACAAACTGAACAAAATGCATTATTTTATATACACACACACTCACTATACAGAACCTAGTAATATAATTTATCCATATTTCTTTTCGAGCCACAATATTATTAATACAGCTTCTTCTAATGATGGTTACCTAAATATTAAATTGCCATTGTTGTCTATTGAAGGTGTGTGCTTGCTGTCAACGACGATCAGGGGGGGGCAGTGAATCAGCTACACCAGTGGCACTAATCAATCCACAATAATTAATAGCTGCTATTTGTTTATTTATTGAAATATTGTAAATTTATGTACATTTATGTATATTTAAATTAATAATATCCACAGCAAAATCATATTGGGGTGGCCAGTTTATTGGGGGCGCCCCTGGAGGTGGGCGGAAGCTAAATATACCAAACTGCATTACATTAAAGTTGCCATGTAAAATTCCTAATTTAATGATATTTTTTAAATATATGTATAAAAAATACTTTAATCGTATCAATTATTCTATATTTTTTCACATTTTATAGTGTATTTTTTATATTGAAACCATAAACAATCTCAATTTTAACAAAATGTTTATTTTTATATCTACAAAAATATATGTGTCCTAATAGTGTTTTTAAAACATGCCACACACACATATACTGTATATACACACACACACACACACACACACACACACACACACACACACACACACACACACACACACACACACGTCATATACGTGTGTCATATATATATATATATTGTATATATCTGTCAACATCTTTAAAAAAAAGGGTTTTAGGGTTTTATGACTCTTTAAAAAATCTAATGATTTCAAATTTAATTGAAACTTAAAAAAAATTTTTGTAGCTCAGCAAATAAACAAATAAACAAAATATTATGTAAAATTAGAAATGACGATCTCTGATTGAGGGATTTGCCTCAACCAAACCCATCAATTGTCCATCTCTTCTCTGATTGGTTGATGGGCCAAATCAAAGGTTACCATGGGCTAACTTTGGTCCACGGGCCCTAGTTTGGGCATCTCTGGTTTAAGGCCAATTGGTGATTTTAGTCATCAAACAGTAGACATTTTCATCTTCTCATCAGTGACAATCACTGCAGACAATGAAAAATCCAAATATAATGCCTGCAGATTGAAGATAAATAGGGCAAAAGCTACAGCACTAAAAATGTACTCAAGTAAAAGCACACATTTTAAAAACTACTAAGTAAAGAACAATTCCTGATAAAAACTACACAATTACTGTATTTGTAATTACTGTATACTGTATTTCAGTAGTTGTAATTGGTTACTTTTTGTACACCACTGGATTTTTCTAGGCGTGATTTGATTGGATGAGAATCACAGGACTGATTATTCTGCTTATCCAATCACTGCAGATAAAACATATAGTCACTGCAGATTGAAGATAAATAGGGAATTAATACTACTAATAGAGCAATAAAAATGTTCTTAAGTAAAAGTACATATTTTTACTACACTGAAAAAATTATTCAAAGCTGATTTCGTTGGATTTACTAAAAAAAAAATAAGTTAAGTGGTTGTAAACAATTTATTTGGGCTGAATTTAAACAAACAAATTAAGTTGAACGTTGCTTAATTTTATTTATATGTTTAAATGCAGCCCAAATAAATAGTTTGCAACACTTTTGCAGACATAATTTTTTTTTTTTCAGTGTACTTAGTAAACTACAATTGATGAGAAATACTACTCAGTTACAGTTATTTGAGTATTTGTAATTCGTTACTTTACACCACTGGTTGTCGTACGCATGATGCATTGCACCAGAATGGTCTGAGTTGGCATTTTGAAGCAGGTTTAGGCATTTTTGGCTGCTATACACTCAACAGTGAGGTCTGGCTGGGTCTTCAAACATATTAGCCTTTCACTGCGCCGGCAATAGATGGTGCAGGTCTGTTTGAAGGTCAACTTGAATCTGTGTGCAGGTTGAAGATGTTTTTGAAGTATTCAGTGGTGAGATCTTCCTCTAATGGCCTCATCTTGTGATTTCGAGTACAGCTTTGTAGGTCTTAATCTGCTTGACACTATCCTGGATGGTGAAAATAACAACATAAAGGTCTCCGATGATCGACTTGCCAACTGTCAGACTTGGCATCTTTTTCTGCCATTCTCCATTATTTTCTTTTCTTTACTTGCTCTTTGTATAGCGCACATAAACTGCAGGTCGCAGAATGGTTGAATTAAAAGCTTTTTTTTAGCACTGTCACCTCACAGCAAGAAGGTCACTGGTTCGAGTCCAGCTGGCATTTCTGTGTGGAGTTTGCATGTTTTCCCTGTGTTAACGTGGGTTCTCCGTGGGTTAACGTGGGTGCTCCGGTTTCCCCCACAGTCCAAACACATGCGATATAGGGGAATTGAATGAACTAAAAATTGGCCGTAGTGTATGAGTGTGTGTGTAAATGAATATTTCCCAGTACTGGGTTGTGGCTGTGGTGACCCCTGATAAATAAGGGAGTAAGCTGAAGGTGAATGAATGAATGAATGAATGAATGAATGAATGAATGAATGAATGAATGAATTCTGCTTTTCCTTTGTATTGCATTCCTGCAATGCATTAAATACAACAATTAACTTAAACAAAAAAAAATCTTGAAATTCTTGAATTAGATCAAATAGGTTTAGTTAACACTCAATTAATAAAAAATATTGGGTTCCACACAATTAATTTGAATTTAGACAACATGAAGGAATTAAGTTAACTTATTAGTTTATACAATTTTAATGGATTGAACATAAAACAATTAAGTTGTCCCCACAAAAACTGAAGAATTGTGTTCATTCATTCATTTTTAGCTTAGTCCCTTTATCAATTAGGGGTCGCCACAGCGGAATGAACCGCCAACTTATCCAGTATATGTTTTACGCAATGGATGCCCTTCCAGCCGCAACCCAACACTGGGAAACAATTCATTCATGTCCCAACACAAATGGATTAAGTTAACTTAACACTTTTAACAAATTTATGTACATGAACATAAAAAATTCAGTTGTCCCAATGAAATCTCAAGAATTGTGTTGTTTCAGCTCATTTTAAATAAGTAGTTTAAAACGAGCAAAAAAAAAGTGTATAGCGCATGTGCGCATGTGTTTGGACTGTGGGAAAAAACGGAGCACCCGGAGGAAACCCACGCCAACACGGGGAGAACATGCAACTCCACACAGAAATGCCAACTGACCCCAGCCCGGGCTTTGAACCAGCAACCTTCTTGCTGTGAGGCGATCGTGCTACCCACTGCGCCACCGTGGCGCCCAAGTTAACTTATTAGTTTATACAAATTTAAGTGGATTGAACATAAAACAGTTGAGTTGTCCCCACAAAATCTAAAGAATTGTGTTTCAACTCGTTTTAAAAAAGTAGTTTAAGCAAACATAATTTTTTGCTATAATAATATGCATTCATTATTTGGCTTTTTTGTTTTAATTTGTTCCATTACCTTTGCTATTTGTGTATATTATTTGGAAAAATCATTTGCATGTATCAATTTTTTTATACTTAGTTTTTATAGATTTTTTTAGGAACATTTAACCAGTGGAAGCAAAACAAACAAACAAAAAATTATAATACACACATACTGTATATGCGTACAGTATTAGCCCCCCTGAATTATTAGCCCCGTTTATTTTTTTTTTCTCAATTTCTGTTTAACAGAGAGAAAACATTTTTTTAACACATTTCTAAACATAATAGTTTTAATAACTCATTTCTAATAACTGATTTATTTTATCTTTGCCATGATGACAGTAAATAATATTTTACTAGATATTTTTCAAGACACTTCTATACAGCTTAAAGTGACATTTAAAGGCTTAACTAGGTTAATTAGGTTAACTAGGCAGGTTAGGGTAATTAGGCAAGTTATTGTATAATGATGGTTTGTTCTGTAGACTATCGGGAAAAAAAATACCTTAAAGGGGCTAATAATATTGACCTAAAAATGGTGTTAAAAAAATTAAAAACTGCTTTTATTCTAGCCAAAATAAAACAAATAAGACTTTCTCCAGAAAAAAAATATTATCAGACATACTGTGAAAATGTCCTTGCTCTGTAAACATCATTTGGGAAATATTTAAAAAAAGAAAGAAAAATTCAAAGGGGGGGGGGGCTAATAATTCTGACTCTTCTGTATATTTATATATACATACATGCATACATACATAAATACATACATAAATACATACATACATACATACATACATACATACATACATACATACATACATACATACATAAAAATAATAAATTAATCGCGTCAAGAATTCTCACAATGATGCACAACCTCTAGAATTATGTAATGTTAAATTATGGATAATTATATTGTCAGTGGTGGAGAAAGCCAGCCATTTACTCTATTTCTTTTCAAAGATCTCTATTTGTAATCGAAGTGCATGTGTCATTTTTTCCATTCCTCACTTCTGCTATTATTTCGAACCATTCATCTATAGTTGGTGGGTTTTCTTTATACCATTTCCGGGTTAAAGCTTTTTGCACTTCGATCATTTCATAATGCAAACTGGTGCTAGACCATCTAAAAATACATAATATCTAAGTTTAGTTTATAATTTTATCTAAGTTTTTAAGTTTATAAGTCTTTGCATCTGCTCTTAGTCCTTTTTTATTCATTCATTCATTTTCTTTTCGGCTTAGTCCCTTTATTAATCTGGGGTCGCCACAGCGGAATGAACCGCCAATTTATCCAGCACATGTTTCACGCAGCAGGTCCAGCTGCAACCCATCACTGGGAAACACCCATACACTCTTGGCAGATTTTGGATCTAGGTGAGTATGAAGCTACTTTAGGTGTCAGAAATGCTTTGTAAAATAATCTTTATATCAGTGTTTTAAAAAATACATAGCCTATTCCCAATATCTAACGCAATTTTGCTGATAAACACGTACATGTACACATATTGACAAACCAGGGCAGCATGAAACATTGATCTTTTTTTTTCATCTCAAAGTAAAAAGTTCACACAAGTGAATTTATTTGCTTTGAACACTTCTCATGGGTCTCTTAAGCTACAACTTTCCAAGCAATCAAGAGTTATAAAATCAAAATAATGACATTAACCATTGGGGTTAATACTGGTAATTAGACCTAGATTATACAGTGCTTTTCTCATATATTTTGACTGAATTTAAATCTATTATCTTTCTGTTTCTAAAGATGTTCAGTGATTAAATATTATTTTAGTAAATATATCCTTTTAATAAATCCGTTTTGTTCAAATTCACCAAAATACTGAGAAAATTCTCACTGAGAAATTGATAAAAATATGATTTATTTTAAAAACGGGGTGTGCTCAGTTATGTTGAGCAGTGTCTATTTAAAACAGCAGTATGTTTGATATTGTTGATTATGATAATTTATAATAATTTAATATACTGAATATAATTAAATATGATTTTTGAATAAATAAAATAGCTATTTGTAATATTTTATTGATAATATTGGGGGGAAAAAAATCTGTTTTTATTTTTGCATCATACGTTTTTGGTGTATATCTTGTCTAAAATTCTTTTATTAATAAAAAATTGATTATAACAGTAATACCATAGTAAAAACATGGCAAGATTTAAAAAAATTAACATGAGATGAAAAAATTAAGTTATGTTTGTTATATAATGTATTAACTACAGATTTTGAATGCATTATGAGAGTTATACAGTAATATCGACTACATTTAAAAATTACACTTGCTGCTTGTTCAAGCTACTTATTTAAGATGAGCTGAAACAACACAATTATTGAGTTTTTTTTGTGGACAACTTAATTGTTTTCAATCCAATAAAATTGGTAAAAACTGATTAGTTAACTTAATTTCTTCATGTTGTCCCAACACAGATCGACTGCGTGGAACCCCCATATTTTTTTAGTGTAGAGCTAGAATAATACAAGTATATCATGTATCATGCTTGATTCTGATTGGTCAATCACGACACTCCAAGATATGTTATTCCAACGCAATATTGCAGCAATTCATAATGATTTGATTTAGTGGCCAATTTATATTAGTTTAAACATGTGCTGATATTCAATAATATATTATCATGTTATTACACAGCTGTCTATTATACTTGATTCTGATTGGTCAATCACGACAGTCCAATGTTTGTTATTCCAATGCGATTTCCTGGCAATTCATAACATTTTGATTGTATTGGTTCAATTCGTATTACTTTAACATGTGGCAATGTTCTTTAATACAGTATATCATGTTATTACACATCTTTCTCTGTTAGCAATGCGCCAACAATGCGCCTTAACACACCTCTTTTCTAGACCGGAACACCCATGAGTCCACAAAGCGGCGCACATGGACTTACTATTTAAACAACGTGGCGGAAAATGGGAAAATTAAGGTTGTGTTGGTCTGAAAATAGCAACACGTTGGGGCAAACACGTCTTGCGCCTTATTGCGCCGGGTGTATGATAGGGCCCTAAAAGTGTGCATATATTCAATAATACAATATATCATGTTATTAAACAACCGTCTAGAATATTTGATTCTGATTGGTCAATCTAAGGTATGTTTAATGGTATTGGTCAATTCCAAGGTATTTTATTCCAATGTAATCTCATTGCAATTCATGACGTTTCAATTTAGAGACCAATTTGTAGTAATCAAAAAATTGTTTTTATACCAAATCTCCTTTAGATGACTCAGACATACAGTTAAAGTCAAAATAATTCACCCGCCTGTGATATTATTTATTTTTTATTTTTCAAATATTTCCCAAATGATGTTTAACACACTTTCAGAAAAAAGTGGTGCAATGTTGTACCAAAGAAGGTAAACCCTTGTGACTGGGGCAGTACCTTTTTAAGGAATAGAATTGTACCTTAAGACAAAGAAACAAATTTTTACCATTGCAGTTTGTATCTTTAAGGACATGATTTGTACCATGGGAAACCAAAATTTAGTTTAGTTTTTAAAACCTGCAGATACAATATTGTACCTTCATCAAAGATATAAATGTGATCCATGAAGCCACCACTACTGTGACAAGACACTTTGTACCCTAACAGTGTCAAATGTGTTCTTTCAAGGACTATTTAAAGGCATTTTGCTTTATCCAAAATGTGTCAATTTATTTTCAGTAAATATAAAACATCAATACATTATTAAATAATGTTTTAGTTTTACAAAAAAGTTAATGTTTGTGTAAAAACACATTTTCAATTTACAATCAAGAATAAAAAATACTTTAACATAAATCAAAAGATCTGTTTTTTGCTAAACATTTCACACACAAAAATCTTACAGAAATACATTCTCCCATCTGCAATATAAAACTTTTTTATTCTCCAATTTTCACACAATACCTTTGTATTCAAAAGTTAATTTAATTGAATTCATTAAAATAGAAATAGAATTATGCAAAAGTATTGTACTGAGATATGCACAATGTTTGATTAGTTTTACAATAGTAAATGTCTGCATGACACACTTTGCATATGCAGGGACTTTTGCCAGCGCACATACGTAGTGGATAGCAAATTGATAGAAGATATCAATATTGAAGATGTATCAGAAAGTTTACCAAAGGCTTATTCAAATTGCTTTAAATGTTTAGTTTACAATACCTACCCTCTCAGAAATAAAGGTACGCGAGCTGTCACTGGGGTGGTACCTTTTCAAAAGGTATAAATTTGTACTTAAAAGGTCCATATAATACCTCAAGGGTACATATTAGTACCTAAAAAGTACAAAAGTGTTCCTCTTCAAATTTTTAGGTACTAATATATACATTGAGGGTACCAATATTAACCCTTTAAGTACAACCATGTTCCTTTTAAAAGGTTTCACCCCAGTGACAAGCTCGCGTATCTTTATTTCTGAGAGTGTATAGTTTTGTTTTACCAGTTGTTTTGTATTATAGAAACTTAATAATTAATGTTTATGAGTTTATTTAAACATGCTTTTAAATGGTGATTCATGTTTTAATATGGAAATTATTCATTAAATCACTTTGCCTTTGCAGTCATATTTATTTTCATAGATATTGTAATAAAGAAGGAGTTGTCCAACACTTATGTACCTTTTTATGAGAACAAATTTTGTACCTTTCATTTCAATTGTACCATAAAAGGTACATAAACAGTATCATAAGGGGTCTTTTCTGTACCATATAAGGTACAACTTTTACAAAGGTACAAAACTGTTCCTTAAAGGTGCAGTATGTAAGTTTGACACCCAGTGGTTGAACTGGGTATTGCACTCCTAGATCAAAATAAACGCACGCGTGGGATGCCAGATTGAGTACAGGAGCGAGTGATTTAAACCGTGTTCTAAATTAAAGCAACGACACGCGATAGAAGGAATATTTTCCATATTAAAAGGAGTTTTAGTTCTAATCAACACCTCGATTTGATATATTAGAAACGGTTTCTATTTCTCACAGCTGAACATGTGAAACCTATGACAGTGCACCTCAGGTAAGCCTCGTGTGTTTTATTCAGTGCTAAATGCTAACATTGTGAGTTTGAATGGATTCTAAACCTTACTCTTTCGTGAGTGAGTGCATGTTCTGTGTTTCTGAAAGGCTGTATTTACATTTCTGTCGTGTTTCGTCTGGTGCAAACAGCCAAACTGCTGTTTGCGTGTTGTTAGGACACGAGATTACAATGTAACCTGCTCACCTTATGTTTAAGTTTGCAATATTTATATAATTTGCTAATTAATAACCTCATGTGGAACTGAATCTGTCTCATTTCGACGTCTGATACTGTCCATTTCAGTCACGGACGCATGCTTTCAGAGCCTTTCTGAATGAATGAATGAAATATGCTGTTTTCCAACAAGGCAACCCGGAGTGCTGAAATATAATTGGCTAAACTGGCATTCTGCAGGTTAACTTTACCTAAACAAAGACATCGTTCCGGCACTGAAAAAACATTTTCAAAGCAGAATGTCTGACTTCAGCATTGTTTTTCAGTTAATCAAGTATGTTCACTTGGATGTTTCTTAAATATCTGCAAAACTATTATGGTATTTTATGCTTTAGAACAGTCAAAAACTTACATACAGCACCTTTAAGGAACATTATTTGTACCACCGTGTACCTTTTTTTCTGAGAGTGCAGAGCAAGGAATTTTTCACAGTGTTTCCTATAATATTTTTTCTTCTGGAAAAAGTCTTATTTGTTTTATTTCGGCTAGAATAAAAGCAGTTTTAAACCATTTTAAGGTCAATATTATTAGCCCCCTTAAGCAACATTTTATTTGATTGTCCACAAAACAAAACCACTGTTATACAATGACTTTCCTAATTAACCTAGTTAAGCCTTTAAATGTCACTTTAAGCTGAATACTAGCATCTTGAAAATATCTAGTCAAATTTTATGCACTGTCATCATTGCAAAACTAAAAGAAATCAGTTATTAGAAATAACCTATTAAAGCTCTCATGTTTGGAAATGTGTTGAAATAAAATCCAACACAAAGTGGGGAAAAATATACAGGGGGGCTAATAATTCAGACTTCAACTATACATGATATTGTCCCACACTAAACAAACAAGTGCGCGTTCCCCAAAAAAATCTGCTATACCTCACCCTTAAATTCCGTCTTTCTAATTTGCTCTCACACTTTAATTCTGCTTTCTGTCTCCTCCTCTCTCCCTCTCGTTCTCCTTCTCTAATTAATAGCACTCATTAATTAAGCATCAGTCTCACAGAAGACAGGAACAAGCACAACTGCAGAACAGCACTTTAATTACAGTCACGCACACACACACACAGTATCGAGTCTCTCAGATATTCACACACATTCCTCCTCCTATAAGCGTTTCAGAGAGAAAGAGAGAGAGATTGAATGTCTGGAGCTTCTCCGACTCTTCTCTTCTCTCACAGTTCTGGCAGCGTCACATATTCGCCTGCCAGGACAGACTAGTGAGCTGGATTAAGTCAGCGATGAGTGTGTGTGAAGACAGAGAGGAGACGCTAGTGAGGCTAGCACTGCTGCTTTGTGTACTAATTAAATGTGGCTTCCGCTTCTTTCCAACTAGTGCTGCGTGGTAGATTATTGAAATGAGAAGGAAAGACAAACTTGAGTTTAAGATGTGCCGATATTCAGTAAAATAGTATATATGTATCATTACTTGATTCTGATTGGTCAATCATGACATTCCAAGGTTTGTTATTGCAACATAATTTCACGGCTATTCATAACATTTTGATTTAGTGGCTAATTTATATTAGTTTAAACGTGGCAATATTCAGTAATGCAGTATATCATGTAATGTAATGTAATGTGTATTTATATAGCGCATTTATTGTGTATGGCCATACACCCAAAGCGCTTCACAATCATGAGGGGAGTCTCTCCACACCACCACCAGTGTGCAGCATCCACTTGGATGATGCGACGGCAGCCACAGGACAACGGCGCCAGTGCGCTCACCACACACCAGCTATAGGTGAAGTGAAGAGACAGTGATAGAGCCAATTCGGTGGATGGGGATGATTAGGAGGCCATAATGGGTAAGTGCCGATTGAGGGATTTTGGCCAGGACACCGGGGTTACACCCCTACTCTTTACGAGAAGTGCCATGGGATTTTTAATGACCACAGACAGTCAGGACCTCGGTTTAACGTCTCATCCGAAAGATCATGTTCTCATTCGAAAGATGAGAACAGCTGTCTAGAATACTTGATTGTCATTGGTCAATCCAATGTACTGTATATTTAATGGTATTGGTAAATTCCATTCCAATATAAGGTATGTTATAATATAATCTCATGGCAATTCCATGATGGAGGCCATGATGGAGGTCATGATGGACAGAGCCCAGTGGGCAAATTTATTAAAATTAAACCCCTACTCTTTTTCGAAGGGATTTTTCACGACCACAGTTTAATATCTCATCCGACGCTTACTGAGCAGTATAGAGTCCCCTTCACTATACTGGGGCGTTAGGACCCACACAGACTGCAGGCTGAGCGCCCCCTGCTGGCCTCACTAACACCACTTCCGGCAGCAACCTAGCTTTCCCATGTGGTCTCCCATCCAGGTACTGACCGAGGCGCAGCCCTGTTTAGCTACAGTGGGCGACCATGTGAGAGTTGCAGAGAGCTAGCTGCCGGCTGCTATTGGCAGCTATTAAATATTTATCTGTAAAATTAGCATGTTTTTGTTCATGCTGATTTCTTGCATTTTTTTTTTTTACATAATGCTGTAATGCCCCTTTAAAATTTTATTTAAAAAAACAAAACAATAATTTAATTACACAGTACTTTACCAGCTCTCAAAGGGAAAAGTTTGCCTTTTAAAAATAATATTTTTTTAATGCAAATTAATCCTTACACATCTGCCAGAATTATTCATTCATTCATTTTTTTTCAGCTTAGTCCCTTTATTAATCAACCGTCGCCACAGCGGAATGAACCATCAACTTATCAAGCATATGTTTTACGCAGCAAAGGCCCTTCCAGCAGCAACCCAACACCAGGAATCTGCCAGAATGAATGCATCCCTTTTTTTCTTCTGTCGACTGGCTAAAACAATTATTATCAGCAACGTTTTACAATAATCACAATCGTTCCCTCTAATAACAAACGAATCTCAAGGGACACACAAAAGAGGCTGTCTCTTTTGGACAGTGTAACTTCAGAAAGACGACTTGCCATTTACACACAATTTGATCTCAGATTTGTTTTGGCTTATTTGTACTAGCTATTAATTATCTGCAGTTCGCGGCCTCCCTTGCCTCCTCCTCCGAGAGAAAAATCCATCCGTAGTTTCCCTTTCTTTTTTCTCTTTCAGTGCGTTTGAATGAGAACAGAACATATTGGACTTTTCTTGCACTGCAGCTCCTTCTCTTCGCCTCCCTCCCGCTTTTCCATTTCTCCACACACGTTTTGTCTCTTTCTCTATTGCTCCAATCCTTTTAACTGCTGCAATGCTCCCAGGGGATCCCAACAGCTGGTAACGTTTAGCCAATCACAATGCTCCCTTTTACATTTGCCGTCCAATGACGGACATGAAAGTCTACGCCGAAGCCCACCTGTCCATTGGCAAAAAAAAAAAAAAAAAATCAGCCATGCTGTAAACAAATACCAGCGCAGAACGAGATTATCTGACTCATCCTGCAACAAGATTTCAGCGCTATTCATTCCGGATGAAACTTCAGCCAATCACAGTCTAAATAAGAAGCAGAAAGGCGATTCTCTCAGATGAAATAACACATGAAGAAGTGATTTCGTTCTCATCTGAACTGTGTGATATTGATCACAGCATTGGTGTATGAAAAACACTTTAAAACACACGTTCAAATTGAAATGTTCATTCATTTAAACACACACGCACGCATTGTCTGGTTTGGTATCCCTCATCCAACTTTATCTGAGTGAGATGTGCAAGTATATTTGCACTGGGATGCATGTGTGTGTGTGTGTGTTTATACAAGTGCAAAAAAGTGCTTGTGTATATATATATATATATATGTGTGTGTGTGTGTATACAGAAGTGTGTGTCTGTGTGTCAGTGGGTGTGTTGGGGAAAAGCACTCACTCAGTTCAAATGAGAGTGCAGTTGTTGCTAAGATACAGGCAGCAGCCCGACAGTGTGTGTGAGGGCGAGTGACAGAGAGAGAGAGAAAGTTAGAGCAAGACAGAGAGAGAGAGAGAATGCAGGAGAAGCTTAGAGTGTGGAGAGAGAGAAGAGGGAAGGGGAAGGCAATGGAGAAAAGAGAGGAGAGAGAGAGAAAGGGGGAAGAGAGAGAGAGAGAGAGAGGTAGAAGTGGGTCATAAGATCCACAGAGACACTCCAGTGACACTCTGCAGAAACACAGCTGTCATATCACACACACACACACACACACACACACACACACACAATTGCTCTGTTCTAAAACTTGCATTCGCTGCCTACATAGTCACCATCCCAGCAGGAACCTTATAATGGAGGAGTTTACAAACTTTTAAGTGCCAAGCGGTGCTCACTATTTCCGCAACGGTGCAATTTGCCCATGAGGATTTTTATTAACACTAGAACCGCCATGGGGTCAATTTTACCCATCACTGTTATTCAAATGTAAATAACCAATGCAATCTCAAGAAAATTTGTAACTTTTTTATTTAGTGGCTAATTCGTATGAATTCGTACCATCTAATTTGTACAATTTAGTACGATTTGCTCATCACCCAATGACGGTTGGGTTTAGGGGCGGGGTTGGGTGCCACGCCTCCTTTTTAAAATCGTACATTTTCGTACGACTCAACTCGAATTCGTACGAATTAGCCACTAAACTGACAAAACATAAAATACTTACGTTTCCTCGTGAGATCAGGCTGAAATAACAGACCTTCAATAAAGCATTCAAGCCTCTCAGTCATTGACTTTTACTAAAATTGCCTTATTTACAATTCCCAGATATTAAAAATTGTTAAGATAAAAATAGATTAAAAAGTGGGACATCTAAACCTACATATAAGCACCAGCGTGGGTCAAATTTACCCACTATAAAAAAAATGCTTGTATTTATGCTCTGCTCATGTGTGAAATTACTCACCAGTGACTTTTACTTTCAATTTTACTCACTGAATTAGTGGTTATAATAAATGAATAAAGTCACAATGACTAAAAGAAGGCGATTCGTAGAGCTATTAAAAATACAAAATGCAATGAATGATGGAGAGTCTGGAGAAATAAGTTATGCATCAGAGTATGATGGCTCAAATTGGGATATTTTAACCTACTCATGAATATCCTAAAATAATCTTGTTATCCTGAAATAATAATTTCATGAGTCTGGACCAGGGGTGCCCAAACTCGGTCCTGCAAAGTTTAGGCTGCATCCGAAACCGCATACTTCCATACTATACAGTTTGCTAAAATCAGTATGCGAGCCGAGTAGTATGTCCGAATTTATAGAATTCAAAAATCAGTATGCGAGAAGTACCCGGATGACTTACTACTTCCGGCGAGATTCTGAAGTGCGCATCCCATTCATGGGAGTGAAGCGACGTAACTGACGCAGGTAGGTCATGTGACCATGACAAAACGGCGGATGTACTGTAGTATGTCCAAATTTCATTCATACTTCTCCCATTCATACTGTATCGAATGTACTTTTCTAACTGCCGAATAGTACGTTTAAATTCAAAGTACCTACTGAGTAATAGGCGGTTTCGGACTCAGTCTTAGTTTCAACCCTAATCAGACACACCTGGGCTAGCTAATCAAGCTCTTACTAGGCTTTCTAGAAACATCCATGCAGGTGTGCTGAGGCAAGTTGTATCTAAATCTGCAGGACACTGGCCCTCCAGGACCGAGTTTGGACACCCCTGGTCTAGACACTTTTTGTTAACAGTGTTGAAAAAATATGTTTGTTTTGCAATTTTTAAACAAAATTTGTGCTGGGTGAAATTTACCCGGACTGGCAATTTTAGGTATACAGCAACCTCCGGCGGTTCTAGTGTTAAAGTGTTTTAATGCGTGAATCAAACCTATACCAACCATGATGTATCACAGCATTATAAACTTTGATTTGAAGCAAAGACGTCTATAAAACTGAGAATAAATGTCAAGATTGTGAATTTAAATTGATATTTTATGCAAAAATGAATATTTACTCACTATTTTTCCTCTATTCTAAAACATTAAAGAAAAAATTTTGAAGAAAGCTGAAAACCTGTAACCATTGACTTCCATAGTATGAAAAAATACTATGGAAGTCAATGGTTACAGGTTTATAGCTTTCATTAAATATCTTTTTTTGTGTGTGTTTAATCAGGAATGAAGCTCATATGGGTTTTAAATGGTGGGTAAATGATCACATTAACATTGTCAATGTTCAATTACTCAATAAAATCTAAAGTTGTGACTTATTTAATGAAGATAATAACTAATAAAGTCCAACTGTATTTTTTTAAGCTGACATAATAACATAATAACCCCTTAAATGTGGCTATTTCTTACTGTTGATCCTTGTTAATTCATTAAAAACATATGTATTTATCAATGACAGGGCTAAAACAGCCAAGACCAGCATAATAACACACTCAGCAAAATACTGATTATTGATACTGTATTGTTAAAACAAATACCATAAAAATACTGCGCATGACTTTTCCATATTGGTTATTCATTCATTCATTTTTTTTCCGACTTAGTCCAGGGGTGTCCAAACGCAGTCCTGGAAGGCCGGTGTCCTGCATGGTTTAGCTCCAACTTCCTTCAACACACCGCCCTGGAAGTTTCTAGTATACCTAGAAAGAGCTTGATTAGCTGGTTCAGGTGTGTTTAATTGGGGTTGGAACTAAAATATGCAGGACACCGGCCCTTCATGACCGAGTTTGGACACCCCTGGCTTAGTCGCTTTATTAATCAGGGGTCGCCACAGTGGAATGAACCGCCAACTTATCTAGCATATGCTTTTACACATCGGATGCCCTTCCGGCCACAACGCAACACTGGGAAACAGCCATACACTCTTGCATTTACACTCATACACTACAGCCAATTTAGTTTATCTGATTCACCTGTAGCACATGTGTTTGGACTATAGGGGAAACCAAAGCACCCGGAGGAAACCCACACCAACACGAGAAGAACATGCAAACTCCACACAGAAATACTCGTGCTACCCACTGTGCCTTTTATATTTATTGCAAAATGCGCATATTTTGAGAGCATTGAAGGCTTGATTACATGGCAGTGAGCGGAGCTAAAGATCTCTGGCACACTTTGTTCACTCCAACTCTCATTGGTGGAGTTTTCTCTACAGCATCATGGGTAATGTAGTTAATATGCATATGGTTCTGCAATTAGTTTTAAAATGTGTTCAACAAAATCATTTCTAATCAGTTAACAACGTGCATCTCTTCAAAGGTTTATATGTTACTGTTAAAAATCAAGTTCCTTATGCAAAAAAATGACTTCCAGAAGAATCAGACTGATGCAGACCAAATGCTAAAATATAAAGACAGCTATATATGTTCATGCATTCATTTAGGGTGTGTGAGAAAAAGATATATTACAGACAGTGTGAGTAACCACACAATTATATGTAATATTCCTGAGAGAAAGAAAAATGGCATACATGACACTCTTAAGGTGTTGAAAATGAATGTGTCAGGTATAGCTAATTAATCTCTTAAAGGTATAGTTCACTCAAAAAATGACAATTCTGACATCACTCATGTTATTTAGTTGCCATAGGATTTACCCATATTGTTTTTATTTATTTATTTATTTATTTTCTAATTCAAAAACTCCACAAACTGCTTTTATTGAATGAAGATAATAACTAATAAACTCCATTTGTATTTTTTAAACGGACATAATAACCTCTTGAATGTGGCTATTTCTTACTGTTGATCTTTGTTAAATCATTAAAAACATATTTATTTATCAATGACAGGGCTAAAACAGCCAAGACCAGCATAATAACACACTCAGCAAAATACTGATTATTGATATTGTTCTATTTAACACATTTTAATCTTCATTCATTCATTAATTTTCTTTTCGGCTTAGTTCCTTCATTAATCTGGGGTCGTCACAGCTTTTATGAACCGCCAACTTATCCAGCATATGTTTTACCCAGCTGCAACCCATCACTGGGGAACACCCATACATTTTCATTCACACATGTACACTACGGACAATTTTAGCTTACCCAATTCCCCTATAGCACATGTCTTTGGACTGTGGGGGAAACCGGAGAAACCCACGCAAATGGAGGGAGAACATGCAAACTCCACACAGAAATGCCAACTGACCCAGCCGAGGCTCGAACCAGCGACCTTTCTGCTGTGAGGCGATTGCACTACCTTTTGCGCCTCCGCGTCGCCCACATTTTAATCTGTTTTAATCATTTTTATTCTTTGTTTTTATTTTCTTATACTTGTTTCTCTTAATCCTATTTATGTAAAGCACTTTGAATTACCATTGAGCATGAAATGTGCTACTTAAATAAACTTGCCTTGTCTTGTTAAAAAATATATCAATATTGTTTTCTTAATATTGTTTTATTATTTATATATTTGCTTATTTTCTAATATAAAAACTCCACAAAAAATGCAAAAAATGTTTAGTCCAAAGATCTTAAAATTACGTTTATAAAATATAAAATTAAAAAAATATTGTTTTCAGAAATAATCAGTGAAAATCAAGTGAATGTTTCCTCAAAACAAGCTAAATAATCTGCCATTGGGGTAAATAAAATAATCTTATTTCAAACTGAAAACAATATATTTTCCTTCCCCCATTGGCAGATTATTTAGCTTGTTTTGATGAAAAACTCTCTTGATTTTGACTGATTATTTCTGAAAACAAAACAATTTTTTTACTTGTCTTGTTTTCTTACTTTGATTTCTGACTTTTAACAAATTTGAATGAGAAACAAGACGAAAACTCCAAGTCAGAAAAGCATTTTTAGAAGTGTATGTTTATTCAAACTTTGATGAACTGAAAGTTTAAAAGAGCATGTATTTGAAATAAAAATAATATTTGGTGGCTCAGTGGTTAGCACTGTCGCCTCACAGCATGAAGGTCGCTGGTTTGAGTCCTGGCTGGGCCAGTTGGCATTTCTGTGTGGAGTTTGCATGTTCTCCTAGTGTTGGCGTGGATTTCCTCCAGGTGCTCCGGTTTCCCCCACAGTCCAAACACACGCGCTATTGTTCTGAAATGCGGTAGTGCGCTCATTTTTGCGATTGTTTTAGATTTTCAATTCAGTTGCCTATGAGAGAAATGACTATAATAAATGGCAGAAAAATGTCAAACTTGCTCTACAAACAAGCGTGTGCATATACAAAGTAATATAATATAATAAAAAAATATCAGTTTGCAACATCAAGCAGCATAAACTGTTGTTAACGTCTAAAAATGAATTGAAGTGAATAAGACCGGAAGTCTCGTGCCAAAAAGATTCAAATGGCTGCGCCTGCTCATACATGAATAATTGAATAAACTAAATTGGCCGTCGTGTATGAGTGTGTGTGTGTGTGTGTGTTTGTGTGTGTGTGTGTGTGAATGAGAGTGTATGGGTGTTTCCCAGTACTGGTTTGGTGCTGAAAGGGCATCCGCTGTGTAAAACATATGCTGGAATAGTTGGTGGTTCATTCCGCTGTGGCGATCTCTGAAATAGAGACTAAGCCGAAGGAAAATGAATGAATGAATTACTGTCACTACTGATCAATATATTACATCCTCACTAAATAGAAACCATTTCTTTAAAACAAAAATCAAACATACTCCAAACGTTTTAATACAGCACACATCTGAGCATAACATTTATGTTAACATCACTTTATTAGCGTCATTTATTTTACGCAAATTTTTACAACATTTCTAATTTATGGAAATATTTGACAAGCAACTTATTGCAGCTAATGTATAAGTTGCATGTATGTACAGTTGAAGTCAAAATTGTTTGCCCTCCTGATGTGAATTTTTTGTTTTTTGTTTTTCAAATATTTCCTAAATTATGTTTAACTGAGCAAGGAAATTTACACAGTATTTCCTATAATATTTTTTCTTCTGCAGAAAGTTTTATTTGTTTTATTTCGGCTAGAATAAAAGCATTTTTTTATTTGTTTGAAACCCTTTTAAGGTCAATATAATTAGCTCCTTTAAGATATATATGTTTTCAATTGTCTACAGTGGTTCCCAAAGTGGGGGTCGCGGGACAATGACAGGGGGTCGCTTGGTGATTTCCAAAAGTCAAATAAATTTTATTAAACTATTATTATTATTAAACATATTTTATCCATAACCCACAAAAAATAAAAATAGTAGTTTTTAATAGTAAAAAACAATAACATGCAAATGAAAAGCCATCAGCCTTTAATTTATTTTTTTCATAGGATTGGTGTGTTTACGTTAGATTAGCAACACAGCAATAGTGTCAGCTGCAGCAGATTGATTTTATAGCACCAGATTAAACTTTCTGACACCTTTATGGCAATCAAACATAAAAAATAAATACAGGCCACAACTGAACATTGAGGATGATCTCTGAGTGCGATCTCCAAAACTAAACCAAGAATAGACTTGTGCTGAAAACATTGTGTCCACCAGTCTCATTAGGTGAGGGTAATATTCAATTAAACAAATTAATAAATGACTATAATATGATATGGTTGTTAGACTGTTGCACTTTTTTGTGTTGTCAATATGCTCCTGTTTATATAGGCCTATTGTTGCGTGCGCAATGTTTGGATGTTTATAACCACCTCCGAGGAATTTGGAGGTCGCAAGTCACTGGCATTGTTATTTTAGGGGTCAGGGGCTAAAAAGTTTGGGAACCCCTGGTCTACAGAATAAACCATCATTATACAATGACTTGCCTGATTACCCTAACCTGCCTAATTGACCTAATTAAAATTTAAATGTCACTTTAAGCTGTATAGAAGTGAAAATATCTTGTAAAATATTATGTGCTGTCATCATGGCAAAGATAAAATAAATCAGTTATTAGAGATGAGTTATTAAAACTATTATGTTTAGAAATGTGTTGAAAAAATCTTCTTTTCTTTAAGCAGAATTTGGGTTAAAAAAATACAGGGGGGACTTCAACTGTATGTAATGTACTGGGAATACATTTCACCAAGCAAACATATATATACAGTTGAAGTCAATATAATATAAGGCTGGTTTAGTGGTCCAGGGTCACATATATTAAGGAATAAGTACAGTTGCAATCAGAATTATTAGCCCCCCTGAATTATTAGCCCCCCTTGTATATTTTTCCCCAATTTTCTGTTTAACGGAGAGCAGATTTTTTCAACACATTTCTAATCATAATAGTTTTAATAATTCATTTCTAATAACTGATTTATTTTATCTTTGTCATGATGACAGTAAATAATATTTGACTAGATATTTTTCAAGACACTTCTATACAGCTTAAAGTGACATTTAAAGGCTTAACTAGGTTAATTAAGTTACTAGGCAGGTTAGGGTAATTAGGCAAGTTATTGTATAACTATGGTTTGTTCTGTAGAATTTGTTTTGAAAAATTAAAAACTGCTTTTATTCTAGCCGAAATAAAACAAATAAGATTTTCTCCAGAAGAAAAAATATTATCAGACATACTGTGAAAATTTCCTTGCTCTGTTAAACTTAATTTAGGAAATATTTAAAAAAGAAAAAAATTCAAGGGGGGCTAATAATTCTGACTTCAACTATATATATATAATAGATGGCAGCATAATTAAGTCGTGCATGACATAAAAAAGTGTCCTGCGCTCATCTTTCTTCTGCTTACAAAGCCTCTCCTGTCTTCTTCCTTCTCATCTGCATGTCTTTTCTTCTTCTTCTTCTCTTTGTAACCTCTCCATCTCTTTCACTTTCTATGACTTGACTTCTCCCTCTCTTTTGTCTCCAGCTGCAGGAAATTCCTTATAATCTTCATCACCAGAGACTCTGCGTTCAACACTCGGCCCGGGCCAAAAACACACACATGCACACCACACACATCTTACTTCCACTCCTTGTCTTTTCTTTCTGCTTAACACATATTTTCTTGTGCTCGTCTAGTAGGTTATTTTAAGAGAAGTTCAGACTACACCATCCTGACCTCTCGCTCCTGTGCTCGGTCATATGATCATGGCAGCAGCTGGAACAGCCGGAGATACAGCGAGATACAGAGATCTGTATTTTTGCTCATTTATTCTGAGTACTGAATAGATAGGCAGTTCAGGTAGAGCAGGGATTGAGAAAGGGCATTGCTGTTGTACAAACGCGATATACAGTTGAAGTCAGAATTATTAGTCCTCCTGGTAAATTTGATTTGAGTTTATTGGTGAGATTTTTTCAACAGATTTCTAAACATAATAGTTTTAATGAATAATTTCTAAAAACTGATTTATCTTTGCCATGATGACAGTATTTAATATTCATTCATGCATTTTCCTTCGGCTTAGTCCCTTATTTATCAGGGGTCACCACAGTGGAATGAACCGCCAACTATTATGGCATATGTTTTACCAAAGACAATAGAATACACAAGACATGTCACTCGCATACTTTTGAATGGGGAAAAGTGTAACTGTTAATATGGCAAGTGAAGCCCCGCCTTCTAGTACAGGAGCCAATCAGCGATCGCTAAGGCGAATAAAGCCCGCCTTCTAGTACAGGATACTCAGCGATCACTATAGAATGACAATTATCCGAGGGAGGGGCTCGGACAAGACATGAGTTTTGGCAGATTTTGTGTGATACGAACATTTAGAAATGAAACTCAATAGAATAAACTACAGGGGGGTTTGAGTGGGATTGACTTTCCTTAATGCTTGATCCCCCCTGAAGGACTTCAAAAAATGATGTATTGGTGGTCAGTCCTTTAATACTGACAAATAATTTGCTCTGATTTGTATTTTAAATAAGAATATTAATAATGAAAATAATAGATGGCGTCAGAGTGGCGCAGTACTGTCGCCTCTCAGCAAGCAGGTTGCTGGTTTGAGCCCCGGCTGGGTCAGTTGGCATTTCTGTGTTGAGTTTGAATGTTCTCCCCGTGTTGGTGTCTGTTTCCTCCGGGTGCTCCGGTTTCCCCCACAGTCCAAACACATGTGAAATAGGTGAAGTGAATAAACTAAATTGGCCGTAGTGTATGAGTGTGTGTCTGTGTGTGCGTGTGTGTGCGTGTGTGTGTGTGTGTGTGTGTGTGTGTGTGTGTGTGTGTGTGTGTGTGTGTGTGTGTGTGTGTGTGTGTGTGTGTGTGTGTGTGTACATGTTTTTGTGACATATCAGGACACAAATTTGTATAATGACATAGGTATGACACAGGTATTACAAAAAGCAGGTGAAATATCAGGACATTGGTGACGTCCTCACTTCTCAAAAAGCTTATAAATCACACAGGATGAGTTTTTTCAGGGAGTAAAGCTGTACACTGTCTCCTGTGATGGTTGGGTTTAGGGGTAGGGTGGGGTGAGGGCAATATAATATACGGTTTGATCTGTATAAAATGAATGGAAGTCTATGTAATATACCCACTTTTCACAAAAACAAACATGTGTGTGTGTGTGTGTGTGTGTGTGTGAGAATAAGTGTGTATGGGTGTTTCCCAGTACTGGGTTGCAGCTGGAAGAGCATCCGCTGTGTAAAAGATATGCTGGATAAGTTGGTGGTTCATTCCGCTGTGGCGACCCTTGATAAATAAGGGACTAAGCTGAAGGAAAATGACTGAAAATGACTGAATTGACTTTGCTTAAAAAGTGAGGAAACCTGCAGTCTTAATCTTGAAGTAAATGAACTATGTGCATATTTATAAAAATTAAGTTAAATCAACTTAACAGTTCCAAGTTACATGTACAATAGGTTTACATTTTTAAGTAGTCAACGTGTCGCTTTTAAGCCAACAGGTTTACTCACTTTTTTATTCATTCATTCATTCATTCATTCATTTTCTTATCGACTTAGTCCCTTTATTAATCTGGGGTCGCCACAGCGGAATGAACCGCCAACTTATCCAGCACATGTTTTACACAGCGGATGCCCTTCCAGCCGCAACCCATCTCTGGGAAACATCCATACACTCTCGTTCACACTCATACACTACGGACAATTTAGCCTGCCCAATTCACCTGTACTGCATGTCTTTGGACTGTGGGGGAAACCGGAGCACCCAGAGGAAACCCACGCGAACGCAGGGAGAACATGCAAACTCCACACAGAAACGCCAACTGACCCAGCCGAGGCTCGAACCAGCGACCTTCTTGCTGTGAGGCAACAGCTCTACCTACTACGCCACTGCGTTGCCTCTCACTTTTTTAATGTAAATTAAAATAATGAGTTTTTACAGTGTACTCGCCCTCAGACGCTTCCAAATCTTTATGAGTTTTGTTTTTCTGTTGAACTCAAAGGAAGATATTTTGAAGTATGTTATAAACATGAAGCCATTGAAATCTATAGAAGTAAAAAATATATTATGGACATCAATGGCTACCGGTTTCCAACATTCTTCAAAATATCTTCATTTGTGTTTAACAGAGGAAAGAAAGTCAAACAGGTTTGAAATAAGTGACTTTTTTTATTCCAATAGAACTAATTTTGTAAGTAAAACTTTGATCTTTGCTGATTTATAAAATCTACAGACACTTCGAGAGCCCAAAAAACATACAGGCAACACAAAACTCATACTTGTGACTCCTAATGATTCAATGAACAATTAGTAACTGAACATTATTCATTCATTCATTTTCCTTCAGATTAGTGCCTTTATTTATCAGTGGTGGTCGCCACAGAGGAATGAGCCGCCAACTTATCCAGCATATGTTTTACACAGGCAACGCAGTGGTGCAGTAGGTAGTGCTGTCGCCTCACAGCAAGAAGGTCGCTAGTTCGAGCCTCGGCTGGGTCAGTTGGCGTTTCTGTGTGCGTAAAACATGTGCTGGATAAATTGGTGGTTCATTCCGCTGTGGTGACCCTGGATTAATAAAGGGACTAAGCCGAAAAGAAAATGAATGAATGAATGAATGAATGTTTTACACAGCAGATGCCCTTCCAGCTGCAACCCAGTACTGAGAAACACCCATACACTCTCACATTCACACTTATACACTACGGCCAATTTAGCTTACTCAATTCACCAATAGCGCATGTGTTTGGACTGTGGGAGAAACCGGATCACCCGGTGAAAACCCATGCCAACATGGGGAGAACATGCAAACAGAAATGCCAACTGACCCAGCTGGGACTCGAACCAGCGACCTTCTAGCTGTGAGGTGACAGTGCTAACCACTGAGCCACTGCGCCGCCCCAAACTGAACATTACAACATTATTACCTTTAAGCAACAGCATCTACAAACAGAAAAATCCTACTCTTTTTGCCAAATGATTCTTTTGGACAGTTTGTTTTTGGTTCAAATAAAGGATTCAACCGTTTTCTTGGGTCAACATACACAATTATGTCATTAAAGCACCCCATATGATACAAAAGATGGATGTTTTACATGTCTAAAGGATATAAAGTGAATAAACCAGCCTTCGTCGACTGACCTTTTTACATTAAGCATGAGAAACTATAAAAAATTCACTCCTTCATTCAAGCGCTCAGTAAATGCATGCACTTCTCATCGGCTCTTCAGTCTGAGCTGAATGAGTCTTCAAACTTATCTAATCTACTTATTATATATGCACAGGTATATTAGCAGGTAAGAGTGGCTGTCATGCACATCCAAAAGCAAGTAACAGGAGTAGTGAATTGTTCCAAACAGTTCATTCGATATGGTGAATCAGTTCATTCGGTTCATTAAAAAGAATCATTTCAAACGAAAGTTTTGCTAACGAATCCTCACTTTGAATCATTTGTCTGAGGCTGTGGATTACAAGTAATAATGTCAGGCCAAGGGGCGGCATGGTGGCTCAGTGGGTGTTGCCCTACAGCAAGAAGGTCGCTGGTTCAAACACCGGCTGGGTCAGTTGACATTTCTGTGTGGAGTTTGCATGTTCTCCCCGTGTTGGCATGGGTTTCCTTCGGGTGCTCCGGTTTCCCCCACAGTCCAAACACATGCGCTATTGGTGAACTGAATAAACTAAATCGGCCATAGTGTATGTGTGTGAATGAGTGTGTATGGGCTGGAAGGGCATCTGCTGCATATGCTGGAATAGTTTGCGGTTCATTCCGCTGTGGTGACCCCTGATAAATAAGGGACTAAGCTGAAGGAAAATGAATGAATAACGTCAGGCCAGGCTCATTGGGAAAATGTGGCTCAGCCTACATTTTTGAGAAACATAAATGCGTTGCTCCCGGTGCGCTTGTTTGCACGTTTCAGATGACAAATCCACTAGAGGGCGCTGTTTACATTTTTACGAATCTCACCCACCAGCACACATACACACATGTTGGGTTTTCATGTTTTACAGGGAATTCCCATAATCTTAATTATTGTTTTGATACTGTAAAGACTATATTTTGTCCTCTTACCCTTTTTACATTGTAAAAACAGAATATTTTGTCCTCTCACCCTTGTTTATACTGTATAAGACTGTATATTTTGTTCACTTACAATAGCCATATCACTGACTGGTATTACTATATTTTAGGGGACATTTAGTTCTCATAATGTAGTAAATACTAGAATCTCAGCTGAATAAAACAGCAACAAATAATAACTTAATTTCTAGTTGATCATTTGGAAAAGTGGCAGAAGGTCGATTTTTCTGATGAATCATCTGTTGATCTGCATCCCAATCATCACAAATACTGCAGAAGACCTACTGGAACCCGCATGGACCCAAGATTCTCACAGAAATCAGTCAAGTTTGGTGAAGGAAAAATCATGGTTTGGGGTTACATTCAGTATGGGGATGTGTGAGAGATCTGCAGAGTGGATGGCAACATCAACAGCCTGAGGTATCAAGACATTTGTGCTGCCCTATATTTCAGCCTCCACATCAAATTTCCTAAAAGCAAAGAAGGTCAAGGTGCTCCAGAATTGGCCAGCCCAGTCACCAGACATGAACATTATTGAGATGGAGGAGGCATTGAAGATGAATCCAAAGAATCTTGGTGAACTCTGGGAGTCCTGCAAGAACGCTTTCTTTGCCGTTCCAGATGACTTTATTAATGAGTGATTTGAGTCATTGCAGAGATGTATGGATGCAGTCCTTCAAGCTCATGATGGAGTCAGACACAATATTCATTCTGTTTCCACTGCACCATGACTTTATATTCTATACTGTACATTATTTCTGTTAAGTGACAAGACTTTTGTCTAAGCAAAGTCAGACATTACTGTCCTAATTAAAAATCAAGGCATGATCATGTTT
>LR812537.1:53034943-53052443 GCA_903798195.1 Danio kyathit | reverse complement strand
CTTGAGGCCAGTGTTTGGTGGAGGGGCCTCTCTCCTCTCCACTGCGGCCCTGACTTCCTGACTCTCCTCCCAGCAGCCCCTGTTCACTGTTGCTGAGGGAGACGCTGCTGCAGAGCCCGTTGCCAAGGAGAAGGGCTGCTGGCTGCCTGTTTCAACAACAATGGCCGCCTTGTGCACATTCCAACTCTAGACACCGACAGCATGTTAAGACCTGCTTCACACACGCAAACTCTCAGTCTGCCTCTCAAATGCACTGTAAAAAATATCCCCAAATTAGCAGCGTTCAGTATTTTGTGCTTCATGTTTTTAATTAGGATTATTTCCCCATTTATTTCTGCTTTTAAATTGCATTATGGGATGTTGCATCAACTTTTAACCTTGAAAAGTTCTAAAAGTTGACCTTTATTAAAATTTTGTATTAGTTTAAAGTAGTGCTGGGCCGTTATCGGCGTTAACGTGCTGCGTTAATGCGAGACTCTTATCGCGCGATAAAAAAAATATCGCCGTTAATCTATTCTCAAAGTTGGGTTGGGAGCTGGGTCTATTTTACGCAAACTATGGTGATTTTCACCTTGATATATTAGTGTAACAGGATCATTTTAAGTATATTGATTTCACTATATTTTCCTCATGTTTAGTTACTGTTAATTTAAAAGTGTTTTGTGTTCATAATATAAAAAGAGTCTGTAAAATGACAGTGGTTTCACCTCTTCTCCCCCTTGGGGTTAACATCAAGGTGGTATAGTCCAATCAGCCATACCTGTTGCACTATTGTTTAAGCGGTCTTTTCCACCTGTTTGCTGAACTGAAGAGGTACGCTATACCTGTTCCACATTGAACATTACCACTGGTCGCAAACACACACACACACACACACACACACACACACACACACACACACACACACACACACACGTATACATATTTGTTTGATTGTAATCATTTGTTTTATTTACTGATGTAAAAACAACTTGTTATATTGTAGAATGTTATTTTTGTTGACAGTGTTCATTTAATGGTATGAGCTGAAGCTGCCGATCTGTCCAAACATAATAACATTCTCTGTGCAGACTCAAAATGGTGTCCTCTCGTTATTGACAACACAACACAACGCAGACCAAAAGAAGTACGGTTACATTAGCGCGGATGTATACCTGACCGGTGAGCCATCTGCCCTTCTGCATCAAATCAGCAGGATGCCTGACTCTAACTGCAGTTCGCCGGTTTCACTTTAACTCACGAACATTTCATTCATTCCTTCGTGACAAACTGGGGTATTAGACGCAAATACGGAGTAAGGACTGGTGAAAGAGTTATGGAATTTAATAACGCAAGCCAAATGGTAAGAAAAAAAACATCCGCATTTCGCTATGTGTGTGTGCGGTCCTTTAGTGACAGCCGCGTGTGGATGTTGTCGGAAAATATGGCGAAAGGTCCTAAAGACCGTGGTGTTTACTTCAATAATGCCACTAATGTCTGCAAACTTCACGTCTTAATTCCTTTTCTGTTTAGTTCAGTTTAGACTTTATTCAGATTAAGGTCATCAGAAATCTCAGTTTGGAGCTTATGTAGGCCTACAGTTCAACATTGATGTTTAACTGAATAAACAGTTAGTAAACACAAGTACATCTTATTGAACATCATTTATTTTCGTCCCCAATTATCATAGTAGAACAGTTTCTCAAGCAGTTTGTGATGCATTTTGGAAACAGGAGATGAGCCCCTGGTCTAATGTGACACCCGGCTTGAGAAACCTCTTCTCAAAGACTTATTATTTGGGTAACACACATATTCTGAATGTTTTCGGCAGAATTCAAATGAGCCATTTTAATCTAGATTAATCTAGATTAAAAAAATTAATCTATGCCCACCTATAGTTTAAAGTGATATATTGTCCTCGGTGGTGTTGTATATTATGCTACAAACACCTTGTAATAAACTGCCAGTGCATCTTCTGTTATTTTATTTCTCTAGATATTATTTATTACCCATTTTAATATCTTAAACTACTCAAATGTCAATAAAAGTCACTTTGTTAAACTGTAGAGTTGAATTTCCAACATCAGAAGTGGACAGAGTGGGTAGCACAATCGCCTTACAGCATAAAGGTCGCTGGTTCAAGCCCTGGCTGGGTCAGTTGGCATTTCTGTGTGGAGTTTGCATGTTCTCCCCAGTGTTTATTTTCAATAAAAAGGCCCGAAAAGTCGCTAAATGTCGCTATATTACATCATACGTCAATTTGCATATTACTGACATCATCACGTTATGCCGTTTTTGTTTGTTTAACAGCCTATGATTAGAGCCAGACAGAATCTGCAGACATTTTTTGCTATTTCTGCGCAGAATTTTGTTAAAAATCTGTGGATTTGTCGGTGCCAGTGCTGTAGTGGTTAGTGCGCCGACATATGCACTCCGGTGCTCACGGCGACCCGAGTTTGATTCCACCTTGCGGTCCTATGCCGATCCTTCCCCTCTTTCTGCTCCCCATGCTTTCCTGTCAATTCTCTCTACTGTCCTGTCCCAATAAAGGTGAAAACCCCAAAAAAAAATGATTAAAAAAAAAAAAAAAAAAAGTGGATTTATGCGGAATGATTATGGGAATATCATAACTAAAACCTTAATATATGAACTAAAAAGTAATACATTTTTAACTTGTATTTAATGTTTACAATGCAACTCCAATTAGATCCACTTTATTTGGTAAACAAAACAAGTCTTCTATAAAATAAATCTACTAAAAGACAGAAACTATTACTTTACAAACTGTATTGTAAGTCATTTATATGAACATTTTCATATTAGTCTATAATATTACTGACATTAATTAAAAAACTGAATAAATATAAATTTACACACATTTACACAAGTAAATAAACAGAATCAATAATGGGCTAAAAATCTGCACGCGCAGATTCCGTGTGGGCCTACAGTTGCAATCAGAATTATTAAACCCCCTGAATTATTAGCCCCCCTGTTTATTTTTTTCCCCAATTTCTGTTTAACAGAGAGAAGATTTTTTCAACACAATTCTAAACATAATAGTTTTAATAACTCATCTCTAATAACTGATTTATTCTCTCTTTGTCATGATGACAGTAAATAATATTTGACTAGATATTTTTCAAGACACTTCTATACAGCTTAAAGTGACATTTAAAGGCTTAACTAGGTTAATTAGGTTAACTAGGCAGGTTAGGGTAATTAGGCAAGTTATTGTATAATGATGGTTTGTTCTGTAGACCATTGAAAACAAATATAGCTTAAAGGGGCTAATGATTTTGACCTTAAAATGTTTTTTAAAAAATTAAAAATTGCTTTTATTTTAGCTGAAATAAAATAAATAAGAGTTTCTCCAGAAGAAAAAAATATTATCAGGCATACTGTGAAAATTTCCTTGCTCTGTTAAACATCATATGGGAAATATTTAAAAACGAAAACAAAATTCAAAGGGGGTTTAATAATTCTGATTGCAACTGTACCTATAATTAATAAAGGGGTATTTATATTAGCACTACGCTTTCTATATGCATGTCAATTGAACTAAATTTATTGCTGTTTGAATACGGTATATCAGTATAGACGTGTAGTGAATTTGCCGTAATCTCTCAGATGTAATAAACTCAAGTTCCGAAACGGTCACTAAAATATCTGTGATTGTGAACAACGTCAAATTAAATTGTTAAAATAAAGGAGAAGCAGATCGGTTTGACTGTACAATGGAAATACTTCACCCTCCCGTTGCTAAATCATTTGCTGTCGGTAGGAAGAGAGGTGATCTGCTCTCAGGCTACAGGTGGGAGAGACTGCTGTACGAGGACTGGGCCGCCTGTCAGTGCTCTGATGGCATCACCCGCAGCTGGTTGAGAAGAGTAGGGACGGTACAGTATTGGGCACATGAGAGTCTATAAAAACCTCCAGTAACACACAAAAAAGTCGCAAGATTTGTCGCTAGTCGTTTTTTTAAAATTTGTCGCTAAGTGGGTCTGAAATAAAAAAATGGCTTCGGGTGTCCCCCACAAGTCCGAAAACATGTGGTACAGGTGAATTGGGTAAGCTAAATTGTCTGTAGTGTATGTGTGTGAATGAGTGTGTATGGATGTTTCCCATGTTTCCTAGGTTGCAGCTGGAAGGGCATCCGCTGTGTAAAACATATGCTGGATAAGTTGGCGGTTCATTGCTCTGTGCCGACCCCAGATTAATAAAGGGACTAAGCCGAAAAGAAAATGAATGAATGAATGACTGCATATATGCAGGGGTGGCATGGTGGCTCAGTGGTTAGCACTGTGGCCTTACAGCAAGAAGGTTGCTGGTTCGGGCCCCAGCTGGGTTAGTTGGCATTTCTGTGTGGAGTTTGCATGTTCTCCTCATGTTGGCGTGGGTTTCCTCCGGGTGCTCTGGTTTCCCCCACAGTCCAAACACATGCACTATAGGGGAATTTACTGAACTAAATTGGTCATAGTGTATGTGCGTATGTGAGAATGTTTGGGTGTTTCCCAGTACTGGGTTGCGGCTGGAAGGGCATCTGCTGCATAAAACATATGCCGGAATAGTTGGTGGTTCAGGAAAATGAATGAATAAATGAATATTGTGAGTGATAAATGTTTACAAATATATTGGGGGGCCCCTAATAGTAACTCTGGGGGCCCCAAAACAGCATGGGCCCTTAGAATCATCCTAACTACCCCCCCCCCTTTTTTTTTTACGCAATGGTGTGTGTCCTCTTACAATAGTACTCATGTAATATAATCAAAAAAGGTACAATTGTAACTAAAGTTCTATTTAGTGTCAAAGTCTCTCTCTCTCTCTCTCTCTCTCTCTCTCTCTCTCTCTCTCTCTCTCTCTCTCTCTCTCCGCATCTGTTTCTTTTTAGCCCTCACAGCTCGTTCTCTCTCTCACTCGCTCACTGTCTCTCTGTTTCCATGGTCTAAATCTCTCCTTCTCCTTCAGGATGGGAGTGTGTGTATAGTGCACTCATCCATCTTTCTCCTGTACACTCCCTCTATCATCATATCCAGAAAATTCCACTCCCTCCTACCCTCTCTCTCTCTCCCTCTCTCTCTCTCTCTCTCTCTCTCTCTCTCTCTCTCTCTCTCTCTCTCCATGTTATCGGTCTTCGGTACCTCTGCCCTGCTCTTCCCCCACTCTCTCACTTTCTTGTTTCTTTATCTCTTTCTCCCTCGCTCTTTCTCCTTTCTTCCTTATCTCCCCATAGAACCCCTCCTCTTCCCCACCATCTCTCACTTTCTGCTACATCTCTCTCTCTCTCTCCCTCTCTCTCTCTGCACTGTGTAATCTCACTCGCTCGCTCTTCTGTCTCTGGCAGAGGAAGTGTGTGTTCCCCAGGGGGAGCTGGGCTCATTAACTTCCAGCAGACAGAGAGAGAGAGAAAGAGAGAGAGAGAGAGAGAGAGAGAGAGATAGAACAGGAAACAGAGAAACAGGGGGATGGTGAGAGAGAGAGTCTGCAACAGAGTCTGAAGGTGAGGAAAAGACAGGAGATAGAGAGATAGGAGAGAGAAAGATAATTAGACACAAGGATAACGGAGAGATGGAGAGATAGACACCTGATCAATCACTCGGGAGAACATTTGTATGCTGTTTTAATGGTTTTTTGATCACACTTCATACTTCTTTTTTAACTTTTGTATTAATTTTAAGTATGCTGAAAAAATGATTCATTGGATTTACTAATTTTTCATAAAGGGCACCTATTTTAACCCCTTTTACAAGGTGTAAGATAAGTCTTTGGTGTCTCCAGAATGTCTGTGTAAAGTTTCAGCTCAAAATACCCATCAGATCATTTATTACAGCCTCCAGAATCTGCCCATTCTGGTGTCTAAACACAGTGGTAGCTGTTTTGTTGCCTGTGGCTTTAAATGCAAATGAGCTGCTTCTCCCCGCCCACCGTTCCCACGTGCATGTCTGCTTCTCATCATGTTACAACAGATAAACAGCAGTCAGTGATAGACACGGATGAAGCTGAAATACAGCTTATTAGTCAAAAATACCAAGTAGGTTTATTCCATGTATTTGTGGTGGAGTTTATTCAAGCCTTTCTAAAACGACGAGTTCCCAAGGGTTTGATTATTGCGGTCGCCGGATTTCCAATTATTTTCAATGTTTTCTTACAGGGACATACATTTAAAAAGTTACTGCCAAGTTACTGATGTGCACTAATGTTATATTTTTTTTTCTTTAAAAAAACGTGAATCTCATGCAATAATACATAACAGTATTGCTGTTTCAGAATATTCCATTGTTAAATGAATTTGATAAAAGGCATGCAACATTTTCACGCTAGAATGCATGTTTTTTTTTTACGTAAGTGATTTGCTGATATGCTGCAACAGCTCCTTTCAATACAAGATCAATGTAAAGAATTTTGACGCTTTCGCCGGTGAAGCTGTAAAGGCTGACGGCGTTGTTGCCAGGGTGGCCAGAGCGAACTTTGACACTCTCGCCACCTTTGGTGTGGACACACAGTTAGCGTTTGACACCATGCGGCCATGGTGACTATATCGGTTAAGAATTACAGTGACTTTACTGTATTTACTTTACTGTATTTTAATAATGTTTTAAACACCAGTGGTGTAGTGGTTAGTGCGTCGACACATGCACTCCGGTGCTCACGGCGACCTGAGTTCGCTTCCCACCTTGTGGTCTTATGCCGATCCTTCCCCTCTCTTTGCTCCCCTTGCTTTCCAGTCAACAATCCCTAATGTCCTATCCATTAAAGGTGAACCCCCCCCCAGAGAGTTAAACAGGTATTTTAATCCCAGTGTCTTTGCAAAAAAAATGTTCTGTGGCTGTGCGTATACATGTTTTTATAGAAACATGGCGCCTGTCATTCAATAAGTGGGTGGGGGAAACCGCACTCCTACATCACGTTGCAGTGGGCCTCAAAATCACTGGATTTGGATCCTATTTTAATGTCAGGAAATGTTAAAAAAGAGACTTACTGTGTTTCTATCCCCCCAATATGACTGTGAACACACTATACCTACACACAGTTCTGTCCAAACAGCTTATAAAAGTTGATTTTCATAGGTGCCCTTTAAGGTTGCAAACAATTTATATGAGCTGAAATAAACAAACAAATCAAGTTGATCATTACAAAATTTGTTTGTTTAAATTCAGCCCATAAAAATTGTTTGCAACCACTTACCTTAAAAAAATATTAGTAAATGCAATGAATTATATATTTTTTCAGTGTATCTTGTGTTCAAATTGGTTCATCTATCTCAACAATCTGTTTATTTATAGTTATCTGTAAGGGGTGTGTGATTTTTATCATCTTTGACAATATCATAATTGCTGTTTTTAACAATGTATAAACAGATGCTGTCGAGAATGTCATTCACTTTGAATGAACCTATAATTCAAGTTATGAAAGCAAAGAAATATCACTGTATGGGTTATCTTGTTAGGGCTGGGCAAAAATATTTTATGATTAAAATTAACTCTGACTAAAAATATTCATATATTCAAGCTACTCATTGTACTAAATCGTCTGTATATAATCACTGAACAATATCAAGAATCGAGAATATAAGTGTCATTTTGATGGATATGATGGAGAATGTGCACGAGTACTGACTGAGTGATGTTTTCCACACATTTTTTTGTGAATTAAAAAAGTTCCAAACAAATCTCGAGCAGTACATTTGTGCATCGGTTTTAATGGAATCATTACAGCCAGCAATTCAATGATCCATACATATAAACAACATCCATCCATCCATCCATCCATCCATCCATCTATAATTCTATCGATCGTTCAGTCCATACATAATTTACTTTCTTTGTCCATCCATCCATCCAATAATTTATTTTCTGTCAATCCATCCATCATTTTATTTTCTCTGTCCATCCATCCATGCAATAATTTATTTTCTCTGTCCATTCATGCATCCATCCATTTATCCATCTATCTATCCATCCCTCAATAATTTACTTTCTCTGTCCATCCATCCAATAATTTATTTTCTCCATCCATCCATCCATCCATTTATCCACCCATCCATCCATCCCTCAATAATTTACTTTCTCTGTCCATCCATCCATCCATCAATCCATCCATCCATCCATCCATCCATCCATCCATCCATCCATCCATCCATCCATCCATCCATCCATTCAATAATTTATTTCCTCCATCCATCCATCCATCCATCATCCATCCATCCATCCATCCAATAATTTATTTCCTCCATCCGTCCATTCATCCATCCAATAATTTATTTCCTCCATCCATCCATCCATCCATCCATCCATCCATCCATCCAATATTTTATTTTCTCTGTCCATCCATCCAATAATTTTATTTCTCTGTCCATCCATCCATCCAATAATTTTATTTCTCTGTCCATCCATCCATCCATCCATCCATCCATCCATCCATCCATCCATCCATCCATCCATCCAATAATTTATTTTTTCTGTCCGTCCATCCATCCATCCATCTAATAATTCTTCTCTGTCCATGCATCCATCCATCCATCCATCCATCCAATAATTTATTTCCTCCATCCATCTATCCATCATCCAATAATTTATTTCCTCCATCCATCCATCCATCCCTCAATAATTTATTTTTTCTGTCTATCCATCCATCATCCAATAATTTATTTCCTCCATCCATCTATCCATCCATCCATCCATCCATCCATCCATCCATCTATCCAATAATTTATTTCCTCCATCCATCCATCCATCCATCCATCCATCCATCCATCCATCCATCATCCAATAATTTATTTCCTCCATCCATCCATCCATCCATCCATCCATCAAAAATGTATTTTCTCTGTCCATCCATCCATCCATCCAATAATTTATTTCCTCCATCCATCCATTTATCCATCCATCCATCCATCCATCCATCCATCATCCAATAATTTATTTCCTCCATCCAACCATCCATCCATCCAATAATTTATTTTCTCTGTCCATCCATCCATCCATCCAATAATTTATTTTCTCCATCCATCCATCCATCCATCCATCCATCCATCCATCCATCCATCCATCCATCCATCCATCCATCCATCCATCCATCCATCCATCCATCCATCCATCCATCCATCCATTCATTCAATAATTTATTTTCTCAGCGCGTAATTTAATTAGGGTCAGCAAATGTAGTCTCTGGTGGTACAACAATCTCCTGGGGGACAAACAGGTGTTCTGAGCTCGCAGTTTGACACAACAACACCCAGAGTCCAGTCGTGTGTGTGTGTTTATGTATGTGTGTGTGTTACAGAGGCGGAGGTCACGGATGTAAATTCAGCTCTAGGAACAATTTGATTATGATTTCATTAATAGAGCAACATGTGCCTTAATTGAGAAAGCTGGAGAACTGATTGATGACCTGAGGAGCTCAGAGCAGGTGGAGGACAGATTTCTGCCCTCGGTGGACTCATCTGATTCTCTAGAATGTTCTGTCCTCTGCAAGATTTACTACACTGTAGATTGGATAACTTTACAGGTGATTTTTATAATCAAAGTAGCGACCATAATTAAATTATGCTGGAAATCTGACACTTGAAACATGTCCTTGTAGCTATAAATCTCTTAGAGTTAAAAAGTTTTGTTTTACCTTTTTTGAATGTCTGGGTCTGACGGGAGCACTTTTAGCTTAGCTTAGCATAGATCATTGAATCAGATTAGACCATTAGCATCTCACTCACAAACTAAAAAAAAAAGTTTTGATAATTTTCCCTTTTAAAGCTTGGCTCTTCTGTAGTTACATGAAGAAGATGGAAAGTTATGGAACTATACTCTCATTGTGGCATAATAATAATCAAGGAATTCTACTGTCGTATCATGGCTGAAGGTACAATAATATTACACAGCACTGTTACCCAGATACCTAGATGGGGAGCTTTTTTTGGTGCTGCATAATATATATTTTTCTGTGAACAGACAAATTACTTGTTACTGGAATGTTGTTGCATTCATGTTGTTAGGGCAGGGTGTAAAACTGAAGGCCTTTATTCAACAAAAACAATCGGCTTGATGTACATTGTGCCACTTATTGCCACAAACTAAACAATTAGACAAAACATTGATCTGAGGGACGACACGGTGGCTCAGTGGTTAGCACTGTCACCTCACAGCCAGAAGGTCACTGATTTCAGCTGGTTCAGTTGGCATTTCTGTGTGGAGTTTGCATGTTCTCCCCATGTTGGCTTGGGTTTCCTCCGGGTGCTCCGGTTTCCTCCACAGTCCCAACACATGCGCTGTAGGGGAATTGGATGAACTAAATTGGCCGTAGTGTATGAGTGTGTGTGCGAAAGAGAGTGTATGGGTGTTTCCCAGTACTGGGTTGTGGCTGTAAAACATATGCTAGAATAGTTGGCGGTTCATTCCCCTATGACGATATCCCCCTTGGCGACCCCTAATACAGTTTTTCTCAATTGCTTCGGCACATTTTTCGACTTCACATTCTCTAAACCGTGGGTGCAAATCGCAAAACTGTTTGCTGGAACTTCAGAACTTTATACCATGTCTGCAAAATGTAGTTACTCCCTCAAAACATTTCATTCATGCTTCATAACCTTGTTATCATGTCAGTAATTTGGCCAAGGCCACCAAAACATAAAGTATGTTTGTCATCGTGTGAGCCACACTGCGGTTTTTTCACCATGTCACCCATGGAAATTAAGATTTTAAAAATGTAGTATTTGTTGAGAGAAGTCAAACATATACAAATATATATGAACATTTGTATTTATACCTAAGGGCTTAGAATGACCAAGAGGCAACAGCAACAGCTCCGGATTCCTCCATTTTGGAGTGAAATCAGTCGGCTGTCCATTGTATCTTATTGCTGTTGCGATGGCAAGCAGCTGCTTTGCTTTTTATTTATTTATTTAAAAAGCGGATTAAAGCTGAGATACAACCTGAAAGACGACAATACAACACTTATTATCACAATCATCAGCACTTTTAATAGTTTATTTTACAGACTTATAATATGCTGTTGTTCTATTGGAATTTTCATTCCAAAATAGCCGCCGCGCCATCTAGTGGCTGTTTCCCAAATCGCACTAGAGTGTCGCCTCTTGGTGATTCTATGCTCTTTTGTTTATACAATACATTTATTTTTGTAAGAATGTATCACGTTAAGTGCACGTGTCATGTCTTACTTGTCCAATTATTCTACTGTATTGTACCTTTCATATTCCTTATATTACCAGAAATGCACAAAAATACTACAAAATAAACAAAGAAATATTGTTGGTGAACACCCTGTCACTATTGTTGGTCAGGCCAGAGATTACAAGTCTTCCAATTGCCCTTCCACAAGCATGATGCTGCAGTTTAGGATTGTGGAAGTTCTCCATTCTCAAAAAATAAAAATTAGTAAAAGGTAGTGATTGTATTTACATATACAATAGTCATCATTTGAAGTGGATCAAAATTGTCCTACTGTAAGACAAGAATGGGTGTTGCAGAATAGTTTTTGGACAACTTTGAAAAACGTATTGATCCACTTCTAATGTTGACTACTATACTGTATATCAGGCCGGAGAGATATGACTTGCAATATGAGTGATGACACAACTGCATATAAGAGGCCATATGTTGTATTTTTGCTCCTTATTAAGACACCCGCGTTGTATTTGTCTACATTAAAATGTTAATATATTGTATTTTGAAACTATATAACATCACTGCATTGTACAATAAGTTTTTTTAACAAACATTCAAATGCTGTATTTCACAGCACAACAAAATCAGTGCATTGCTTAAGCAGGCTTCTTCTACATTCAGATACGTTCATATGTCGTGTTTTGAACTGCATAACAATTAGGGATGCAACAATTATAGATTTTGGTTGTACGATTATATAGTGTGAAGAATAATCAGGGTTTCACAGTTATCACGTCTAATGTAAATTTAAGCTTTATATTAGCTAGATTTAGATCTGGACATCTCTAACTAATATTAAAAAACCTTTAAAAGGCATTTTCATTAGTAATAGTTTTTATGCTGAAGGTTTTTCTGTGCTTATAGGGCTACACAATTTAATTATGTGTGTGTTTATAGAGAGGAAAGGGAGAATGAATATAATAATAATTGTTATGAAGGTCGGCGCCAATGTTTAGATTAACTGTTGTTATCATCTGCGTTCATACATACATAATCATTTTAATAATAGTTCGTCTAACATGTCTTTTGTTTACTTTGCACTGAAAGCTAAGCACAACTCTCACCGCTACAGCATGAGATGTTTTCTACTGCGTGCGCCCAGACAGCCGCGAACGCGTTGCTCCGCTTGCGCCCGCATATTGGCATATATATTCTTACGACATAACAAACTTGCGCGCGGGAAAGACGTGATATGGGAACGGCCCGCGGCTTTAGTTATTACAGTGTGCGTGCGTATAAGCTTCGGTGGACAAGCTCGGAACTTTAAACTAGCGCACACTTGGCAACTTGGCGTAACTTTGTACAGCAGTTTCGTTTCGTGCGGCAGAACAGAAATGCGGCTTAGAGAAGCCTTTACGATTAATTAACCGAGACGAATTAAAGCGCGCAACCCAGTGGCGCAGTAGGTAGTGCTGTTGCCTCACAGCAAGAACGTCGCTGGGTCGCAGGTTTGAACCTCGGCTGGGCTGGGTCAGTTGGCGTTTCTGTGTGGAGTTTGCATGTTCTCCCTGGGTTTGCGTGGGTTTCCTCCGGGTGCTCCGGTTTCCCCCACAGTCCAAAGACATGCAGTACAGGTGAATTGGGTAAGCTAAATTGTCCATAGTGTATGAGTGTGAATGTGTGTGTGGAAGTTCCCAGAGATGGGTTGCGGCTGGAAGGGCATCCGCTGCGTAAAATCGTGCTGGATAAGTTGGCGGTTCATTCCGCTGTGGCGACCCCGCAAGGGACAAAGCCGACAAGAAAATGAATGAATGAATGAATGAATTAAAGCGCAGTTAATAGTGAAATCGGTTAATCGTTGCATCCCTAATAACGATATCAGTGCATTGTACAAAAGACCTTTTCTACAAACATATTCAAATGTATTCGGCTGCTCTCGCCACTCGCTTAATGTCAGGTGACTCACGCTCTGCGCAGCTCGTGCTGTATTGAACAGACGCACGTCACTTCATATCAATAGCGGCCGTTTTTTGACTGAACTAAATTTATTCTTGATGTCTTGGTCACACTATTTGGAAGGCCAGAGCAAATTGCCTCGGGGGCCGGGTTTGGCCCGCGGGCCACCAATTGAATAGCCTTGCTGTATATGCTCCCAGACTTGACTGTTAAATAGTTGATTAAAATTGTATTGCAATTATTTACCAGTTTAGCAGAGATTATAAACAATGTCCATATCAGATATTTATGGTGTAAACGTGCATATACAGATGTTTGATAATTGAATGTTTTGAGTGTGGTGGCTTACACGATGAAAAATGATTGAGAAGTTGTGAAGAGTTTGAGAGTTTAAATGAGAATCGACTCATCGGTTTTGATCAACAAGCCATATGCAATTAGTTTTTGTTCAAATTACAGAAGTTTGACTTTGCACACATGTGCCAAAGCATTTGCAATTTGCCTAAATCAATAAGAAATGACAATCTGAAGTGAGCAATAAGCTAAATGTTTAGAGATCTAAACTGTCATTCATTCAGTCATTTTTGGCTTAGTCCTTTTATTAATCAGGGGTCGCCACAGCGGAATGAACTGCCAACTTATCCAGCATATGTTTTACGCAGCGGATGCCCTTCCAACAGCAACCCAACACTGGGAAACACCCATACACACTCATTCACACTCATACACTACGGACAATTTAGCTTATTCAACTGACCTATAGTGCATGTCTTTGGGGGAACCGGAGCACCCGGAGGAGAACATGCAAACTCCACACAGAAATGCCAACTGACCCAGATGAGGCTCGAACCCGTGACCTTCTTGCTGTGAGGCGATTGTGCTACCCACTGCGCCACCATGCTACCCTGAGATCTAAAATTATTGTTTTGAAAAAACAATTCGAGAATTGAGCCAAAGCAATTGAGGAAAAACTGTAAATCCGAGACTAAGCCGGAGGAAAATGAATGAAATTACTTATGTAAACTTTCATTCATTCATTTTCTTTTTGGTTTAGTCCCTTTATTAATCAGGGGTCACCACAGCGGAATGAACCGCCAACTTATCCAGCATATGTTTTATGCTGTGGATGCCCTTCCTGCTGCAACCCATCACTGGGAAATATCCATACACACTCATTCACACTCATACACTACGGACAATTTAGCGTACCCAATTCACCTGTACCACATGAGTTTGGACTGTGGGGGAAACCGGATCACCCGGAGGAAACCCACGCCAGCATGAACATGCACACACACACACAAACGAGAACATGCAAACTTCACACAGAAATGCCAACTGACCCAGCCGGGGCTCAAACCACACAGCAAAAAATCCAGTGTTAAATATACAGTGTGATTTTATTTTTGGTGTTGTTCAGTGTTAAACTGGAGTACATTTTAATCCACGAGTGTGAAAGAGCGTATATTTAAGTTTTTTTTTTTCAGTGTTAAACTTTTAACCCAATATGCAGTGTATTTCCCACTAGTAATGAGAAGTCTAGTTTTTTACTCGAACCGGTTCTTTCAGACAAACAGTGATCAAACCAGTATGTTTTACTTGAACTTGAAACATGTCTTGTTGCATTTTAAAATGCAAAGAGTTGAATGTATTGAAATTATTTCTGAAAAGATTATTGAACATTTAAGAATTTAGACCCCTATTGGTCCCACTTTATATTTTGTCGCTTATACCTGTGAACTTACATGGTAATTAGATGTGTAACTAGTATGTAACTACAGTGTATGTACACACGTTTACACAGTATTTACTTTTGTATTACTGGTGTAACTACACTCATGTAACAACCCACTGAATAGTATGTGTAAGTACAAATGTGTAACAGGACATTGGTAACAACAGTAGGAAAGTACACATCTGTAACAAGAATTATGTAAGTGCATTGTGTAACAACAATATGTACTTGCAGATGTTTTCCCACTTCCACACCTGTTTGCAGGTCATGCACTTGTGAACACTGTATGGCAGAACTAATGCTGCATTAGAAGGTTTCACCTTGTGATACAAGTGTACTTACATGGTAACTCCACAGCAACTGTCCACTTAATATAAAGTGTAAAATGGTCACAAATTACTGTGTATTTTTTGTTTCGGCCTAGTCCCTTTATTAATCTGGGGTCGCCACAGCGGAATGAACCGCCAACTTATCCAGCATATGTTTTACACAGTGAATGCCCTTCCAGCTGCAACCCATCTAAGCCGAAAAGAAAATGAATGAATGTATGAACAGTAATTTGTGACCATTTTACACTTTATATTGAGTGGATCCTGTGGATTTACCATGCAAGTACACTTGTATCACAAGGTGAAACCTTCTAATGCAGCATTAGTTCTGCCATACAGTGTTCACAAGTACATGATCTGCAAACAGATGTGGAAGTGGGAAAACATCTGCAAGTACATATTGTTGTTACACAATGCACTTACATAATTCTTGTTACAGATGTGTACTTTCCTAGTGTTGTTACCAATGTCCTGTTACACATTTGTACTTACACATACTATTCAGTGGGTTGTTACATGAGTGTAGTTACACCAGTAATACACAAGTAAATACTCTGTACCAGTGTGTACATACACTGTAGTTACATACTACTTACACATCTAATTACCATGTAAGTTCACAGGTATAAGCGACACAATATAAAGTGGGACCCAAATTTCACACTTCAGAAAGTGTTATTTTAACTCCAAAATGGAGGGACTCATATGTACACCCAAGGAGGTGTTAAGTTAAACTCAAATTGAGTTAAATGTACACTGATTTTTTTGCTGTGCGCAGCGACCTTCTTGCTGTGAGGTGAATGTGCCACGCCCCTGTTTTGTAAACTTAACATTAGAGAAATAAAAAAACAATTAAAAAAATGCCATTTTAAAAAAATAGCCACCAAAAAATGACTGAATTTACAAAACAAATGAAAAAAACTACAACAACCTAAATACCCTGATATATTCACAAACTGTAGTCTATGAAACACTTCCGAATGTATTTACAAACCAGACCCCGTTCAGTCGTGCTCCTGAACTTGTGGGAACACTTCACGAATAATAATTCACAATTTGGACAAATGCATTTCCTACTCCAGATGGAATATGCAGAATCTCCTTTTGAATGACAACTGAAAGATTTTGCTCCCGTGATGCAAGACTTTTCACCATATTTCAGATAACACTGAAATAACCTCTTCTCCTCTCATTATACTATCACCATAATACATAATCAAATAATTTGCAATCAAACTAGAACTAGAAACTAAATGTAATCATCAAAAAATACTTGAATTCCAACACAAAGAGAGAGAGAGCGCAAAGTTTGCATAAAAAACACGATGAATTCCGGTGTCAAACGTGCTTCATTCAAGTTTTGTGAATAAAAAAGCACATTAATAAAAGGCTGTGGTACATCATAACCTTCATTCTTGTTCTTGGAGACTTAGGAGGCACTTCAGCTGCATATTTGAAAACAATGAGCGTGTTTGAACAGTCTGTCCTGTGTGACCTAAACGATGTATGCAATGAAAACCCACACTTACCTTAGACATTGATTCTCTCAATCATTTCTCATCTCACTCTCAAACTGCATGTTTCCATGGCAATCTTTAGCCAGGCAGTTTGTTACCTGAAAGAAAGAGAGAGCGAGAGACGGGGAGAGGAATCGAGATTGAGAGAGAGAGAGAGAGAGACATATGTCAGGGCAGAATGCATACAGTTCATCAGAATGTATTACAGTATACTTACAAATAAAGTACATGACATAAAGTAGCTTTCAGTAACATCCCATAACAATCCATTCATATATCACAATGTGTATTATTTTGGGGAAAAAAACACAAACACAATCCAAGAATTAGCCCTGTGTGTCATGGAATTTGGCAATTTTAGCATGAATAAATCAAAAGTAGGATTGTAAACCTGATCACATTGCGATATGGACTAGTGTCTGTGAATATTAAATGCTAAAACACTATTTAAATATGCATGTTCTGGGTGTCTAGGTGTGAATGAGTAAAGCAGTTTATTTTCCATACATTCTCAGTCACTTTCTGACGACATGAAGTTCATCTCCAGAGATGCTTTTTAAATTTCTTTTTGGACTTTTTATATTCTTCATTTTAGCTGTTTGATCATTTTGGCAGTCGTTGTACAGCATACATTTTGTGAAATGTTTTTTCTATGTTAAGCTGCTTTGACACAATCTACATTGTAAAAGTGCTAGGAAATAAAGAAATATAAATTGATGAATTGAATTGAATATATATATAAATATTTTTAGGTTTTAACATTTTACCCTACATTCCTTCATAAACCTACAGTTAAAACAAATTTTCCCAACTGTAATACATTAAAGTTTTTGATTTATTCTTTAATGCTAGTACTATTTAAAAATA